>JAJGRX010001088.1:1200000-1800000 GCA_025461125.1 Carex kokanica | reverse complement strand
AATTTTGTTTTTAATATTTGTTAGATGAGTAGAACTAGGGTGTGATGTGCTCACCAAACTCTTTAGTGAGCACAACTCTACATAAACTATCGGATTCACTTCAAACGAGATGAATCCAACCGTTGAAACCGATGTATTTTACAAGTGATGCGCGTACATGCAAAATTTTGGATTTTTTGAATTCATTTAGTCTCAAGTCAAGTGGTCAAAATTGAGAATTTTTTGAATGCATTAAAACAACTTTATTTTGGATCATTCATTTTTCATCAATTTTGCCACTTGACTTGAGACTAAATGAATTCAAAAAATTCAAAATTTTGCATGTATACGCATCACTCGTAAAGTACATCGGTTTCATCGGTTGGATTCATCTCGTTTGAAGTGAATCCGATAGTTTATGTAGAGTTGTGCTCACCAAAGAGTTTGGTGAGCACATCACACCCTAGTTCTACTCTTGTTAGATTACTTCTTTTGATGTATAAACCGACATTTTAAAAATACCCAAAGTTAATTAAATATTAATAAAAATACTCAGACCCATCAACTTTTATTAAAAATGCCCAAACCGGCCATTTAATGGCCGGTCCCTTGAATTTTTTTTTTTAGAGAGAAATAACTAAAATGCTGAAATATAACACTAAAAAATCAAATTTTTTTAAAATATTTGTCAAATTACTTTTTTGATAGCATATTTATACTAAAATACGCTAAATTACTTGAAATTATGTTAATTTATGCTGATTTACACTAGAATTACTTGAAATTATGTTTATTTTTTAGACAAATAGCTAAAATGCTAAAATATAACACTAAAAAATCGAATTATTTTTTAAAATATTTGCTAGATTACATTTTTGATATATAATTAGCATATTTATACTAAAACACGCTAAATTACTTGAAATTATGTTAATTTATGTTGAATTACACTAAATTACAATAATTATGTAGAATTATGTAGAATACACTAAATTACGCAAATTACGTATGAATAGAGATGATATCTTCATTAAGAAGGCGAAAAACGACGACGAAACTTCAAACGGCCATAAAACGGCGTTCGAGTGTCCGATTTCAACAAATGACCATTTTTCGGAAAACTTGTGAAAATACGCATGCATCAGAACCGGCTATGCCAGATTTCCAAATTCAAAATTGCCAAAAAATAAAGGGAAGAGCCTCAAAAGTTCAGTTGAAGTTTTCGATTAAGATTTTCATTTCTATTATTCAATCTACGTAGCTCAATAAATTAGTTATATAATAAACTTGTAGAATACCAATTTTTATTATTTTTAGAATTTTTTTACGATTTATGAAAGATGGCACAAAATACGCCCTATTCATACGTAATTTAGCGTAATTTAGCGTATTTTAGCATAATTCTACATAATTATTGTAATTTCAAGTAATTTAGTGTAAATCAGCATAAATTAACATAATTTGAAGTAATTTAGTATATTTTAGTACAAATTAAAAAAATTACGGATACATCAAAGAAGTAATCTAACAAATATTAAAAATAAAATTCGAATTTTTATTATTCAATTTCATTCATATTGTCTCTCAAATCTGAAAAAAAAAAAACTGGACCGCCCCGCTGTGGGGCGGTTTGGTGGGAGAGTGAACCACCCCCCCAAGGGGCGGTTAGGTCATTTTTAAAAAAAAAAAATAATAAGGTTATATGTGATATTTTTCTTTTTTTTTAGGGTATTAATAAAAATATCGGACCTATCTCATACCTTCTCGTATCAATAACAAAAGTAGTATACAACATTTTCCAAAAGTAAAATTGCCCTTACAAAGGCGGTACGGAAACAAAATACAGTTTTTTTGTGCGTTTCTCTTGGCTCCAACATTCTTACATGATTGTTTATTAAGAGGAAGTAACATGCCATAAACCCTTAATTCAAAACTCTAAAGTCAAAATTCATGTACATTCGGAAAATGATGTTCTCTATTGAAATCCGATAAGAATGTACATGAATTTTGATTTTAGAATTTTATGTTAAGGTTTTAAGCCATGTTTAATCCTCTTCAACTCATTTGTAATCCTCGGATAGAACGAGTCGATGAAGTTGCGTGGGAGACGATCATACCAAATTTGTAATCCTCATATTGAAAAGTGGCATCTCCCTTCCCTCCTTGTTTGTGCATATACTATAATTGCACTAATGCAATAATGCAATATCTTCAAGACCATAAAAAAGAAGATCCATCTTTCTATTATGCAATTCAACTTGATAAAGATAATCAAATTACTAACATCTTTTGGACTAATAGAAGATCATTATTGGACTACTAATATTTTGATGATGTCATTTGTTTTGATAGTACTTATAAAATAAATGACTATGGTAGACCTTTTGCTATTTTCGAAGGCATTAACCACCGCAAACAATCTATCATATTTGATGCCGCTTTGCTCTATGATGAGACTGCTCATTCGTTTGAGTGATTGTTTTGTGCTTTATTGAAAGCTACAGGTGGAAAAGCTCCCAAGGGGATGTTATAAATTACTTTTATATAATTTAGTTATGTTTATGTGATTACTTCTATTTAATTAGTTTGACAATCTTTTAGATAATGTTGACTGATCAAGACTTTGCCATGAGTAAAGCAATAAAGAATGTCATGTCTAACACTACTCATCGTTTGTGTGTTTGGCACATGTGCTAAACTGCTGCTAAGAACTTGAGTAAAGTATTCAGCAGTTCTAAACATTTCAAGCATGATTTCAGCCATTGTTTGTACGATTGCGAAGATGAGGAAGACCTTGTGCATGCATGGAAAGAGATGCTTAGCAAATATGATTTGTCCGATAACAAATGGTTGGCTGATTTATTCAAAATTTGAGAAAAATGGGCCCTTGTGTATGGTTGACAAGTTTTTTGTGCTGATACGAAGTCAACTCAAAGAAGTGAGAGCATAAATGAAGTCTGATGACAGCTTCTTCTGAATTTTCAGAACCTGCTTAGGGGGAGCATTCTCAATGGTCTTGAGAAGAGAGCTTTTCTTCCCCTCAACCTTCGTCTTCTTTCTAAGTTCAACTCTGATATTTACAAAATGCAACATTTAGGACGTAAATGAAGATAAGACATAAGAGGTCACTAAGACAACCGGTGTCACCTGCCATTACTGGTACGACACAACAACGACAAACAGTGGGTCGCTAAGAGAGAGAGAGAGAGAGAGAGACCTTACCTGAGTTAAGAACTCAGAGGCCAACAATTTAATGGTTCGAGAATTAGAGTTTCTGAAATTAAGGTACGAGCGAAGAGATCGCCTCAACACCAGTCAGAGGGAGAAGCGATGAGGTGCGAACAAACAAGGAGGGAAGGGAGATGCCACTTTTCTCACGAATTTCTCTTTCTTCTCGCTTCTCTTTTTGGGAAATTACGGGGAGACGAGGGAGGGAGAAGGAAGAAAGAAAAGCAAATCGCGGATTTAATTAATGAATCGGGTATACAGTTGATTTCATATGGGTTTGGCTTGACCGCTCCATTAATCAAGCGATGAATCGAAAACAGAGATCCAACGGTATCACTGCCCATCGAACCCAAATTAGATCCGATGGGCATCGGCTACACCGATTCCTTGCGTATGATACAAGATTTTAGGTAAATTTTGTCGGAGGTCTCTAAACTTTGTTTTTTTGTTACGAATTAGTCACTTAAATTTGATTTGTTTCTTTTTAGTCACTCAATTTTTAATCTGTACCAATCAAATCATCTTATAATTTTTTCATCTAAAAAATTAATAAAATATAATTTTTTAGTTAATATTTTGGACGGAATAAGCATATCTGATTAAAATTTTGGACGGAATGAGCATATTCAGTTAGTATTTTGGACAAAAAGAGCATATTCCATTAATTTTTTAGACGGAAAAAGTTATAGAATGACTTAATTAGAACAAATGAAAAATTCAGTGAATACAAAGAGACAAATCAAATTTGAGTTACCAATTCGTGACAAAGAACAAAGTTTAGTGACCTCAAATGAAATTTTATGATAACTTGTATTGTATTCGTGCGTTGCAACGGGGACATATTATAAGAGAATAAAAAATTCATACAAAATAATATATTTTCATAAAAAAAATTAGACTAAATGACAAATAATATTTTTTAAATAACATTTCTTAAGTGACATATTAAAACACATTTTTTTTTATCTTTTAACATATTTTTATAAAAAAATCTCAAACAAAATGATATTTTAAATGACAAATAACATTCCTTAAATGATATTTAAAAAATAAAAAGAAATGAACACATGACCAATCAATTCAAAAATTTCTTAAATGACATTTAAAAAATAGAAAAAAATCATAACCAATAAAAAAGATGACACAATTTTTATGTAGAGAGTAAATGTGGCGAGTACGTATACAAATAAATTTAGACTTCAATATGTAAAATAACATAAAAGAAAAAGATACATAGTATCATTATTTGATCAGAGAACTGATATGCAATTTGAAATTTCATCTAATCAAAGTTATTGGCGGATCAGGTTAATATAAGAATGGAAATTTATTTATTAAAAACTTGCGCCAAATCCCGAGATTTTTATTAATACCCTAAAAAAAAAATATTAAAAATGCCCTCTGTTTTCAAAAAATTTTGAAAATGCCCTAACCGCCCAGTGAGTATGGAGTCCCGGTGCAGGTTGGACAGGTAGCAAAAATTTATTATTTATTCAACTTACTACTTATTTGTATGTAGCAAAACTAACATTGTTTCCATTAAGGGTGGAGCTCCCCCACGACATTCCACTCCGGAGTTCACTATGGACGACTTTATGGGAGATTATGCCGGGGATGAGAGACGTAGCCTCCAAATGCCACGATATCCGGAGGCCAGACAGCACGATGACGAGGCCAGTGGGAGTGGAGCACAGCATGCAGATGCCTATGCATCTGCTATATTTGGCACACCGCCTCCTCCGCCTACGTATTCATCGACCTGGAAGCCATGGGAGGTGCCTACCATGCCGCCTATCCCCCCACTGGTGGAGGATCCGTGGGCCGATGCGGATACAGCCGCACAGGAGGAGGAGGTTCACGTCAGGCGTGTACAGTCGCCTAGGGACCGTCATCCACCTCGTAGGTTGGATCTCTCTGGTCGTCGCCCTCGCCCTCGACGTTAGGTTTTTTTATGTTTTGTAGTTTGATAGGTTACTACTATTATGTATTCGGTCTGGACTGTTTTGCATGAGTTGTGGACATTTATTTTACGTAGTTTGGATTTTTTTTTTTTACTTCCGATTTAGATTACATATTTTTCACTGTTTATCACGTTAGCCAAATCGACAATCATTACAACAGCCGTATAACCGCATCAAAACTCAACTCACTTTTATTGAAAATTACAATAAAAAAAATTAAGCACTTTCCTTCATTTTTATATAAAATCTACAATAATAAAATATATATCAATATATATTTCCTTACAATAATATATATCTTAGTAAACCAAAATATATCTTAAACAATATATACATCTTAAAAAAAAATATACCAATATGTATTTCCTTATAAATATATATATCTTAAAAATATATATATATATATCTTAACATGAAGGAAAAATATATATCTTAACAATATATATATCTTAAAAAAGAAAAATATATCTAAACAATATATACATCTTAAAAAATATATATATCAATATACATTTCCTTATAAAAATATATAAAATCTGAATAAAAAAAAAAAAAAAACTGAACTGCCCCATCTCTGGGCGGTTTTCTGGAGGAGGTGGACCGCCCAGAAATAGGGCGGTTTTCTGCCATCAGTGGACCGCCCCATTATGGGGCGGTTAGGGCATTTTTAAAATTTTTTGAAAACAGAGGGCATTTTTAATATTTTTTTTTTTTTAAGGGTATTAATAAAAATCTCGGCGCCAAATCCGTACAAAGAGATATTTGGAAAGTGCGGACGCCCAAAAAAAATATTAAATTTAAGGGATGAGATAACAATACCCGGGTTGCTATCCCCCATTCATCCCCCCGGATAAGGTTGTTAATTATTGTTTAATGGTAATTAAGAGGGGACCACGATTTCCGCACTAAAAGACAACCAAAAACGCTTGATTAACGGGGACCACTAATTAAAAACGCGTTTTCAACTAGGGGGACCGCTAATTATCTATTATTTAGCATTTAACTGCCGGTGGGGACCGATAACTAACTTGGAATATTCGGCAACAGAAAAGGAAAAGAAAAATATACTACTTTTTTGTATTTATTACTATTAAAAGAAGTATTCATAGTTGCATTCTAGAGTATTCATATATAATGCATGAAGTATTCATATCTAAGATATCAAGTATTTAAAAAAAAACTGGACACATTACTTATCAATCTTTTACACGTTTTTAGAGGTGGTTTTTTTTTCTCCGTTCACTCTAACCAATATTTTTGATAATCTGTGAGGAATTTTGCAAATCTAAAACCACGAACGTCTTCTACGCAATTTTCTCTTTCAAATGAGATCCATGATGACATACTTTCGAGTTGTCCGTTGCACAAGTATTCATACCTTGTCATTCAAGTATTCATACCTCATCAAGCAAGTATTCATACCTCATCAGTATTTCACAAATAAAAAACTGGACACATCATGCACTCATTTTTACCGATTGAAATTTCATTACCACTCAATCATTTTTTACTTGATATCTTAGGTATGAATACTTGTTCGACGAGGTATGAATACTTGCTCGACGTGGTATGAATACTTGCATAACGAGATATAAATAATTTTACGAGTTATGAATACTTACACGACGGATAACTCAAAAGTACTTCATCATGGATCTCATTTGAAAGATAAAATTACGTAGAAAACGTATGTTATTTTAGATTCGCAAAATTCTTCATAGGTTGTCAGAAATATTGATTAGAGTGAACGGAGAAAAAAAAACCACCTCTAAAACCGTGTAAAAGATGGGTAAGTAATGTGTCCAGTTTTTTTTAAATACTTGATATCTTAGATATGAATACTTAATATATTATATATGAATACTTTATGTATTAGATATGAATACTTGTGCGCGTCAGTTGTAAATTTTTTTAAATATAAGCGGTCCCCCTAGTTAATTAGTGGTCCCCACGTAATTAATGATTGATACACGTTTTCTTTTGTCTTTTTGTGCTTGAAGTTGTGGTCCCCTAGATAATTAATGATTGGGAGATGAATGGGGGATAGGAACCGGGAGAAAAAAATCTTTATCCTAAATTTAATTAGCCAGGCATTGAAAATTTCCCTTTGTTATGTTCAATCCTCCATTTTTTTTTAAGTTTAGTACAATGCATTGTAATTTCTAAACATGGTTGTTTCAAATTATAAATTCCTACGACCAATATATATATTTTGAAAGCTTGGTAGTTACAACTACCAAGTTACTTGTACGACCAATACTTAATCCAAGAAAAATACTAAAAAGTTGGACCAAAGAAATTTAAATGTCGTTTTTGACTATTTTGATAAGCATACATGATTAAAAAAAATCTGCATTAAGCAGTCGACAATACAAGCCAAATATAACAAAAGGTTATGTTATAAGAAAAATATGACATACATACATACATAATATAGACAAGTATGATAGAACATGGAAGTAATAGAGCAGGAAGGTGCGTTAATTTCACATGGAATAAAGGACATGAGCCAATTTGCTTCATCCGGTGATCCTAAATTCATAACATGTGGTAATCTCGCTACCATACCAATGATACCATTGTGCAGTGCACTACCAATCTAAATCTACCATGCATTTTAATTCACAAAACCTAGGAACAAAGTGTGTGGCTGAGACGGAGGTTAGGTGAACTGCTAAAAGGTCTAACGCAATTACACAGATGAATTGAACTCCAAAAGATAAAATAGGCTTTATAGGACACGTACTGTTCAATAGAACAATTTGCATATGATTTTGGACATTCAATTTGTACCTCACCAAGGACCAATACTTCATAGCATAAATAATGCACGTGCAAAATGGACTTAATTATAAAGAATAATCAAACTGGAGATAAATCTCTGAATTTATATATATTTGTCACAACATTGAGATAAGAGCAGCACAAAATATAACAAAGCTACAAAATTGGACCTTTCGCAGAAGAAAGGGGAAGGAATTGACATGAATACATGACACTGCTAATACGCAATCACTGGCTCAGTACATTTTGCTTTTCTAACAAGGATTCCAGAAATGGTAAGCACAACTTAGAGAGAGGGGGCAGAGCATGGGATGACCCGCTAAAAATGGTCTCCCACGGCCTCTCAGACGGTACAAAAGGGACATTGTCTGAACTTCTCTCTTTTGTCAAATCAAATGAGGGCAGCTCCCCGTAGATTGAAGCATAGCCAACTGCAACTGCAACTGCAAAAAGAAGAACAGATAAAAGCCATCAAATTGAGTGTCATTGCAGCATAGTTTTAAGGCTAAATCGATTAAAATTGATAAATAATTGTGAGGTTGACGCATAGGTTAAGAAATGAAATCACACCATTTTCATCATCAGAATGAACTTGAGGCCTCCTAGCAGTTTTGTGGATAAGACCTTCAGTTTCTTTGATATCTGAAGGATCCAAAAGAATGTATTCGTGTTCACCATTTATGTAGGCCAACAACTGTTTTCCATCTGCAGCCTCTCCCGATTTATTGTTAATAAAATTTAGCCGACCCCCTTTTGCCTGGGAACATAAAACATACATTATCAATTATGTATGTAACATGTAGGTTGTCATAATTTTAGAAGGCTGAACCAACTTTACCTACTCGGGGTTTGTATGTACAACTGAGGATATAACATACTAAATGAGTGGTAATTATTCGAGCAAAATTTTACAAGTACCTTTCTCACAAACCAAGTTGAAACTGGAACTGGGTTTTCTACATCAAACAGTAAAACCATGCCATCTTTCTCTGTCAGCACTGACTTATCTGAATGACTAAAAAGCGCAAGTACCGCAAAACGAGATTCACTTGTCATTGAACAAACATCTGCAACAAAATAAATAATAAATAACCTATCAATTGCACTTTAATCCTTTCGGGCAAAATAAAAGTAGCAAGGATCAAAACATCAATCAATCAAATTAGAGGGCCTCAATATGAGAAAGCAAAATAATGAAAAAGAAAAGTGTACCTTCAACTAAAAGCTTGTACGACCAGTGCATAGATAAGGTTGCAATGTTCCACAGAACTAGATGTGCTTTTGTACCAGCTGAGAAAGACACAATGTATTCTGAACTTCCAACAAATGCGAGTCGTCTGATTGGCTAAATTTTTTAAGAATAATATTGAAAATAAAATAATCCAACTTAGTTCCAAACTTGACAAGAATTGAACCAAAAACATATAAAGTGAACTAATTGACCTCAGAGAGCCTGCATGTGTTAACCTGGTAACAGAGGTATGTATGACAATAGTTGGCCCCACCAGAATTGGTAATGCTTTCTTAATTTGCATGGGTTTCAGTCACATTGGATCCTAGATAGGTTCCAAGTCGACTATATTAACATTTCACAACATAATACCATGTGTTGGTCCTGACCTGGCGACAGTAAGCACACCTCTAAAATTAATACTTACCGAGAGGGAGTCTCCAATGACAGCAACAAGAAGATTGCTGTGTGGATCCCACAAGGTAATCACAGTCTCAGCTGCAATTGCTAGAACCGATCCATCCCCACTAAATGCTGCAGCTGTCATGGGTGTTCCCCTTTGTACAAAGATCAAATAGTATATAACATTAGAACTGTTTTCAATGTGATATGCTATTAACCATTGATTAACATTTGATATCTATAGTTCATGAACCCAATGAATATTGGTATAAAAAGTATAATAATATTGATATTAACGGTCGATTAACAAAGTTTGAAGCACAATTTTTATTATGATATCATTGAACCAAAGAGGGTGCAAGGGAATATTGGTCTTGTTTGAGGCTAAATTGAGTTTCAATTGAGATAAAATTACAAAATGGTAACTAATGCAAAATTGGAACTAAATAGTTGCTTAGGAGAACAATATATATCTCAAACAAGTTGCGGGTCCAGTGGCAAATATCAAAAATATTGGGTCTTAGAAAGTCCATTTTAAATCCATACTTGTATGAGCCGACAGATTGGCATCTCCAACCACCTTTTTCCTGTATTTCATCTCCAGTATGAATGAAAGACGAGCTTTTTACCCACATCTACAGCAAAAGTTAAAAGACTAGATCATACAATTGAACTCATATAAAAAAGGAAAAAAACAAAGAGAGTGCCAGTAGGTTGGAATGAAACAACATTTTTTTCATGTTTTCTGAATACAAAAGATCTAAATAAATTGCAAACGATCTGTAGTGGACTTCACTTATACATGTCCAATATATTAGTCCAGTCAGTTCATCCCCACAATCCGACCAATGAAATCTTTAACGCACACATCGTTATCATCTATATCATACCACTTTTAAGAACAATTCTCATTTTTTTTTATTAGGAATTAGCAATGGAATGATAATTATATTGTATAATGACCAATTACATAATTATAGATGTTTATAATCATGTAATTCTTTGACAAGCTGCTCTAAGTTTTCAATACAATATCACATTCCTAACAATCGTCAAGTCTTAATGATAATAAATATAAGTTTCATTATTTAAGCCTGACCCGACCTGTCAACTAGTACGTAATGAGAACCTTAAACTGTCAGTCATAACCATAGATACCTTAAAATTGCCACAGTAAGAAGTGCTGACGGCCATGCTTCTGCCGGGACAGAAAGCCACATCAGATACACCTCCATTACTACATTTCAAACAAGGTGCTTGATTAAAAACCACAGAGACATGTATCAGTTTGATTAAGTAAAGATGAGATGTAACCCTCCAAGGTTTCATAAAATTTCAGCTAGGTCAAACAACTCTTCATACTATGAAAAAACATTCACAAGACACATAACAAGCAATATTATGCTTAACATCGTTGAGTAAATCATGATATCAGTACCAGAATGATCAAAATCTAATCATTTTTTTTAATTTGTCCTGATTTCACTTATAGGACTTGCCATAAGACAATTCAGGGTTAATTGAGGTTAAATATGCAGGTATTTCATCAGTCAAAACCAGTTAAGGATACCAAATATCCAGTACAAATCCTTGGCTAAAGGCCATGATAAGAATTTTCGATAAAACAAGCGAAAGTTGTGCACAGTTTTTTCTGTCGGTTTAAAAATGAGTTGAAATTGGACAATTTACTTGAGTACTAAAACTAGATGATTTTATCCCTCGCAATAATAATAAACTTGAGGCCTGTTACTAAGCCGAATAGGGTGTAGTGCTAACGTTCGTAAATCATTATCTGCATTATATCCACGAATCCACAACCCGGCCAATCCTATTTCACTCAATCCTTTCCCTTTTCCATGGCCACAACTAATACTTGCCAAGTAATGGGCTTAGTGGGGCCTAACTTTTGACGTCCAAACCTCAAGCAAAGAAAGAAACATAAAAAATAGAAGTAAATAAAATGAACCAAACAGGTATACATCCAATGCCATACCTGTGAGGCTCATATATGACAGTGGATAAGGTGTAATGTCCAGTGTGGGATCCACGTGTCCAGAACTTGAGGCTGATGAGTCCACCTAAACCCATTTCCGGGAGCTTCTCCTCGACAGTACACATCATAGACCCATCATTTGACACTTCTATCAGAGATATGTATACCTATCATTAAAGAAAATATAATAGCTTCATATAAATTAGTGCAACAGATCATTTCAAAAATAACATCTCTCCTTTGAATAAGCATTAATTTTAACAGATACCAACGCAAAACCTTAATATCACTTTTCATACTTTCTTATTTTGCAGAAAAATATGTGACATTCCAAGGCTATGCAGGACACAAGAAATGTCACTTGTACCAACAGAAATAAAGTATATGCTATATAACCCTACAAAAGAGTTAGTCTCTTCCAAAGAATTACAATAAGAAATCTTACTGTGGTTTCGTCCACAGGATCATAGTTTCTTTCGATAACTTGCACCTGAAAAAGATGATAAATATAAACAAAGGAAAAATTAATTGAATATAGTACGTTTTTATATATATACATAAAACTTTTCCCAAAACACAATTGTAAAAAGGAAGGAATTATTTATGATTTGCTCACATGTGAAATCTCGGTGTCATCAAAGAAGCTGAAGAACTGTACACAGTAATCCATTGTAGGTAGCACAACAATCCCATTGGACCGGTCAAACCCAAGGGTGACATGGGACTCTCCCCTTTGCGATTCCGGCAAAACAAGAGGAAGCTAGAAAGACAGAAAGACATTATATTTTTGCATGTCAATTCTTTTTTAAAGTATAAACAAGATATTAATATACCAGGTTTCAGTTCCAGTACAATTTAGGTCCAGTAGTGTTATAACTATATATTAACTAGTATTTTGTCGGTTGGAGCAGACATGTCAGCTAAAATTTTTTATTTGCTAATAATTTCTTTTTAATAGACTATTTTTCGTCTCTTTTTAATAGTGCGCGAGTGTCAGACTGGAGGGGGGCATCTCTGGCAAATTATGTGTTTTATCGAGGTTTCATCTGTCCATAAATTCAAAAGCTAGTATTGGTATTATATCATACCCATCCCATACTGGTCAGGTTTGGGTACTGGTCAAACTTGACTCAAACTGCACAATCTTATTCGGATAAAGCAATAGAATAACAAACCTTAATTCCAGAAATTGACTTTATTATATCCATTGATGGCATTCTCAATAGATGGATTCGGTTGTCTTCACAGGACACCTAGTGAGACAATTTATGCATTATAAATATTTCAATCTAGTCCTTCAATTACAAAATAAAAAATAAATCTACTTTTATCCACAATTCCTGTTAAAAAAAAAAAACATACAAATGTCTCTGAAGGATAAATATAACGGGTGGCCTACTATAACCTTAACAACTATTTTACATCACAATACACAAAAGATAACTTAAATAAACATTAATAATGAATGAAAATATTTCAGTCCTCGCAATCTAAGTCATTAAGAAACTACAGGTATACAAACTCAGCTATCAGAATAAACTCCAACCAAGGGATACAGAAACCAGAATCATTGTGTCCGTTTGGGGACTAAATGTTCCACTTTTGAGGCTTGAATTTTGACTAAATGCCTCCTTCAAATGATAGCATTCAGCCATTGAATCTCAACAACATTTCTTTACTATATCAGTGACATAAAGTAGGTATTTGGAACTACACTTGACATTTTACTCATTTTGCAACCATCTCTAATATTCAAAAGTGACACCCAACATTCTGTAGTCATAGAAAATACTAGACGACATTTTAACCAAAGTTTAATAAGTTGCCATCAACACCAACTTAAACTTAGCTCACAAATAGTGTTTTGGCAACGGATTCGTATATATTTGGTAACCAACATCCAAATCAACCTAATTTTTTTATTAAATTTGTGCCCAATAATAAATAGGGTCAGAGTTACAGCAAAACTATCCACTTATATATTATAAAATATCTTTAAAAAAATATTGCATATTATTTGCAAACGCTATGAAGGTGCCATCTGCGAACAAGATAAACACATTTGCAAAAGAGTAGCAATTAAAGAAGAAGAAAATTGAGAGGAAAATAAAAAAAGTTTAGATTGCATACACAAGAGAGAGAAGGGTCAGGAGAATCAGTGAAATACATGAGCGGCGATGCTAAATTTGGTTTGTAATTTTTGTTTCCCGTATCCAACTGCCAGACCACTATGACACCCTCCTTTGCACCTATTATTAATTCAGGTATCAGATTAGCTACAGACAGATAAAACAAGTTGTATGGACAATATTCTGGCCACTAAAAGGTAACTCGCACCAGATAATGCGGGGTTTAATGCTTTTTTTGGTCGGTATATGGGTATGCAGTTTAACATAAATTCAAATGCAATCATACTTGTCAAAAAAAATAGATAGAAGAAACATAAAACACTGAACTCTATCTAGTTTAATGCCATCAAATTAAAATAAAAGGGATTGTTTCCCTCTGCATGATATTAAAATAAATAAAAAGGAAATAAATTGCATAAACAGTCCTCAAAGTATCATCAATTACCATTTCGGATCCTTAAATCTCTAAAAATGTCATTTTGGACCAGAGAGTTTCAATTGAACCCAATTGGTCATACCTACATCCATTAAAGAAATATAATATCATCTTGGTTTGCCACTAGCGTGGATATAGTCGCACAAGCAATACAACATAAATTCTAATATAATTATCAATGCCATCATAAATTAATTAAAAATAATTTTTACATACATGATACATCACACCAAAAATATCATTATGACATGGATGCAAATGTGGAAATCCAACTAGTTTCTTTTACCAGTGATAAATCGTAGGACCAATTTGGTATAGATTCAAAACTTCTAAGGACCAAAATGACACTTTTGAACCATTAAGGACCAAATGGTAAATGACTGACACTTCTAAGAACCGTCTGTGTAATTTACTCAATAAAAGGTATGAATTCCTAAAAAGTGAAAAGCATCCTAGAAAAACCTCTGAAAAATTGTAAACATAACATATGCCAATCTTGATATCTTCCGTGACGCACAAAACGCTACTCTTTACTTTGTGGTTAAATGTATTTAATGTACAACAATTAGGGGTGTCTAAACATGACCTGATCTGACAGGTACACGGACATGGAACCACCGGAAGATAAATTCGTTGGATATCAATATGGAAATTTATAACCAAGGAATGGTCGGGTCAGGACGGTAAATAGGTCAAGTCCCAATCCATTTAACAGAGCTGCAGTCAGTTTTCTGCATAAAATTACCAAAAATGACCAACTTGACGGGTGGATCTGATCCGTCTAAGAACTGCCCGGTGGATACATACAAATAGGTTGGATACAGATCAAATATTTCTGACCACTTGACCGGTGCCAGGCTTATGACTTGTTTAACATTTATATTAAAAATTTAAATAATGCCAAATTGCCAACACAACCCATTGACACCCCCTAACATCAATAATCCTCATGTTATTTGGCATTCCAGATATTCTCTGAATCTTTCTTTTACATGGGCATATATGTTATATCTTGAAACTCGCAGGGCACAGATCAAAATTATCCAAAAAGAAACAGAACTTTCACAAATTTCATGCATTGGTTTTTAAGTTTGCAGATACCATACCCCAACATTTCTTGTGCTGCACTAAAGCCCAACATTTTTAAGATGATAACAAGAAAAATCAACCATCAGATTTGACAGGTGCTTCAATATAGGTCTGAGTGCGTCTGATTAGTGAGGGTAAGTTTAGTCAACTTATTTACTTCTCATTGGCTTCAATTATTGGGGTTTTTATAAACATAACCTACCGAATATCGGATGTCAGTTGCAGATACTAGAAATAAGGCAAACAAGTCAAAGCTGTAATATGCAAAATAAAAAGAGATGATCCAACAACAGAAACCATCAACTGGCACCGAAAACAGGTTTCACCGTTGCCACATTTTGGAAAAATTGAAGTGAGCTTACCTGAGAATAGATAAGCCTCATCAGAAGAAAACAAAAGAAATCTGATCTCAGATGAATGCCAGTGCCAAGTCGAACATGAGTCAGCATCATCTCCATTTCTCACCCCAGGCCTATCTCCCCTATCAATTTTCATTTTACCCCCGTCTTGTGATAATCGCATCTTGCCAAATCCCCTCCATATGAGGATGCGACCAGACACATCACCAGCTGCTACAGTAGAATTAGTCGGGTGGAATGCCAAACAGCTTAGTGTTCGTGTGTGGTGCAATTTCAACTTTTTCATGTTCTCAGACTTCAAGTTTTTATTGGGTACTCTCCATATGTTCAGCTGCTGCTGCTTCTTTATTCCCACAAACTCCCCTGACTTGCTAACTGCTAGTATTTCGGGCTTGCGCGTCTATTTACAAAATTTTAATCATTTATGTTAGATCATTAAAAAAACAATCATTTCTGGCAAGTTTGCCTTGAAATTGTAATTAATGTTGAAGGTCATAAAAGGTTTTCTGAGCACGGAGAGGATTGAAATATACCTCCGCAAGGACACCGCCCACACGGGTGGAGTTGGTGAGGTCATAAATCTGAATCAACCCACATAAATGCTTGACATCCACAACTTTTCTATTAGCATCTTCCACTGAGACAAATGCATACAGATTTGGGGATGCCTTGTTGGTGCTTCCTATAGAAGCACTCAGTATGTGAGGAATGACCTGCATTATACTTAGTTAGCTATCAGGCACTAAATATTCAGAAAATATAGATAAAACAAAAAACTACCATAATTTTTTTCTATTATGGTGTACTTACCATTAAAAACCATACCACATAAGATGTAAAATTATCCAAAAAAAATCATAAATCACAGAAACCTTTGCAAAACAAGAAACCACCCAATAAAACAAGGAAAATATAAAATACACCCAATAAAACTTAAGAACATCATCCATGCCCCTCCCTTCCTTGTTCCCTCTAAAACAGTCCAAAGGAGGTTTCCTTTACATGAGGAGAAATGAAGCTATCTAAAAACCTTTAAAGAAATTATGATAAGAGCAGTGCATGAAAACGTGAAATTTTATAGGGCAATCAAGCTTCTAGGTAGGAGTGATAAAGTGGAGTTTAGCTGTTTTTTAGGCATTGGCACAAGAATGTGCAATTTAGTGGCAGAACAATGGGAACGGTAACTCTAAAACCATGACAGTACTTCTCTGTTGAACATTTTTATACTAAAACTCATTGGGACGTCCTTCAATATTATTAATTGAAGGACTAAATGAGTATTATGGTCCATACATCATGTAAACACTTTAATTCTCATCCACTCAAAGACATCTGGAATAGAGGCCTAAAATTCTGCGGTTTTAATTGTCATATGTGGATTTGATGCTGACTTGCTGTTGTACATACAAATTTATTATGCTCTTTTCCTTTTAAAATTTACAATAAAATATGAAAGATACTAAACAAAATAAGCAACTGTAGTTAATCTGTGGAAATCATTAACAAATATAAAAAGTGAAAGATGGCAACCAACCATGGAATGAACTGGAAGGTGAACATTGAGCTTCTTTAACAAATCGGGCGTAGAAAAGTCCCAGTAGAAAAGCATCCCATCAAGTGAAGAGGTCCAGCAATAATTTGAAAATTTGGCACCCCCTGAAGTGGCCACAGGAACCACAACAATAGAAGTCACCCGATCAGTGTGCCCCTCCAATTCAGTTATCTAACATAACACCAAGATTAAATTTTGACAAACATTAGATGTTAAGTTGAAAATTAGCTTAAAATGGAAAAGGAATTAGGGATGGGGATTATATATTACGAGCATTCCAGTGGAGGTGCTGAAAACGGAGACGGTGCAACCCGTGCACACCAAAAGTTTCTTCCCATCATGAGAGAAAACGGGCGCGGAGGAGACGAGGCTCTGACCCCCGACAATCATGGCGGATTACGGTTCTATTATTAGGTTTTACTGTAAAGCAAAGAGCAAAGAGCAGCTGGAGAGGACGTAGATTAGAAGCGCGGAGTGGGGTTTTTCGTTAGGGTTTTTAAGTGGTCCGGTGTGCCGCAGGAAAAGATAAGCAGCCAAATTAAGTGGTTCGCTGCGGCTTAACAGAATATTTCTGTTTGGATCACAGCCGTCCGATCGGTCCGAAGGTAGATCCAAATAGGTGATACGAATTCCGCTGCGGCTCGGGACAACATTCATTTTACATTCTCACGTGCCTGATCCAATCTGTTCGTTTATGTCGAGATTCGTGCAAGCTGGATCTTGAAGAAACTAAACTATATCAGTACTACTATAATATCACGTTAAAAAATTTAGACTCCAAGCATCTATTCACCCCAGTATTTTAATATTCAGTTCTCATGTGGTATTCGGAAGGCCATCGCATACCGCTTATACGGTATGCGGCTAAATATGCGGATTTTTTATTAAATATTTAATCTCACAGTACTTAAATACAATAAAGCAGCATGTAGAGAGGTTATAAAACACTTCTGAGTGGGACGCTTGAAAAGAACACCTACCTAGCGGGTCTGGAACTCATTTAATGGGTTATGGATTCGGGTCCGAAACTCTTTTAATGGGTTTTGAATGTTTTTTAATTTTTTTAACGCATGGATGATAAGCCTAAATTTCATATATCTTTTAAGTAGGATTTGGTCTCTAAATCTATCTCCTTTTGTTGGTTTAAAGCCATTTAGTTTAGATAATGCACCAAGTTCGAGATTCTGCTATGTTTTCATGTATTTTCAGGTACTAGAAGCAAATGGGAATAATTTGGAGCAAGTCCGGACACGATCGGAAGCTAGACGGCATGTAGAGGCAAGTAACAGAGGAAAATTGCGACCTGCAATAATTTATTGCGACCCACAATAACACAACTTCTACTAAAACAGCTCACTGCCACAATTTTGCACCATTATTGCGACCTGCGATAATTTATTGCGACCCACAAATTCTTCACTGCTTCCGAATTTTCAGCTGCTACAAACCCAGAATCGTTTTATAACCTAGACCCTTCTTCCCCAAGAGGGAGGCCACCATTTTACACACTTCTTGAGAGCTAGGAGCAACCTCAAGAGCTAGGGTTGGAGATCTAGGGTGATTTGGAGAAGGAGAAGCTCAAGGGAGAAGAGATTTGTGCTTGGATTTGTATTCTCTACTCTATTTTCTTCTTTCTTGGCTTTGGTAACAAACTGTTTATCCCATTTGTAACTATTTGCGCCCTTATGAGAGGCTAATCTCCTCTCTAGGAGCGATGGCATGTAAAACTCGAAACTAGGTGCACTCTTTCTTACTCGATTTGTGAATTTTATTGACTATTAGCAATTTACTCTTTTAAAGCTTGATTTATGCATGGATTGTGAGGTTTAACCTTACTCCTTCAATTCATGGATTTAGGGATTTTTCAATGACTAAAAATCACTTGCATTAACTCCCCGAACAAAAAGAGTAAAGAATAGGTTATTAGGACGAAGTACTTAACCGAGAAGTCCGAGGTAACCTAAAAGTACGATATTAGCACACGAAGTACTTAACCGTGAAGTGCACGCTATTATCACTTTAGACAGAACACCCACGCACGCTTTAGAAACACGAATCGAGTAGATTGAGACCCTAGTGGATAGAAATGCCAAAGCCCCTGGAACTCCTACACTTGAATCAGACCCAAAACATTTATTATTTGCTTCTTTCAACTTAATTAGATTTAGAAATCAAATCAAACTTTGTCTGTCTAGCTTAATGAATTGGTGAGAACCAGTACTTTACGAGTTGTCCCTGTGGATTCGACACCCGAAATACTACTTGGCAAGATTGTATGCTTGCAATCAAATTAGGTGTATTAGGGTTCATAATAAGCTATAGAAAAACACGAACAATGGATTCAATATTCAGTCCGAATAGCTATTTTCTATTCGGCCGGACACTGAATAGGAATATATGGCCGTATATTCACTGAATAGAATCGAATTTTACTACACTGATTCACCCAGACAAAATCTCAGCCGTTCATTTAGTAAATCTCAGCCACTCATCAAAAGTATATCTTAATCTGAGTCATTAATCAATAATTTCGATTTTATGCATCTGTTTCATGTTGTCAAAAGTGTAGAAGTCTAAATTTAGTTCGAAAAGTACTCGCTACATGAAAAGTCATATGGAAATTGTTTCATTTAAGACACACAGAAGATGCGTTTTTTCTGACGCGCGTTTGTCGAGATGTTTTTCCTTCCTGACGCAAACGACGCATTTTTGAAATCAATCTTCTCCTTCGTCTGTCACTCGCTCAAAGAAGAAAAGGCAAGTAAAACAGTCTACTTATGGCATACATTGCCACTCTAAGAGTGGCTTTGAGTCTCTCTTTCTCTATGATCGCTCGAGGAAGAAAACCCTAAATCGCGTTTCTCCGACTCCGCGACTCTCCCCTCTCCGACACCGCGACTCTTCCCCTGAATTCCCGGTTACTGATGAGTCCAAATTGAACTACTAACTTTCAGTATAAATTAATATACCTTTTAACCCTAATTTTATTTGCATTCAGATCACAAGCGCATGATCCTACCGTGTAGTATAATTGGGGTGTCGATCCACAGGGATAGTGTATTGGATATCTAACAATTATCACTAGTTCTATGTTATGGGGGGTTTAAAATCGGTTTAAAACAGTTTGTAATAATTTTGAAAATAGTTTTTAAAATAGATTTTAGGGCTCAATACCCTCAAGGTTAATGCGGAGGCGCTAATTGTGCTAAGGTTTGGGTTAAATAATTAAATAAATATTCTCTAGGGTTTAGATTCTCTCCTCTAAATTATGCAAAAATATATATTTCTGACGTCTCTCTACCTTATATGTGGCATAGATTGTCCCACGGCTACCCCGCATGCGGCACTGCCATTACCCCGCAGGGCATGCTGGGTTTCTGTGTATGTGATTTGAAAGGTTTTCCGATTTTGCGATCAGCTTTTGGGCTATCAGTTCAAAGTAATACATGTACGCAATTATCTTTCTTACACAAACACAATTAATCATATCATATTCTACCCCTCAATTAAATATCCCAAAGACCCTATCTAAATTTGGTATCTCCTAATACAATTCAAATTACTAATTTACTCTACCCTACCAAGGGAGCCCACTGGGATCTAACCCTAGTCTTTGAACTGGTGTCAGGCCTCGTTAGCCGAAGTGTTACATATACTTACATGCATTTCCCGCTCACATCAGGAATGCAATGAAATCATACACCTATTGGTATGTAGAGGGTCACTGGCATATAGTAGACAGAACTATGTATGCAAGGGCATTATAAAAATGATTCAAACAATAAAAGAAAACTCAAATCAACATACACAAAACATAAACATATATTAAAACATAACTTAGAATTCGATTACAACCCTCACCCTAGAGATGAGAGAATTAGTTACTCATGGCCATAGCAAAATAAAAGGAATAAAATAAAGAGAACATAAATTACAACCCAATTGAAGATGAATAAACCTCTGCCTCCTTAGATGACGCCTTCTTCTCCTGCTTGGCTTCCGATGGCTACTCCTCTCTCTCTAAGTACTCTCTAACCTAACTTAGCATGAGGATGCTAATCTCGATTCTATGGATTTAACACAATTAAACACTCACACTAAACTCAATTACAAGAGGGGCTTTTATAGCCTTCCTAAATGAGAAGGGGAGTAATGGATGTAGTGGAGAAGAAGGAAACTTGAAGTGGACTCCAAATTTGCTTAGATAAAGTCAAAAATAGCTAAGATAACTTGGCTCTGAAGCAACATCATCTATCTGGGAGAATTCTGCCAAAATTAGCATCAACGGTGGAGATCTGATCAGAATTAGCACAGTCCACGAATTGAGTACACGGATCGTGCGGCATAGAGGACCCCGCATAACTTCCTGACTTAGCAGATTTGTAATAATTTCGCCATTTCACATGTCATGCACTTCGTGTGAAGTATTACATGCTCCATGTGAGACCCTGATTCGATGCTAACTCCAAAAATCACCTAAATTTAACACTTTTGCTCTATTTTTTTTTTTTGACTGCATACGCAACTTTTCTCAAAACCAAAATAGCCTAAAAATGCGGTAAATAAATTGTAAAAACGGCTATTTACATTGGCTTTTCGCTATATATATATTTTGGCTCGATCAGTCACTCAGCCTGTCTCGCCGCTCAGCCCTTTCTCCTCCTTTTCTCCTCCTCTGCTCATCTTTTTTCTCAGCGTTTGAGGTTAATTGTTTGCGAGTTTAGGGTTAGATTTCTTCCAGTATCTCTCTCTTTTTTTACACTCCTCTATAGATTTTTCTCACTTTATTGCTTAAAAGTTGTTCATTTTTTTTTGTTGTACCCGATTATAGGTTGGCGACTTGCACTGGATTCGCAATCTAAGCATTGTGATTTTTGAACTCTTTTTAAGGGTATAGCCATCAAAAGCCCTTTTTTACCTTTTAACTCAACCAAGTCTGCTTAATTTGTTGATTTCACCTTTGCTCTGCCCTTTTCCTTTAATTTATATGTTCTTTTTCTCATCCAATTTAGGATTTCTCTGATTTCTGTTGACAAGGAAGCTACAACGACCTTTCTCGACTTTTTCCTATTTTGTGTAAGGCCAGCTAGCAGCAGCTTTGCAATTTTTGCTTGTGTGCATTGCTTTTCTCCCCAATGCTGAGGTATTTCCCTCCTCTCTCTTTCTAACATAAACAAGGCCAATAACAACAAAAATTAAAAACCACAGTGGGAACCTTTGGTAAACTGATACAAGGACAATGCTACCAGTATGCATAGGGTAATACCCATGAAGGGAAAGAAACTTACTAGAAGTTTAGAATAAGACTAATTATTTAAATGGAAAAGTAATCTTCCATGGAAGAATAGCTAATTGACATGATGGATGAAAATTTGTATCCTCTGCTAAAGCCATTGCTCTGGTGAAAAACACTATAAAACAATGAAATTTAGAAAGACAAGAGAATTTTAAGAGTCTAAAGAGTGAAGACATAATTCCAACTTTTCAAGTATAACATAGTAAACATGAGATTAGAACACACACTCCAAGAATCAAGTCCCACGAAAAAAAGATACTTACAATTACTAAAAAAAGGTGGAAAAAAAATTAGGGCATTTCGGTCATCAGAGGAAAAATTAACAAGGCATGACTTTTGAGGGCATTTTTATACTTGATTTACTTATAAGTGATTTGAATAACATAGAGCAGTGATTCTGTGGATCATTGGAATAACCTTTGCATCATTTGTTTGGTAAATAATTTAGTTTATTTAATTTCTTTGCAGCTCAGCTTGAAGTTCAGAGATCCGAACAATTCCAGAGGTGCGTTTGTTTGTCTAATAGTTTTACTTCCATTAAAAAAAATATCATTTAGTATTATTGGCTTCTTTTTTATGAAGGCTACATTGATATACAATTTATGCTTACAAATCTCATACAATAGTGTTTCAAGTAAACATATAATTTTGTTGAAGAAACTCAAATCTAAACTCTTCTGGCTTATTGTTGCACTATTTAAAGAAGTTAATTAAAACAACCTAGCTGTTTTTTGTTGTTGTTGCAAATCTAGCCCTAACTTTGCATTATTCTCAGCTGGAGGAAGAAGAAAAGATTAAGAGGCTAAGAAAGGAGCTTGTGCCAACCAGGGGCAAATCTGTCATTTCTGGCTTCTCTCCTCAAAGGGAATTAGGTCTTTCCAATGGAAGTTGTCGTTTGCCATCTCCTGCTGGGATTTGTTGTAGAGCAGACAGAGAAGAGGAAACTGGACTTGCTACTGCTGTATAGGAGACCTCCCATTCTGTTCATTCTAAATCCTTGTATGTGTTCTTCCTTGTTCTTCCCTTTATTGTTTTCGATCAAATCAGTTATCTGTTCTTCCCTTTCTTAAACTGTTCTATTACTATATATCATGGTTTTTTATGTCTATATTTGTTATTAGTTTATGATCATAAAAATAATGGTTGTCTTTCATAATTTTGATTTCTATATCTGTTCTGAGAATTATCATGGAAGCCCAGTTGTGGTACCATATTTGCCTCAGATTTTTATTACTCCAGAATTGTTATATCCTTATTTGCCTTAAAATTGACATTTTTATAAAATAATTTTCCTTTGTTTCTTAATATATAGCTTGCCCTCTTTAGTCCTTCATTGAATTTTGGTTATAGAAATGAAAAACAAATGTTCAATTGGCAACTTACATCTTGGTACTTTTGTTGCTAATCTAACATATGATATCAACTGATACCTTCACTAATGTTAAATTTTTGTAGAAGTTAATCATGCTTCTATTCTAGATGGTCTTGCCATCTCCTGTATACTAATTTCCTTGGTTATATCCCTCTAATTGTTGATATTTTACTAATGGTTGGTTATATTCCTCTAATCTTTTTTTGTAAATGCTCATTTTATACAATTATAATACTTTTTCAATCCATTAAGTACTGACACAGTTATTTCTGAGTGGTAAGAAGGTACATGTTGCACCTTTAGTTATTTTCGAGTTTAATGTATCATGTCTTCTAACATATGTGAGAGATGGTGTCTTTGTAACCCATTCATTTTAATCGTTTTAGTATAAGTCTGATACTTATGCTATTATGAAAAATTAAATTGAATTTGACTCTTGCTTTTACCATAAGTCTTAATTATTTATGTTGTCTGTCTTAATTTCTTTCTTGACATTAATTAATTCTCGATCGGTACGTAGGTTAAGAAAGTTGGCAAGTTCAAAGAGAGAGTGTACAGAAGGGATATCAACATCTGATATAATTATGAGAATTGTCAATGACTATAATGAATATGTAATGCGCAATTTGGCCAGAGGCTATACTCGATCTCTCCTCCAAATTTGACCGAAAGGCCACAACTTCACGCTAGGGTTTGTTGACCACTGCGGCGGTATGTGTCTCTCTCTCTACTGTTGCACTGATTGATTGCAATTGGAGACTAAATAAGATAGAGAATAACATTGTTGTGGTTTATGTTCAGGTAGAGAGGGAAAAGATGGCGGTGTCGTTACTGACAAAGAAGATAGTGAAGAAGAGGGTTAAGAAGTTTAGGAGGCCCCAAAGCAATAGAAAGATCTGCATTAAGGTAATTCTACGCTTTGATTGTTTCTTTTACATGATTTTTCTCGAGTGCTAAATCTTTAGTTCGTCTTTTGGTTGTTCTGGGAGGATTTTGATATCATATTTCACCATTTGTAAGCGCAATACTTTCATGCAGCATTACAAGTCTTTTTCTCATCCTTTCTTTCATTCACTTGAGGGGAAATTAATTCATATAGTTTCAGACTGTAGTGGAAATTGGATAACATTGCTCTAGGGGTTCATTTTTATTAATTTCAATTGGGAGTTCGATGTACAGATTCTTTTTGGTATTTGGTCAAATGGACTATGCTGTGCTGGTCCAATTTTCAAAAGCCAGTGAAATTGCAATCATTGATTATAAAATATCTATGTAAAGACCAAAGAATATTCTAAATTTTTAATTTTCAGGGTTAAAAAGCTATAGTTTCAAGCAACCACTCCTGATGGTCGAGGCTGCTGCGCACAAACCAACTGATTTTACCCTAAAAAAAGTAAAAAAAAAAAAAAATAGCTCTAGTAGTATCCTTGATTCACCTCTCCCCCAAGGGCTGTTGTTGTTCATATTTTGCTCTCTAGAATACTTGTAATATTCCCAATTCTGTGCTCAAAAGTGGAACTTTATTGTGTTGAGAACAGGGAAATGAAAATACATAAGTTTGCTTTTGATAAAGGGCATTTTCGGAGCTGCCATCAGTAATTTTGTGGTTTTTGGAGCTACCATTTGTAATTTTTTTATTTATAATAAGTATTTTTACCTGTTTCTCTACATTGCCCTTGTATATATGTTTTTGTATGTATATATTCTTACTATATACTGTCTGGGAGGATATCAGGTTGTATGTGTACTTTGGGAAAAAACGTGTGGGTAGGTTTTAAGTTATGTAATGAGGATTGATTTATGCATGCTGAACCATCCAAGTCATGTTGGCGCTTGTTAATCACCCATGCAACTTACTAATTGAGAGGAGAATAAAGTATTGAAACCGAAGGAAACTGCTGGTAAATTCACAGGGGCAATCGGCTGATAATATACAACATACTTATTATTTGGTTGCTCATTTCTTCTCCATTTGTTGAGCCAACCGGCTGCCTCCATTTCCATCAATTTTTTGTGCATTCTAATTTATTTCAATCCCCTTTTTACTTCTACAAAATTCATTGTAATTATAAAAATGTGCAATCATCTTGTTATATTTTTAGAGTCACACACTAATTAAAGTTCTCATTTGTTCTTATTATTGATTAATATATAATTATACAATCATTCTTTAAATTAATCCCATTTTAAGAAATTGATCAAAACAGACTCTGCTTCATGGAAAAAAAAAAACTTGGAACATTAGCACATGCTCAACATCAATCCGAAGGAAGATACATTAATTTGAATTCAGGTGTTTAACCCATGCATGCATAAGATAAGGGCCGGGCTCTTAAAGTCTATGTCTCTATATTGGGTATCTTGCTAAGAATGGAGTGCTCAGGCTTGTGGCTGCACTCAAAATCGAGGTGAACAAAAGCACGCTCCACTTCCTGCAACTCCTCAATTTTAATTTGCAGCGACTCTCCAATCGCATGTGCCTCCTTCAATGGCAAATCTTCTGGAAGCTCTATATCTACCTATTATATAGAGATGGATCAAAATTGTGATTAGCCATGCCAGTAACTGCACCATATAAATAAATCTGGTCCCTATATATATATTAACATACGTACCTCAACAAAGTAAAGCACACCGAAGGTGTAAGCTCGTACTGTATCAACCCGCTTAATTATGGGGTCATGCCTCAACACAAGATATGTTAACTTTTGTAACATTTCTGGCGGAGCAGATTGACCCACTAGTGATACTGCATTAATTAAAAAGACATAGCATGCATGTGAGAAGTGAGATATCAAATCAGTACAGACTACAGACCAGTACTATGCTCAGCAAACAGGACATATATATAGAATGTTAATTAATTACCAGCATTTTCCCAGACAGTTCCGGACCAATTAGTGATAGTGTAAATGGCAAGAAGAATAGCCCCTGCAGGGTCAATCCACCAATAATATTTGTCTCCCAAAGCAGCCGCAGCAAGCCCCAACACATTTGTCACCACATCGAAATAATGATCCTTGGCATAAGCACGAACTAGCTTGTTACCAGAAGTGCGGCAATAGAGCCAAAGAGCAAGTTTAACAGCAGTTGCAAAAAGCATGATTGAATAAAGCCACACCAGCTGCATGTAATTCATTCTATCTGGACTCACATTTTCTATCAATCTCTCCACTGCTTGCACTAGCACTTGGAAACCTAAAGTAGCCATCACAGCAGCAAATACAATAATGCCAACAGGCTGTACACGCAGCTTCCCAATCGGGTATTTGTATACATTTATGCTCTTCATTGACAAATGAGTGAACCACAGGATCCCACCAGCCATCAAATCCAGTAACGAATCAAGTGTCGATGCTGCAATTGCTATTGAACCACTTTTTATAGTAGCATAGATCTTCAAGGCCAATAGAGCAATATTTGCATAGTTGGATATACGCATAGCGAATTCACTCTGCTTCTCCTCTGCCAACTCTTGCCCCTCGTCCATTACACTCCCTAGGCTCATCGAGTCCACCTCCTCAAACGACTGTAGAGTCGCAAATTGTTTCTCATAATATTCTCTCTCCCCTGTAAAATTTCAATTGTTAAGTTAACTAGACAAAATTAAATGGATTTTCTATATTTTTTTAAATTGCCCCATTTATGAAGAATTTGAGATATTCATTAAAGGGACAAGACAACACTGAGGATCCATCAATGCACTATATATTACATGCTTTTAAAAAATTATTAATAAGTAATATTTGTGAAAAGCTTTTGATGTGTCAACAATGTTAGTGGCCAATTTTAGTTTTGTTTTGTTTTTTTTCTCATAGACTCAAAGAATAGAAGGGTTGACTTGTAAAAGCATTAATTAATTTCTCAATTTGGACACTTGTACGGATGTACCTGATGATCGAGCTGGCTCAACCAGCTGTTATTTAATTTGGTATTAGGGTCTCATCTCATGTGTAGTGGGTAGAATTTTATGAAAACAATTTTAATTATTAGATAGTGATTTTGCGAGTGTTTGTGAAAACATGTCTGAATATTGAAGCATTATGGTGGCCGGAGTAAAGAAGAAAGGGAACCGAATTGAGAAGAAGAAGTAAAAAATTAAAATGTTGTTTTGCTGCTCAATACGATAAGTGGAGCGAGTCAGCGGTGTAAGAAGAAGGATAATCTGAAAGCAAAGCAGATGAAGGATGCGTACCATGGTCAAGGCCCTTGGCGAGAGAAAGGTCCACGGAGGAGGGCTGCTCCGGGTCCACGAGGCAGCGAAGCTTGTGTGGGAGGCGGGCGACGAAATGGCCTCTCATGCTTCGGACGGAGTTGTTCCTCCACCATGTCAGCAGCGGCGCCTTCACGTCTGCTTCTTCCATTAAAAGTTAAAAGTTAAAACCAATCCAATCCAATCAAATCCGACAGAAGAGAAGAGAAGAAGAGAAGAGAAGAGAAGAGAAGAGAAATGAAAATGGAGGGAAACCCGACAGAAACGGATGTAATTGTAATTGTGATGCTCTTGTCCTTTGTATTATTGCAATTTATTAGGTAGGGACTTTTACGTTATGCTCCTAAAATGTTGTGAACATTTATTGCAATTTATTTGATTCAACGAAAACCAAGTTCATTATATATAAAGTGAATATTTCTTCTTCAGGTTTTTATCCGATTTTAATTTTAACGTGGCTTCAGGATATGTATGCAAATTTGATGGTGATGTATGAAGAATTGAATATTGCAGATAGAGATGGAGAAATTAAATATGCTCACGATCTTTTCTCAAAATATCAATTAATTAATTAAGAGGAAGCCTTCATTTTTTATGCCTCCACTATATCTTCATTTTTAAAAACTTTAATAAATCAAAATTTAAAACTTGAAATGTCAAAATAAAACCGTTAGATGTGATCTATGTTATTTTATCTATGCACGTGTAAAAAGTTATGACATTTCAATTTTGTTTTGGTTGTCATCAAGAGCTTGTAAAAACGTACTAATGTGAATAATTTTTAGATGTTGATTTTTCAACTTATTGATTCACATAAAAACAAAATCGAAATGTGATAATTTTTTATGAGCACATAGAGAAAATAACATAGATCACATCTAACGGTTTTATTTTGATTTTTAAGTTTTAAATTTTGAGTTATTAAAGTTTTTAAAAATGAAGGCATGGTGGATGCACAAAAAATGGAGTAGAACTAAGGTGCTCTTAAGCTCACCAAGTTCTTTGTGAGCTTAACTCAAAAACCTTTCAATCCGACTTCAAACGACATTTCCAAACCGTTAGATGTTCAATCTATATTAAAATGTGCTTGGAGACCAAATTTTTCATTTTTTTTCATTTTTTTACTATTTATTAAGCTGGTTTGAAAACTGCTGTTTTTATTAAATTTTTGGAGCATTGAAAAACAGCGGTTTTCAAACTAGCTTAATAAATAGTAAAAAAATTCCAAAAAATGAAAAATTTAGTCTCCAAGCACATTTTAATATAGATTGAATATCTAACGGTTTGGAAATGTCGTTTGAAGTCGAATTGATAGGTTTTTGAGTTAAGCTCACGGTTTGGCTTGGTGAGCTTAAGAGCACCTTAGTTCGAGACATTTGAACCCTCCTCATTAATTAATTAATGAAATATATAAAACAAGTTTTGGTTAATTAATTAGGTCCAATCGAATTAAGAGCTTGGAGGCATTGAACCCTCCTCATTAATTAATTAATGAAATATATACAGCAAGTTTTAATTAATTAATTAGGTCCAATCGAATTAAGAGCTTGTTTTGGTTAAGATATAGCCGTGATTTTTATTAATATCCAAAGTTAACTACAAAATAATAAAAATACCCAGAGGCACCTGGATTTATTAAAAAAGCCCAAACCGACCATTTAATGGCCGATCCCTTATTTTTATTTTTATTATTAAATAGGAAACCGGCCATTAAATTGCCGGTCCCCTTTTTTTTTTAGAGACAAATAGCTAAAATGCTGAAATATAACACTAAAAAATCGAATTGTTTTATTAAATATTTGTTAGATTACTTTTGTTTTTTGATATATAATTACCATATTTATACTAAAATACGCTAAATTACTTGAAATTATGTTAATTTATGCTGAATTACACTAAATTACGCTAAATTACAATAATTATGAAAAATTATGCTAAAATACAGTAATTTATGCTAAATTACGTATGAACAGGGTCGATTTTGTGACATCTTTCATAAATCATAAAAAATAGTAAACAAAATTCAAAAATAATAAAAACTGGTATTCTACAAGTTCATTATATAACTAATTTACTGAGCTACGTAAATTGGAGAATATAAATGAAAATCTTAATCGGAAACTTCAACTGAAGTTTTGAGGCTCTTTCCTTTATTTTTTTGGCAATTTTGAATTTTGAAATATAGTATTGCTAGCACTAACGCATGCGTATTTTCACAAGCTTTCCGAAAAGTGGTAATTTGCTGAAATTGGACACTCGAGCACCGTTTTATGGCCGTTTGAAGTTTCGTCATCGTTTTTCGCCTTTTCAGTGAAGATATCATTCCTATTCATACGTAATCTAGCATAATTTACTGTATTTTAGCATAATTTTACATAATTATTGTAATTTAGCATAATTTAGCGTAATTCAGCGTAAATTAACATAATTTCAAGTAATTTAGTGTATTTTATTATAAATATGCTAATTATACATAAAAAAAAAAAAAGTAATCTAACAAATATTTTAAAAAATAATTCGATTTTTTAGTGTTATATTTCAGCATTTTAGCTATTTGTCTCTAAAAAAAAAAATAGGAGACCGACCATTAAATAGCTGATTTGGACATTTTTAATAAAATCCAGCGGCTCTGGACATTTTTATTATTTTGTAATTAACTTTGGATATTAATAAAAATGTCGGAGATATAGAGAGAAACCCGGGTAAATTTTGTGGTGTTCGTTGTGAGTTAGAAAAAAAAAATGAAGAGAGAGAAACTGAATCCCACTCTTAAATTTTTTTTAAGAAAATATTTTATGATGAGGCGTTGGTAGTCATTGACTCATTGGCTTGTAAGAAGTGGGTCCCGTTTGCAGTGCGGTACTTGAAATTTGGCCGTAAGCTGTAGAGTTGCGGTACTTGTAACAACTGGTCGCATATGTGAATTGAATGAATGAATTTTAAAAATAAAAATTCTTGAAAATGTTGGGAGATAAATTTTAAATGCAACTTCATAAAATAACATGGGTTGGGCGTCGCCTGAGGAAGTCACTTTCTGGACTTGTTCTTCATTTATTTGATATTAATTTGTGGTCATAATTATTCATGTAGTTCATATTTTTAATTACATGTCTTACGATACGCATAACGCATGCAATATTGAATTTAAATAAACACTGTACCAGTTGTTATCTATTGAGATTTGCTCCGTCCTGTATATACACCAAAAATTTTAAAATTGATTTTCACCACCCATAAACAAATTAAGGAAGCATTGAAAACAATCTTTGTTTAAAATTTAAAATGGAATGAGAAAAGAAAATGTTTCTAGCTATCATCAATTCTCATCCATCTATCATATACTTCGGTAGATGTGTAATTATACATCAAATAGCAACTATCCGATCAAATCAATAGTGACTTTTTTTTTTTTCTTTTTTTTGGTGTACTAGAGACTCTCCGCTATCATTAACGGCGGCGTGAGAGTTGGGTTGGGATCATTAATTGGGAAATAAATCTGCTGTTATTCTCAAGAAATAACATAAACCTGTTATTCAGATTCCAATAGTTGGTCTTCATTGAGATTCTTACTTGAAAAATTTATTTTAAAATTCACGTATAAAAAATTTAAACGATTGTAATCGGAATAACAGATTACTGTTATTCTCAATGAATAACAGCAGATTTATTTCCCATTAATTGAGTGCCCTTGTTTTGTATGCGTTGTTTGGTGGCCAGAGATATTTCAAAATATTTCTTGTTTGTGAAGAGATCCACTTACAACATTGGTACGTTATAACATTTTATAACAATTTGATTTTGCAATTTTCAAGGTCCAAACAGTTTAACATGATCTCTATATTTATATGTGATTGGAGATCAAATTTTACATTTTTTAAATTTTTTTACTATTTATTAAGTTTACAAAACTACTGTTTTTAAACAAATCTTACTAAAAATAGCAGTTTTGTAAAACACTTAATAAATAGTAAAATAATTCAAAAAATATATAAAATTTGATCATCAAGCACATTTTATTATAGAGATCAAGCTAAATGATTTGGATCGACTGTTTGAACTTTAAAAATCACAAAACCAAATTGTTGTAAAATATTGTAAGTGAATCCTTTCTTATATTTAATAGAAGAAGTTGGACATAGAAGTGCGTAGTTTGTGGTTATTAATAATTTTGTTGAGTCTCCTTGGTGCTAATTAAGAGTTGCAACTGTCATGCATGCTCGTGTAGAAAAACAAACATGCTTTGGAAATGGTTGATGGTTACATGCAGATTAATTTGGTTAAGCTTGATGACCACCCAAGTTAGATTAAAATATTTTATGCTCAATTAATTATTACGGTTTAGACTATTTTATATATTAATTAATATGCCATATATATAAGATGTGGAATTTAAAAATATAATTGTCATATTAGTTAAATCTACCTAAGTGACCTAATTAACTAACTGACATGCAAAGAAAATAACATCCAGGAAAAATTAAGAAAATAAAAGACTTATTATTCTAAATTCCATGGACATTATTGTTGGCGAGCTCAGTAGATGGGAGGAGGAGAGCTAATCTCTGTTTGTATCTCCTTATCCTCACTAGCCTTTCTTTTGTTAACCTGATCAATAATAACAATTAAACATAATTAATTAACTTTATAAAAATATAGCGCCATAAATAGGATCAACAGAAACTGCTTCTCTTTTGGTAATGGGTCAGTAGGATGACAACTTTGCATGTGAATACTTTGTATCATACCTTTACTGGCTTACCCTTTTCTTCTCTGCCAAATGGGATAAATTCAAAGACAAATTAAATAATAAGCACCCCATATAGGAACAATGACAAATTTCAAATCATGAACATTGAAACCTCTGGCCGAAAGTTTGAAAGATTACAGTTCTTAGGGTCAATAGCCAAATTTTTTATAATAACCGTAAGAGCTTTGAGATAATTAATTGCAAAAAAGAGACTTGCTTGGAACGAATCCGTTTAGCACGCTTTATGTGCTCCTCCAATAGAGAGCGTGTAGTGAATGGTTCCACAGCCGCACCATCCTGAATTAAAACTTAACAAGTTAGTATTGCTTGGCACTCGGGTCTAACTCAGTTTATCAATTTTGTTAACAGTTGCCAGGTCATTATCAGAAGCAGTGACTCATTAGTAGCTGTCACAGTATGGTCTTCTTCATGCGTTTTTGTAATACATTATCTTTTTGAAAAACTTGGTAGATGCTACCAAGGGTTATATTGATTAACAGAAACATTCTTACAAGTATAGAACCAGTAGTACATGCATACTGATCTATCCCTCTCTTGTAATACATTATCATTTGAGGATTTGCAAGGAAAAACAAGGGATCCAAAAAGAAAGGAAAGAAAGAAGAAGGGACCTCATTGTTAGCAGCATCTGAATCATTGTTTTGCTGGTCTTTTTCTTCATTTTTGACCTCATCAGAATCAGCAAAAGAAGCAGGCAAGGGCCTAGGTAGAATTCTCTCATTGTTTCCATAGTTTGACTGATCAAATAAATGAACTATAAGTTCGCCAGGAAAAATGTAGAATTGCAACTGAGCTGATTTATTCAGAGTTGGTTTATTGAAGGCTAAGTTACAAATGAGGGTTGATTGATTATGCGCAATTGCAGGAGCTATAAGTGAGAATTCATCAGTGAGGCTAAATTACATTATTGGTTAGCAGAGGCAAAATTGAATCTTGGTGAGTTGATTGCAGCAAGGTTCCTTAATTAAATTGCATGGACCAAAGTTGAGGCAAACAATGGAACTTACGGGCCTCATACAATTGGGCTTCATTGAGGCACAGTGTGATAAAAATGAGGCTTAACTAGATGTCCCAGAATGGACTGATGCAAAAATGCTAAACTACTAAGTTTACAAATTGTAGAATAACTTGAGGAAAATTAGATGGATCTAACATTATACTCATGCAATCCCAACTCCCATTTCAACCATCTCTACTATCGATCCAAAAAATAAAAAAAAAGGTGACAAAGTTAAGTACCAGAGTTTCATGGGGTGCACCGTTTCTAACCCAAGACCGGCAAAGAGAATATAAGGAACATGGTTCTCCATCTGTCAGTCTGACCTTGAATTCCACAGATAAAATAAAACAAAAATTTAAGATTGCTTGTTAGCACCTTAGTATAGAAAAAAGAGGTGGTATTTTCTTTTCATCCTTGAATACAGTTTGACTAATTTGAACCATTACAAGGCAGTATGGACAAAAGGTGCTCTTCTCTTGTTTGTTTTTGGACTAATTGCTTTTTGGCAAGGGCTTGTATGGGCAAACTAGGGATAACAAATATCCATAAGCGTGCCACAGCAGTACTACCAGTACTGGCATATATACTGGCCGGTTAAGGCAATTTGTGAAACCAAACAAACCAGTAGTCGTCTTACCTTTCGGTCATTAATCATTATAAATGTGTCATCTCTGTTTCTTTCCCTGAAATATGAAATATGAAATATGAATACATGAATACATGAAGATAAGTGAGTTAATTATATGGGAGGGGATGGTGAGTGGGGAGGGTTACCTCTCTCTAGCCATGGCGTACTCAAGAGTATGTGCAACAGTAGGCAGTGTTTGAGCCTGAGTAATTAATAGAAGGTAAGTATGTATGTGAGAGAAGAGAAAGAGAGCATAAAGGAGGAGGAAAGAAGGAAACCTTGGGATGGGTGGCAACTGGAACTCCCTTCAAAGGAGGAGGAGGTGGGGGCCCCGCTGTCTTTGGCACAGCAAAAGAAGGCAATACGGAACTTGGGCGCCCCAGCAGATGGTGTTGGTGTTGGTGTTGGACATCGGATCCAGTATATGCAAATCGGTGTTGGTGCTGGTGTTGAGGCGGTGGAGCAGTGGGGCGGGCGTATAGCGTTGGTGGAGCAGTGGGGCGGGAGGAGACGGGATAGATAATGCCATGAGGGATGGTGTGATTAGGGTTAGGGTTTAGTGACGGGGAACTAGGATTGGGAGGACGGGCAGTGAAGACGGCCACGGCCTGGCTCGAGCGTTGAAGAGAGGGGTTGCTGTTGCTAGGGTTAGGGTTAGGGTTTAGAAGGGGAGGTCGGTTACTGTTGGAGGCAGCCATAGAGGGGATTGCTTGGCGACGATGCAGTTTGTTTGAAATAAAAAAAAAACAAACAAATAAATGAGGAAAGAAAGTAATTCGTTAATTTGATTATAATTAGTAGCTGAAATTTGAAAACCTAGCCTCCCTCTTGAAATAAATAACATATTAATATATCAAACTAACTATTTTGACTAGAATGATTCTGAGTTCGAACTTGATAGTCAAGCTCGAGTTAGATTAATTGGAATAGAACACTACCAAATCCTTAGAGTGCTAATTAATTCAACAATGCTAGATCAAATTTGGCTCAACATTACAGTGACACGTTTCATTTAAAATTAGGATACAGCAAGTCAAAAAATCACAGATACAGTTCCAACATTACATTTTTTTCCAATCGTAAAAATTTCAAGTTATTTAATGGAAAATAAAACATACATCAAATCTTTAGAAAAGTAAATATGGTATTATGAATTTTAGAAGAAGAAATACGTAATATTATAGTTTTGGAAGAGTATGCATAAAAATCCCTCTATAAATAATTATCAATTGATCCCATCAATTCCCTACTTGACTAATCATTACATTCGGGTTGGACTTGGAGGGCAAATTTGTGTTATAAAATCTGTCTTCATCTAATCTCTTCGCATCAACATCAAACCATCTATTTCTTAAAATTAGTCGATAAAATGTAAAACATTACTCGTGTAAATGTCATCAATCCATAACCAAATTAATATTGTGCTTGTTGCTCCCAATATTCCTAATATTATTTTGTTTTAGTCAAGTAAAATTAAATCACTACAGCAGCGGAACCCTTATGCGACCAGCCAAATCGGTCACAGAAGGGTAAGGCGCCGGTCGCAGACGGATGAGCCGGTCGCAAAAGACCAAAATCGATCGCAGAAATGTCGGTCGCAGTTGCTCCGTCACTGATGCCCACCCCCACTACAGCAGCAACACTCATCAGCGACCGGCCAAATCGGTCGCAGATAACCATGTCGCCGGTCGCAGAAGCCAAAGCCGGTCGCAGAAGACCAAAATCGGTCGCAGATACAGCGGTTGCAGAAGACACCGTCGCTGATATCCGCTGACGTCACCGGTCACAGATGGTTGGGGCGCCGGTCGCAGATGACTCATCTGTGACCAATGAAATCGGTCTCTGATGGTATATGTTGACGTGACAGGAAGACCATCAGAGACCGAATAAACAGTCGCTGATGAACCCATAGTCGGTTGCAGAAGGATTTTTTTTTTTTTTAGTTGCTGTTTGTTTTCTTTTCCCCATTCTGTTCATTTTTATTTCTCCAGCCCCAATTAGTACAAAATGTACCAAACAATTCACAAGCAATTTAATTGGTACGTACTAAGCAATTCACAAAACGATATAAACATGAAATATCTAAAGTATACATAAGCATGAAAGAACAAATATCTAAAGTACCACATAAAAATAAAATATCTAAAATACGACATAAAATATCTAAAGTACGACATAGTAACAAACATGATATGTCTAAAACTCATCTCCCATATCATCCCCGTTGTCATCCTGATCATCAGGGTTCGATGCATGGTGCGAGGTAGAACCTCCCTGCAAGAATATAACTAACATTTTTATGATGTCTTTATTGGATTCAAACATACTAAAAAATCGGATTTCGTACCTGATGAGACGAAGAACGTCCCATGCTACGCCTGAACTCGTCCATGAATTGAGTGATCTGTGGTTGAAGCACGCCCAACACCTGACTTGAAATCGCATTTATGTCTTCTTGCCTTAGAGGAGGCGGCGCCGAAGAATATGATTGTGATTGCGCAGAAGACGTTTGAGACCCACCTGGACGATAAGCGATCTGGTCTTGCCTGAAACATTAAAAATAAGATAATTAATATTACGCCAAAAAAAATACAAATTTACAATTTCAAGTATATATATTTTACCTAAAGCATCGAGACCATAGTTATCGCCGTGAGCATTATTCTCTGTGTTGCCGTACCAGATGTCTGCATCAAAAAAGGGTCAAAGGGCTCGATCAGACCCATACTTTGCGCTCATATCCCGTTCGTAGTCTTCCTACAAAATTTATAAAATAATGATGTGAATTTATGGTTTTTTTAAATCTAAGTCTTTTCTGTCTTCCTACAAAAGACAAGCTTAATAGTAGTGCACCTCTACTTGACAAAAAACAAAAAGGGAAAAGAGGGAATGAATATTATTAAAATATTGTTATGTTCTATATTACCTGTGCCTTTTTAGCCCTCGCGGAACACAATTGCCCCGTCTCCTTATTAGTATGCGTCGGCGTGAACAGCTCGTCGACCACCTAAGCTCGCGGTGGTATTCATTCTCCTATGATGACTAAATATTTCAGTCCAAATAAAATTACCAAGATTAGTTCGGATAAATTGAAATTGAAATTAATTATTTTGATGAAATAAAACATCTTACGAATCTTTGTTTGTAAACCAGCATGTTTACGGAGCCCGTGGCTGCAAAGGAACTCTCTCCAGAATTGACCCTATTTCGTTGGTTCTGCTCGCTCCGCCTAGCAAAATCTTCGGAGCACCAATAGTCGCACAATTTGGGCCAGTTATTCGCCGTTATCCAGTCATATGTGCTTGGCACCCCTTGGTCCTTCCACTCCAGAATGCTATCTCCATACCTAGTTTTTGCTTCTCCTCTGCACTTGTGAAGCAGGTTTTGGAGAGATTTGTTGGCTATGCTGCTGAACGTCTTCCAGGCCAGATCCATGTCTTCACCTGAAGGAAACTGATAGTGCTTCTACATGCATCATTAAAAAGTCGTTGGTTAGCTTAAAAAGAGACACATTAGGTTGCCAATTTTGAAAATGAGATTTTACTTACCAAAAACTCATCTTTGACCTTTTCTTTAGTTTCCTCAGGATAGTCATCAAATTTTGTACACACGGGTATGGTGGGTAATCTAGTTTCCTCAGGATAGTGGAAACGTGTGCATTGCGAGATTATTTTGTTGACATTTTGGGTCGCTATCAACAAATCTCCAATGAAAGATCTGCAAACAAAATTACTTAAAACCACCACAAACGGATAATCCTACATGCACAAAAATTCACAAAAAATGAATTTTACCTATAACCCTCCCGACGAATCACTGGTCTGTCCTCCGGCGCCTTCGACGGCGAGATGTATGCATTTCGGCCACGTGGAGGGCGCTTGGATCCACTACCAGATGCCTCCTTCTCCTTCCCCTTTTTGCTCGGCATTCCTCCTAATATATACATTTATGAGCTATTGTATCAGGGCCGGCCCTTACCCAGGGTACCCAGGGCGATGGCCCCGGGCCCCAAAAGCCCAGAGGGCCCAAAAAAAAAAAAAATTTGTATACAGTGGTAAAAAAGAAAAGAAAACCTAGCGGCTCGTGCTCCAGTCTCCAGCGGCGGTTAAAAATCAAACAATCCACTTACAATTTCTGATTAAAATAATATCTGTCTTTTGTTCTTTTCCTCTTTGCTCCGCTCCAGTGTGAACAAACGAGTAATTTCTGCTTCAGTTTTCTGCTTCCGTTTTTACAGCCGGTTGGATTTGCATCTCACTTTTACTTTTTGTTGGTATGCCTCTGACTTGGATTATTAACTTTTGACCGGTTGTGCTCTATAAAATTGGCATAGGATAGTTTACTTTTGGAGATGTAATTCTACTAATTATTAATTAAACTTAACCTTTTATCGATATGATTTCATTAGATGAAATCGGTAGCAGCCTAGCAGGTTACTATTAAAAAAAAGTCGATTAAAGTAATTTTTTAATAAAGTAATTTTTGCCAATTTTTTTTTTTTTTTTACAGCGAAGATCAAATTTAAATAACTCATAGTTGGATCTAAGTCAGCGGCTCAGCGCTGCCTTTGTGCCTCATTACTCAGGTTGTATACTTCTATATTTTTTTTTTAATTTAAAATAATGTTTCCTAGAAAATATGCATCAGGTAGCGAAAAAAGAAACAGAAAAAGAGAGGGAGAAGAAAAACTAAAACCTCAAAAAGGTTCTATTCAAAAACTTTGGAAAAAAATTAAACCACAAAATGAGTCTATGGAAAACCAAGTTGAAACTGAGGTACAAGAAGAAACAAGATATGTATCTGAAAACGAAAATGAGATAAATAAAGATGAGTTAATTCAAGAAACAACAAATGCGTCTGATAATGAGAATGAGGTGAATGAGGTAAATGAAGAACTAACAAATGTACTTGAAAATGAGACTAGTGAAAATAATGAAGAAATTAATCATGTGTCTGAGTGCTTAGATTCTTCGTTATCTATGAATATATATGATCCTAGAGTGTGGGATAATTTAAATTCAAAACTGAGAGATTTGCTTATTAAGAATGGCCCTATTAGAGATTTTAATATTAATTTTTCCAAGGATAGTTACAATAGGGGGTTCTCCACATATTATTTTGATCAAAAATTAAGAAATGGAGAACTTATTGATAGAAAATGGTTGGTTTACTCAAAAGATTTAAATAAAGTATTTTGTTTTTGTTGTAAAGTTGTAAGACATGTTCGTTCTAAAAGTCAAATAGCAACTATAGGTGTTGATGATTGGAAACATCTAAGTGAAAAAATTAAACTACATGAAGATAGTAGTGAACATTTTACCAATCTTAAAGCTTGGGTTGAACTAAGAGTTAGATTAGGAACAAATCAAACTATTGATAAAGAATTACAAGAACAAATCAAGAAAGATATAGAACATTGGAAACAAGTTATGATTTGAATAATTTCCGTTGTTAAGCGTCTTGCAATGAATAATTTGCATTTCGTGGAACAAATGAAAAAATTAATCAGGGTTCTAATGGAAATTTTTTAGGCTTTCTAGAATCTATTGCTGAGTTTGATCAAACAATGAAACATCATTTTCGACTCATTCAAGATAAAGAAATTCATTATCATTATCTTAGTCATAAAATACAAAATGAATTAATTGCCATGTTGGCATCAAGTGTTAGGAATGCAATAATAAATAAAATAAAAGAAGCTAAATATTTTTCTGTGATTCTTGATTGCACTCCTGATGCTAGTCACACAGAACAAATGACTTTGGTAATTAGATGTGTTGATGTTGCAAGCTGCCCAATAAAAATAGAAGAGTACTTTTTAGAGTTTTTAAATGTAGAAAACACATCTGGGTTGGGTCTTTTTGGTGAATTACAAGCTGCTCTTAATTCTCTTGATTTAGATATTAATGACGTAAGGGGACAAGGGTATGATAATGGTTCTAATATGAGAGGAAAACATCAAGGTGTCCAAAAAAGATTGCTTGACCTAAATCCTAGAGCTTTTTATATGCCATGTGGTTGTCATTCTCTTAATTTAGTACTTTGTGATATGGCAAATTCTTGTTTGAAAGCAAAATCTTTTTTTGGAGCATGTCAGGCTTTGTATAATGTGTTTGCTAATTCAACAAAACGATGGAACATTTTACTTCAATATGTGGATGATTTAACTTTGAAGTCTTTATGTGTAACAAGATGGGAAAGTCGTATAGAAAGTGTAAAAGCAATAAAATATCAAGCTCCCAAAATAAAAAATGCTTTAATAAAATTAGCTGAAGTTTCTGACGATCCAAAAATAAGTTGGGATGCTGAAAAATTAGTATCAAGTGAATTGTCCAACTTTGAATTTATTTTGAGTTTGGTTATTTGGCATGAAATATTGTTCAAAATAAACTTGGTGAGTAAAAACTTACAATCTGAAAATATGCATCTTGATGTAGCTATTGAAAGTTTGAAAGGGCTAGTTTCTTTTTTTGAAAAATATAGAGAAAATGGGTTTACTTCTGCTATGATTGATGCTAAAGAGATTGCTGATGAAATGGAAATTGAACCAGTGTTTCAAGCAAAACGTAGGGCTATAAGAAAGAAACATTTTGATGAAAATCCTGATACAGATAGAGAGCAACAATCTGCTCAAGAAAATTTTAGAACAGACTATTTTCTTGTTTTAGTTGATATGGCAATTTCTCAATTGAAAATCAGATTTGAACAAATTGAACTTTTTGAATCTATATTTGGTTTCTTGTTTGATGCATCACGGTTAATTTCATTAGATGATGAAGGAATGAAAAATTGTTGTTTGAAACTTGAAAATGCATTGACACATGGTGAGAACTGTGATATTGATGCACAACGTTTATTTGCAGAATTACAAATATTGCAGGTAATGCTACCAAATGAAGCATGTCAAGATGGAAATGCATGGAACTCCATTAAAATTATGGAGTTTGTAAAAAAGATGGATATGTTTCCAAATATTTTAGTTGCTTATAGAGTTTTACTAACTGTACCTATTACTGTGGCATCTGCAGAAAGGAGTTTTTCAAAATTAAAGTTGATAAAATCTTATTTACGGACAACTATGACTCAAGATAGGTTGAATGGATTAACAATATTAAGTATTGAAAAAAACATGTTGAAAACTATTGATGTTGAACATATAATTGATGATTTTGCTTCTAAAAATGCAAGAAGAAGTCATTTCAGATGAGATGTGATTTAGATGTATTTTTTATGCAGGTACAATACACAAGTGTTCAAAATTGGTTTATCAAGAAGCAAGTAAGAAGCATAGTGTGGGTATGTTCATTATTGTATATGTTTTATTTTGAGGGGTATTGATTTTATATCCCTCCCTATTTTGTATGATATGACATATTAATAAAAAAAAATTATTTACATAAAGGGTTAAAAAATTTCTCCCGCCCCGGGCCCCAAAATCCTCAGGACCGGCCCTGTATTGTATAAACATCTAACTACACATAATAAATCCAGATCTATACTTTAGACCCTCCAAATATCATCAATTGATAACGGACCCTCTAAAGCAAGTTATGGAAGAAACACAAAATCAAATCAAGTGTTGCATCATCCATGCAACAGGACTTGTATACAGCCATACAAGCGGCATCTACATAAGCTATGAATTTAAACGTACGTACCAGAGATATAGAGAGAGATGACGCTTCCCTTCCCTTGCCTTGCCTTGCCTTGCCTTGCCTTGATTAGTTCTACATAAAATAAAATGCACACGAGGTCAAAACATTAAATACTTGGATGAAATTGTTCACAAATGACTTTACCAGATACTACTATGTACCAAACAGTGTACCAGATAATATACACCTTCTAAAAACAATATAACAACTTGACCCTTTGAAATTCACCTAGCTATGAAATTCAAATAAACAGAAAATTCCAAAGAGGAAATATTTAAAGGAAACTGGATAGTAATATCATTAAGACAAACTCATTTTTTTTAATCAAAATTAACAGAAAATTGCAACTCTAAACAGAAACAGATTGGCCCAAGAGAATTGGCCCTAGAGGACCCAAGCTTATTCACAACCTTTCAAATGTCGAAAGCTTACAACTTGAATTCGATTGGCCCAAGAGAAATGTACTTGTCTCTTTGCAATATATTTTAAACACAAATCTGCAATACTTCTACTTTATGGTCAATAGATATACTATAAATTGACTAGAGTAGTAAAGGCGGTGTGATACCAGGTGCTATTCATATTACCCCCTCAATTAAGCCTTTTAGAAAGGATATCGTAAATGAAACATATAGAACTTGCTTTATTACTATTGAAGGCACTTATCACATAATTTTTAGATGAGAAGATAACTCAGGAGGAATAAGAAATAAAATAAAATAAATAAAATGAAAAATAAGAAATTCACCGATTAGTGCCGTGGATAGGGCGTCATCCTGTGGTCGGGTGAGTCGGGGTCGGGGTCAGCGGAGTCTAGTGGGGCGGAGGCTAATGGGTTGGGGTTGGGGTCAGGGTTGGGGTCGGGGTTGGGGTCAGCGGAGTCTAGTGGGGCGGAGGCCAGTAGGTCTGGGGTCGGGGTCGGGCGGAGCCGGCATTTTTCTTTTTTTTTTGGCTAAACCTAAAACGCGGGAGGGAGGAGACAGAGAGATGACGCTTCCCTTCCCTTGCCTTGTCTTGCCTTGCCTTAATTAGTTCTACATAAACTAAAATGCACACGAGGTCAAAACATTAAATACTTGGATGAAATTGTTCACAAATGACTTTACCAGATACTACTATGTACCAAACAGTGTACCAGATAATATACACCTTCTAAAAACAATATAACAACTTGACCCTTTGAAATTCACCTAGCTACGAAATTCAAATAAACAGAAAATTCCAAAGAGGAAATATTAAAGAAAACTGGATAGTAATATCATTAAGACAAACTCTCTTTTTTTAATCAAAATTAACAGAAAATTGCAACTCTAAACAGAAACAGATTCATTCGTAAGTGAAAACTAAACTGATAACTGGACTTTTCTTTTTGTGAGTCATAAACTTAAGAGCTAACATAACCATTAACATAAAAAATAAAAGGAAGTATAAGGGTACTGTGTAAAGATTTCTTACAAATTAAAATATATATGTTACTAGAGGACCCAAGCTTATTCACAGCCTTTCAAATGTCGAAAGCTTACAACTTGAATTCGATTGGCCCAAGAGAAATGTACTTGTCTCTTTGCAATATATTTTAAACACAAATCTGCAATACTTCCACTTTTGCATATATTGCATATATTATACAAATCTGCAATACTTCTACTTTATGGTCAATAGATATACTATAAATTGACTAGATTAGGAAGTTAACAATATAGTAAAGGCGGTGTGATACCAGGTGCTATTCATATTACCCCCCTCAATTAAGCCTTTTAGAAAGGATATCATAAATGAAACATATATAACTTGCTTTATTACTATTAAAGGCACGGTTCACAGAATTTTTAGATGAGAAGATAACTCAGGAGGAATAAGAAATAAAATAAAATAAATAAAATAAAAATAAGAAATTCACCGATCAGTGCTGTGGATAGGGCGTCATCCTGTGGTCGGGCGAGTTGGGGTCGGGGGTCGGGGTCGGGGTCAGCGGAGTCCAGTGGGGCGGAGGCTAGTGGGTCGGGGTCAGGGTCAGGCGGAGTCGGGGTCAGGGTTGGCGTCGGGGTCGGGGTCAGCGGAGTCCAGTGGGGCGGAGGCCAGTGGGTTTGGGGTCGGGGTCGGGTGGAGCCGGCATTTTTCTTTTTTTTGGCTAAACCTAAAACGCGGGAGGGAGGAGACAGAGAGAAGTTCGCGCGGGGTGTTTTTAAGAGTCACCCTTCTGCGACCGGGCCAAATCGGTCGCAGAAAGATAATGCGCCGGTCGTAGAAGAGTTCGTCTCCGATGTATTTATTTTTTATTTTGTTTTTTGTTTTGTGGGGTCTTCAGCGACCGGCGACAGAACCGGTCTCTGATGCCGGTCGCTGAAGACTGATTTTGCTGTAGTGCCCGCTGACGTCACCGGTCGCTGAAGGGTTAAAAATCGGTCACAGATAACCCTATAGCAACTGATGAGATCGGTCGCTGATGGTATATGTTGACGTGGCGGAAGACCATCAGAGATCGATTGGGCGGTCGCTGATGGGCCCAAAGTCGGTCGCAGAAGGGTAAGATTTTTTTTTTTGGTATTTGTTGTTATTTTTCTTTTCCCCAATTGGTACAAAATGTACCAAATAAATATAACAACCATTGAACCCATTCTGTTCATTTATATTTCCCCAGCCTCAATTGGTACGAAACGTATCAAACAATTCATAAGCAATTCAAATATACAATATAAAATACTGGTACAAAACGTACCAAGCACCAAACAATTTAAAAGTAATTCACAAGCAATTTAATTGGTACGTACCAAGCAATTCACAAAACGACATAAACATGAAATATCTAAAGTACTACATAAACATCAAATAACAAATATCTAAAGTACCACATAAAAATAAAATATCTAAAGTACGACATAAAAATCAAAGTGTCTAAAACTCATACAAAACGTCTTAAAACTAGATATAGTCATCTCCCATCTCACATTAATGTGCTGTAGTTTGTTACATTTTACTGATGAACTTTTTATTTTTAGTCATAATTTTTAATGCTAATTATCTTTATGTTATTTTTAGCATTTAACTTATCATGTTGTTAATTCGTAAAATATAAAATTAAAATATTAAAAAGTGTATTTTAGAGAGTTCAATTTATCAAGGAAATCCAACTCAAAGAACAGTCCGGATGAATACAGATATATATATAGGCAACTGTTTCCATATTGATTACATGCATCGATCTTATGAAAGCACTATACTAATAGTTAAGGCAAATGAATACATCCATTGCTTAAGCTTTAGCATACATATATTAATTGTTTATTTAATTAATTAAGGTTTAGCACTTAATTAATTGTTAACAAGCCTGCAATTTTGGCGAACTTGTCCTTGTGAGCCTGTGAGGGGACTAATGTTTCCCATCTTAAGCATTGAATTAACAAAATCACAGAAGAAGTTCTGAGTGCTGTTGCTGTAAATCTGCACAATTGATTTTGTAGCAGCAATTCCTTCATCACTGGAGAAGAGACCTTGGTCTGACGACAGTATACCCTTCTGGTTTAGAAGGTTCTGGAAGTAGTGGTTGTCGAAAACATCTGTGGAGTTACGGTCCAGTGCAGTGGTGGTGTTGCCGTCACCGGAAGAGCAGAGCGACTGCAGATCAGCAGCCAAGTTGGAGTCCAGAGTCGGGTCAACCGAGCTGGTGGATAGCCGATTGCTGAACAGAACGCACCGGGCCTGCCCAATTGTGTGCGCCCCAGATAAGGCGACGACATCAGTGGTATTGAGGCCAACATTATTGAACTTGGAAATGATAGTATCAATGGAGTCGGTTGGACCAGGGAGGCCGCTGTTTGCTCCTGATTGATTCGCTACTAATCCATCTCTTCTCCCTAATACCACTCTCCAGCTTGGCCCACCACTCTGACAATTAAGTGACAATAACCAATCATATTAATGAACATGTACCTACCTACCTAGCTACGAAAATATATAATCTGAATCGAAGGATATAGATATATACACACACACTTACAAAAAGTACAGCATATTTAGCAGCAATGGCCAGGATGTCAGCGCAAGATACCGTCCCATTGCACTCCTTCTCAAGGGCGGTCTTTATGGAATCAACCACATCGAATCCCCTCACAGAATTCACGTTCGGGAATGCAAATTTTTCACCGTCGCTTCCGTCCAGGAGTATGGATCCATCGCAACCCTGAAAATATTATATATACATATACTCAATTTCATTTTCATAAAATTAATATCCAAACTAACACAAATCTTAATTAATTAACTGTGTGATCTCATGCATGCTGTAATTAATACTGTAATTAAATGCATATGCATGTCCATATATATATAAATTAAGGATATATCAATCAACGAAAGAAAAATATAATTAAGAAGACATGCATGCAATATAATACGTACGTTAACAAAGCAATCGTGAAAATGAAGCCTGAGGAGGGAAGCTGCCATCCTTGTTTCATTCTTAATTGCCTTCAGAACTTGAGTTCTGACAATGCTGAGCGCATTTGGACAGCTCTGTGCGTAGAAACTAGAGCTCAGTTGGGACCGACCCGTAATCGGACCAAAACCCATTACTATCATCAGGAGGAAAAACCCTAGAAATAACAACTTAGAGCCCATTGCCATTATATTTTCCTTGCTTACTTAATTTAACTCTGAATCAATACATGCTTGAGTTTAATTGGTATTTATAGATAGATACATACATAGATATCTATAGATAGTGGATGTCTGATGAGTACTGTATAGTGGGCGGCGCCATGCATATAATAATAAAATTGGAAGTGTGCATGGTAGGTACAATTCCTCCGTATAGTCAACACATCAAGTAATGTTATATACATATACATATACACATTAAAATTATTTAATTATATATAACTTCTAATATGGACGGCTCACAGAATCAATTTTTGGTCTAGTGCAGGTAAAGGCAATACTCTCCGTTTGAAAAGTTACAAGTTCAAAATCTAAATAAAAAAAATCACTTATGAATATTAAATACAGGATGTACATTGCCATAGTCACGAGATTAGCACGCACAGAATTAAGTAGTAATATAAAGAATAAAGTGCAGTAAGAATTAAGATCAAATGCAAATGATAAATATAAATAAAACATATAGATTAAACTCATAAGAATTCAATATTAATTACATGCATTTACCCTAGAAATGTGCTATCTAACCTCTCATAGGCAAATAAGCAATGAAAATAGATAGAAGAGACATGATACAACAATTAAGAAGAAAGAGATATGAAAGGAATACACTTGGAGAATCTCCTTGGTCTTCTTAGAGTTGCCTTGTCTCTGTTCTCGGCAGATTTCTGCTGCTCAATACACCTTCTTACTAACCCTAACTTTGATAAATTGAAAGATGAAATTAAGATTGATACAAAGATATCACTATTTATAGGCTTCCCAGGCATAATGGAGTAGAAGGGAATGTGTTTTGGAGTTAGTGGAACTTGGAGAGCAAGTAACTTGAGTCCAAGTTGCTTATAACTACCGATTCTTCTAGAATCTACAGTCTACGCGGTTCTGGGAGAGGTCGCATACGGATGAATATTAAAACACATGCTATTTGCATAACCGCATGGACTAGTCGACCTTTCATATTTTGGCTGTAGAATCGTCATCCAAGCTCCAACTGAGGTGATTCAACTTGCATTGGAACTTAGACAACGAGATCCACAACTTATGTGAAGGCTTTGAGTTCAGACTCGGAATGTACAAGGCTTTAGATGCGATCCAAAGTTAATGTACTATTTTCCTTCAGGATTTCGGCTCTGGTTGTTATCTGGAAGTGCTGGGCTTTTATGCAGTTGAGCATTCATCCGTGTGCAACTGGTCAAATGCATAAAATCTTCAAACTCCAATTCTCCAGTTCCTTGCTTTATTTGCATGTGATTTGCGTTCAAACCGCATGGCAAATATCTAGTGTCCATAATGCCCGTTTTTTTAGTTACCACAAAAAAAACAAATTAATTGATTACCACCCAATCTGAGCTATTTTGAAACATACCACCCACGCGTACAGGGTCCGCGCACCAAATTGGACGGTGCGCGGACTGGGTAGGCGCACCAATTTTTTTTTTTAGTTCTATTCTGAATTGTTTGAAAAAAAAATTCTAGTATATTCTATTTTGTTCTGTGGTATTTGTAATTATATGTACACATAACATTTTATGGTGAAATTGTAGAAAATAAAACGCACTTGTTTAACAAATAAAATTTTGGACTAAATTTGAACTAAAAATTACTATAACAAATTATACGTACAATCTGAGCCGACATTTTTATTAATGAAATACGCTAAATTACGCTAATTATAATGAAATACGCTAAATTATTCTAATTATAATGAAACACGCTAAACATTGCAAAATTATGCAAAATTACGCATATTTTGTGCCATCTTTCATAAATCATAAAAAATAGTAAAAAAATTCCAAAAATAATAAAAATTGGTATTCTACAAGTTCATTACATAACTAATTTACTGAGCTACGTAGATTGAACAATAGAAATGAAAATCTTAATCGGAAACTTGAACTGAAGTTTTGAGGTTTTTCCCTTTATTTTTTGGTGATTCTAAATTTCAAAATTCAACATCATGGGCACTGACACATGCGTATTTTTACAAGCTTTCTGAAAAGTGGTCATTTGCTGAAATCGGACACTCGAGCGCCATTTTATGGCCATTTGAAGTTTCATCGTTATTTTTAGCTATTTGTTTCTAAAAAAAAAAAATTGGTGCGCCTCCCCAGTCCGCGCACCGGGTCAAGTGGGTCGGCGCGCCTGCCCAGTACGCGCACCGTCCAATTTGGTGCGCGGACTAGATACACGTGGGTGGTATGTTTTGAAATAACCCCACTGGGGTGGTAATCATTTAATTTGTATTTTTTTGTGGTAACTAAAAAAAACGGCCATAATGCTTCATTTTATGCCTATTTTAGTCCTAAAAGCAATAGAAATCTGCAATTCTACGAAATCGAGTAAAATGGCAAAAGTAATCTGATTCGACCTAAATTGGACATTTGTAACTCGATATTTGACAATATTTTAGATCAAGTGATAAGAAAAACACTACTTATTCCAGCCCTATCAACCATAGCCCAACTCTCTCTCTCTCTCTCTCTCTCTCTATATATATATATATATATATATATTTGTATCCTTCTATGAACTCAATTCTAAAACTTATCGAATTGGCTTCAAACGACGAATCCAAACCGTTGAAATCCTTCTACCTTACAAGTAATGTGTCTACATGTGAAAATTTTAAATTTTCGAATTAATTTAGTATAAAGTCAAGTGGTCAAAATTTTCATATGTAGATACATCACTCGTAAGATAGAAGGATTTCAACGGTTTAAATTCGTTGTTTAAAACCAATCTGATAGATTTTAAAATTGAATTCACAGGAGATTTTGATAAACATAAAAACGCCAATAGTTCTACTCTATATATATGTCCAAATATATATATCTCAACCACGCACCGTCCCATCACGACCAACAAATTAATTAGAAATCAGCCGTTCATTGAAGTTTTTTCAAAAGAATTTAAAGTATCCACCGTTCATTGAAAAACCGGCCCAAAGAGATTGTGAAACCGCATGCATGCATGAGGAGCGTTTATTCACATTTGAACCATTAATTGACTGACAAGTGACAAGTATATAATAAGTAGGGGAGCTACAACTAAGAAAGCATTAGTTAATTTGTCTTGAGAGTTGAGAAGTTGTGTACGTCCAGTGATTAATTTTAATAAGTTGGTTCTGACTTGTACATGCATGGACCTCGATCGCTCTCTTCTTTTTATCCTTTGCATATATTAACTGCTTGAGGCAAGGGATAAGAAGCACTAGACCCATAAGATAAGTAATTATATTGGTATTTGGATCACTTACAAAGTAAATGGGACATGTTTGGTAAAGGCCACATGGAAGAAAGAAAAGTGTACGTACGTTACGTAATATCTCTCTCAAGTCAATATATATGCGCGCATGCATGTTACTTAATTTTTTATTATATTAGAATCAGAAATGGTGGAATCAAATTCATGGCACTAGGGCCTAATGAAGAGCCCAAAGAGCCTGAAATCCAGCACGGACCGGACCGGGGCTATTTTGGGTTGGGCCCTTGGTGTTTGTGTAAAAGCTGGTCACTGATGACTAATGAGTCCCAGTCCCAGAAAAACTTTTGGAACTCTTGTTTCTTCAACAAACAAGATTCAGACAATTCCAATCAGATCAAGTTTCCCGTCTCCACCGAAGAGAAGAGAATCTATTTTATTCCCGTTTCGTAGCAGCTGCTCACCTCTCCTCTTCTCTCCTCTCCTCTCCTCTTCTCGCCATTAAGTAGACAATGGTAATCTCTCTCTCTCTCTCTCTCTCTTCCCCTTTTATTTATCCATTGTTACGACCTAGGGTTTGGCTTTTCCATCCCTAGGTCGTTGATTGACGCACGAACACTGTCAGATTGGATTAGGGGTTAATTAAGACATCAGAGACGATTTGGATCGGAACCCCTCTTCTCTTTCCTACTTAACGTAATTCAAGTCATGGTCATCTGGGGTTAATTAAGACAAGTTCTGAAATTCCATTTCTTGTACAAATTTGTTATATAATTCTGTCCAATTACTCACATTAACTGTTGTGGTTCTAATGTTGCTTCCATCAATACTTTCTTTTTTCTTTTCCAAATGCCTATATTATATGAGATGGGAACACTGCAGTGGACATAAAGAAAACAACTGCCTATCTCATCTTTTTCTAAATAATTTCCTATTTCAGTCAACAAGAAAGATGATAACTCGTGATGAGTGGGAGAGAAAATTAAAGGATGCGAAGATAAGGAAGGAGGATATGAATCGGCTCATAATGAATTTTCTTGTAACTGAAGGCTATGTTGATGCAGCTGACAAGTTTCGTCTTGAATCTGGCACTCAACGTATCCTCCTTCTTTTCTTATACTTATACCAACTCTTTTTCTATTTTGGGGTTCAAACTTCAAAACCTATAAAAATAGAATTATTGTATGTGGTCTAAAAGAGAGGAACTATAGAGTGTGACAGTACAAACTCACAGAGTATCCTATATACTCTTTCCTTCTCAACTTACTGGAAAAGGAACCTAAAGTAACTTGATGTTTTACTATCTGGGTTTGCGTAAGTGGAGGAAAGAAGCTTAATTTGAGTATTTATAACTACTTTAGGACAGTACTTATGTGTGATTCATTCATTATTTAGTGGGGCACATTACATTCTATTTATTCTTTACAGGCCTGCCGGTTGAAGTGTTGTTTACAATTTTAAAGCGTGGTTATTTTTCATTTTGTTAACATTCACTGCAATCTAGTTGCATGCTGAGAACTCAACCAGCATGTGCCAGCACCTAGTTTCACCGATTGTTGTCAGATGTTAGCATAATTTTTTTACTGGCAATTAATGGGTTTTTTGTTAACCGTATCAAATAGCCATGGAATTCTATGTAAAGGCGGTAGAGGATTCGATACAGTCGTTTATGTACAGTTCTTTCTTATATACAACATAAATATGATGGTGTACTATAATTTTCTGTTTGAAGAATGATAATTGAGTTCAAGGATTTGCTTAATGGATTTTAGCTGATATTGACCTTGCAACAATAACGGATCGAATGGCTGTAAAGATGGCAGTGCAATCTGGCAATGTTCAAGATGCTATTGAGAAGATTAATGATTTGAATCCCGAGGTCATTTTGCTTATTTTGTTATCTTCCCTTCTTCCTTTTCCTGTATCGTATTCTTCTTATTATTATTTATCTTGTAAATTGGCATCATACTCCTATTGTAAGTACAGCTGTTGTTGCTATTATTAGAGTAATAATAAAGCAGGCTGGTACCAGAGTTTCATTTCAAAAAGAGAAGAGAAGCAAGTGATTTTCTTCTTCAATAATACTTTTTAATATTTTGGAAAATATATATAAATATATATATATATGAAGCAGATACTGGATACAAACCCAGAGCTATATTTCCACCTTCAGCAACAGAAGCTGATAGAATTGATTCGCATGGGCAAAATTGAAGAGGCTTTAGAGTTTGCTCAGGAGGAGCTCGCACCTCGTGGAGAAGAAAATGTACCTCTCCTCTCCTTTCCTTATGACTGTTTGCATGATAGATAGATTATATATAGTTGGGAAGGGAATGAATTTGATGGTATTGGTGTGCTGCAAATGCAGCCAGGTTTTTTGGAGGAAATAGAGAAGACAGTTGCTCTGTTGGCGTTTGAAGATGTGAAGAATTCACCGTATGGAGAGCTTCTAGATATGTCTCAGCGTGTGAAAACTGCCAGTGAGGTCAATGCTGCCATTCTCACCAGTCAAAGCCATGAAAAAGGTTTTCTAATAATATATATATATATATATAGAGATGGACTTAGCTACTTCATGAAGTTAAACGACTTTGTACTTCACGCCATATCTTCATTTTCAAAGTTCAAATAGTCGATTCGAACCTTCCAACATGTTCTTCATATTGAAATGTACTTGGAGACCAAATTTTACATTTTTTGGAATTTTTTTACTATTTATTAAGCCACTTTGAAAATCTGAAAATCCTTATGAATAGTAAAAAACAGTAAAAATTTCTGGACCGCCGGATCAGTGATTTTCAAAGTGGCTTAATAAATAGTAAAAAAATTCCAAAAAATGTAAAATTTGGTCTCCAAGCACATATCAATATGGAGAACAACTTGAGCGGTTCGGATCGGTCGTTTGGATTTTCAAAATAGAAATAATGAGGCGTGGAGCACCAAGTCGTTTTACTCCATGAAGTAGCTAAGCCCAGCACTATATATATATATATATATATATGTTCATTCTTGTACCAGTAGCTTTTGGTGTGCATATGGATCATAGCTAGGCTATTAATTGCTGATACACCTTACTTTTGCAGATCCAAAGCTTCCAAGCTTGCTAAAGATGCTAATCTGGGCCCAAAACCGGCTGGATGAAAAGGCGATATATCCCCGCATCAATGACCTCTCCACTGCCAAGCTTGAAGATTCTGCTGTTTAAAATTTGTAAATTCTTCCTCAATTGACATTTTAAAGGTTGTAATAGATCATCCTCACAAGTTAAATAGTATTGGGATTGGAAGCATTTATGAATATGTTGTTTGAGCTTGTGTTAATATTTTGTTGTTTTCTTCCTTTATATTCAAATATCTAACTAAAACCAAGTAACTGGTCCCAAATTTATACTTGGTTTTTGGTTCATAAATGAAATGACATTAATTTATACTGTAGACAGCGAGTGGGACTTACCAACAAGCGAAATTGTATTATATAGTCATAATTTCACTTTTAACCTAATCAATTCGAAAGATGCCACAAACAATAGTATACACATTAATATCACATACCGCTATAAAAGTTGGCATCAAGTTGTATAAATAGCCAAAATATATATATATATATATAGAATTTTGCTATTGTGCTTCATGAAGTAAAACCAATATTTTACTTCACGCTCATACACCAATTTCCAAAATTCAAATCGTCGATCTGACCGTTCAAGTTGTTCTCCATATTGAAATGTGCTTGGAGACCAAATTTTACATTTTTTGGAATTTTTTTACTATTTATTAAGCCACTTTGAAAGTCGCTGATCCATTGGTCCAGAATTTTTTACTGTTTTTTACTATTCACAATGGATCAGCGAATTTCAAAGTGGCTTAATAAATAGTAAAAAAATTCCAAAAAATGTAAAATTTGGTCTCCAAGCACATTTCAATATGGAGAACAACTTGAACGGTCGGATCGACGATTTGAATTTTGGAAATGGGTGTATGAGCGTGAAGTAAAACGAAGTTTTACTTCGCGAAGTACAATAGCCCTACTCTATATATATATATAGAATTTTGCTATTGTGCTTCATGAAGTAAAACCAATTTTTTACTTCACGCTCATACACCCATTTCCAAAATTCAAATCGTCGATCCGACCGTTCAAGTTGTTCTCCATATTGAAATGTGCTTGGAGACCAAATTTTACATTTTTTGGAATTTTTTTACTATTTATTAAGCCACTTTGAAAGTCGCTGATCCATTGGTCCAGAATTTTTTACTGTTTTTTACTATTCACAATGGATCAGCGATTTTCAAAGTGGCTTAATAAATAGTAAAAAAATTCCAAAAAATGTAAAATTTGGTCTCCAAGCACATTTCAATATGAAGAACAACTTGAACGGTCGGATCGACGATTTGGATTTTGGAAATGGGTGTATGAGCGTGAAGTAAAACGAAGTTTTACTTCGCGAAGTACAATAGCCCTACTATATATATATATATATATATAGTGCTGGGCTTAGCTACTTCATGGAGTAAAACGACTTGGTGCTCCACGCCTCATTATTTCCATTTTGAAAATTCAAACGACCGATCCGAACCGCTCAAGTTGTTCTCCATATTGATATGTACTTGGAGACCAAATTTTACATTTTTTGGAATTTTTTTACTATTTATTAAGCCACTTTGAAAATCACTGATCCGGCGGTCCAGAAATTTTTACTGTTTTTTACTGTTCATAAAGATTTTCAGATTTTCAAAGTGGCTTAATAAATAGTAAAAAAATTCCAAAAAATGTAAAATTTGGTCTCCAAGTACATTTCAATATGAAGAACATGTTGGAAGGTTCGAATCGACTATTTGAACTTTGAAAATGAAGATATGGCGTGAAGTACAAAGTCGTTTTACTCCATGAAGTAGCTAAGTCCATCTCTCTATATATATATAGAGAGAGAGAGAGAGAGAGAGAGAGAGATGGGTTATTGTACTTCGCGAAGTAAAGCGAAGTTTTACTTCACACTCATATTCTCATTTTGAAAATCCAAAATGTCGATCCGAACCATTCAAGTTGATCTCCATATTGAAATGTGCTTGGAGACCAAATTTTACATTTTTTGGAATTTTTTTTACTATTTATTAAGTCACTTTGAAAATCGCTGATCCATTGTGAACAGTAGCAAAATAGTAAAAAAATTTGGACCAATGGATCAACGATTTTTAAAGTGGCTTAATAAATAGTAAAAAAATTCAAAAAAAAAATGTAAAATTTGGTCTCCAAGCACATTTCAATATGGAGATCAACTTGAACGGTTCGGATCGACATTTTGGATTTTCAAAATGGGAATATGAGCGTGAAGTAAAACATTAGCTTTACTTCGCGAAGTACAATAGCACATTTCTATATATATAGAGAGTGACTAAGGTCAAAGTGGTAGTTCCTAGCCCCCGGTGCTACCAAGTCGTTTTCGGATTTTCAAAGTCCAAACGGTTGATTCGAACCGTTCAAGTTAATCTCCATATTGAAATGTGCTTGGAGACCAAATTTTACATTTTTTGGAATTTTTTACTATTTATTAAGCCACTTTGAAAATTGCTGATCACATGGTCCAGAATTTGGTTGCACTGTTTTTACTGTTCACCCGGATCAGCAATTTTCAAAGTGGCTTAATAAATAGTAAAAAAATTCCAAAAAATGTAAAATTTGGTCTCCAAGCACATTTCAATATAGACATCAACTTGAACGGTTCGGATCAACCGTTTGGACTTTGAAAATTCGAAAACGACTTGGTAGCACCGGAGGCTAGGAACTACCACTTTGACCTTAGTCACTCTCTCTCTCTCTCTCTCTCTATATATATATAGAGAGCTGGGCTATGGTGAGTTGTAGTGGCGAGGCTAGGGGTAGACAAAAACCGGATTCGGATTCGAATAAATTAATGGGTTCGGGTTTGGATTCAAGAAAATTCAAAAAAATAGCAAGAAATATTTCAAAGGTTTCAACGGAGGAAGCATTGTTTTACGGTTCTTCATATTTTGAAATCGTTGCATTATTCGTTCATCATCTACCTCATCAATCAATCTATCTATCTTCAATCAATTTATAAAAATTCAAACCTAATAACCTATTCAATCAATTTACCGAAGTTTGGATGAATCTGGGCAGGCTGGTACAGGGAGTCCTGTTATTCAAAATTTGAAGTGTGGAACAAGGAGTCCTATTATTCAAAATAATCAAAACATAAAGATGGTTTTATTTATATTGTTATATGAGAAACAAGTTTACTCTCAAATTTGAAGCACTCTCCTTTCTTCACCTTTATGGGCCTCTACATGATTTCTTTAGGATCTGGCTCCATAAAACCATGTGTTTCAGGCAATTCGACAACACTGATACAAGGGCAAAGTCATCCTTCTTTAGTTGGTATTATCTCTCAATCAAGATAGCTGCTTTCATTTCGAGTACAGTTATCGTATGCCTATCCATAGGATTCAGTATACCTACCATCCTAGCTGGCATAGCCTTCTTGAGTTTCATGGCAGGTTCAGGATATTATAGGTGGCGCAAACCCAGTGGAAGCCCTTTAACTAGACTATGCCAAGTAATTGTTGCAGCTTCAAGAACATGTAACATGAATATTCCAAGAAAATGAAGAATTGGAACATACCCCCAGATTCAGGTGAGTTCTTTATTTTCTTATATGTAATCGGATTTAATCATAGGCAGGCATGAAGCAAAAGGTTCGATAAATTGCAAGCACTGTGAAGCTCATGACAATGCCATCTAAACATTTTCACTACCATTCAAGCTAGTACAGTAGAACAATCCATAAATAACATCTAAAAGGAACAAACAAAAACCTCAATACAAGTTCAACTCAAACATTCAAAAACTATATGAAACCCCAAAAACATCAAGCTGTTGCAGTTGAGGCAGCTGTAGCTGCAGCAAGCCTCTTCCTGGCCTCTTCAATGATGCTTAATTTGATTCCTTTACCCTTGGGGAGAGAAATCCATGGCTTGGTACCCTTGCCAATGGTGAACACATTGCCCATACGAGTTGCAAACTCATGCCCGGTAGAATCCTGCACGTGGATGGTCTCAAAGCTTCCCTTATTCTTATCACGGTTTTTTATGACACCAACCCGACCCGTGTTGCGTCCACCGGTCACCATCACCACATTGCCGACGTCAAACTTGATGAAGTCAACAATTTTGTTGGTCTCCAGGTCCAACTTGATTGTGTCATTGGCCTTGATAAGTGGGTCTGGATAGCGTATTGTGCGCCCGTCATAGGTGTTCAGGTAAGGGATCCCCTTGTTACCAAACTGGACAGACCTCACTTTGCACAGTTTGAACTGAAAGAAAGAGAAGGGAGAGAGAATGAACTTTGCATAGAACACAATGTATTTGGAACTAACAGATAATACAGAAGGTCTGGTCATCCCTCGCTGCATAAATTGTTCCCATATTTATTTGAAGAAAATACCTTGGCCTCGTCATCCCTGACAGAGTGGAGACGGAAGCGGCCCTTGGTGTCATACAGCAGCCTGAAGCTCTCAGTTGTCTTCGGGATCGACACAACATCTGCTCAAGACCAACATACATTTATAGTAAAAATGTAAAAACCCTCAGCATAGCATACAAGAATAAGAAATAATTACTAAAATAATCTAAAAAAAAGAAAAGAAACACCCACCCATAAAGCCAGCAGGGTAGGTCTTGTCAGTTCTGGCCTTGCCATCAACCATGACGTGGCGCTGCATGAGAATGGCAATGACCTCACGGTACGTCAATGCGTACTTCAACCTGTTCCTCAGTATCAGGATCAGGGGAAGACACTCCCTAGCCTTGTGGGGCCCTGATGAAGGCTTCGGGGCCTACATTTAGATTTAGTACCAAAATAAAAATTGAATTTCAGGTGCATCAAAATATTGTTGGCAATTAAGTAGTTGTGGAGTGAACTTACAAATGCACCACCGAGTTTGTCAAGCATCCAATGCTTGGGCGCATTTAACCTCTTCAAATGTTTCTTCAAACCACGAGCCTACACGATCATTGGTGTTCAAGTTTAATCCAAAGGTTAAATTGTGTTGTATAATGTAATCTAATATAAAAAAAAATAAAAAAAAATAAAAATGAAAGTTCCTGTACAAACAATGTCCGGCTCACAAAACAGATTAATCTAACCAAAACCTATAATGAGATTAATTCCAGCAATTAAACAATTGTACTGTTCTCATAGACTAGTATAATCTAACAAAATCCCATGAATATATCCAAACGAAACATGACTAAAAATGCAAGTTTAAACCCTAAAAATTCCAAACAATGAAATAGCATGTACTTATCAAAGTTTTGATGTAACAAAGAAAGAGGAAACAATGAGGAAAGGAAAGAAGATAGGTAGAAACCCAACCATTTTTGGCGCTAAATTTAGGGTTCAAGTTGGTCGGCAGAGGGGGAGTCTCTCTCGCGGCGGCTGCGCCAAATAAAGGGAAAACCGATGTTATATAATATATAACAAAGACCGGTTCAGGGTTTAGGCGGTTCGACCAAATTCATGATAGCGCAGGGGCCGGGGTGCCTATTATGTGAGCTTTGAGTATTCAACGGTTGAGATTTTCTAAAAAGTCACGCAAAATATGAGATATCTCAGATACGGGCGGATTCAGGATTTTCGTCGGAGAGGCAAAAAAAATATCGAATCGGATTTAAATCCATTAACTAATTGGGTACTCGATAAAAAATAATGCTTTAACTTATACTTTCCAATATTTTGACTTATAATTTATGATACTTTGACTTATAATTCTAATTACCAATCAAAATTTAACAAATTTATTTCAATTTTAACCCTAAATTTAACTTGAATTACAAATCAAACGTCCAGAGGGAGGCAAAAAAAATTTCAGAGGAAACAAAGTCAGTCGGAACCAATAAATCTCTACTAAAAATCAAAATCCAGGGGGCAGCTGCCCCTCCCTGGATACACCTGGGTCCGCCCCTGATCTCAGACTCAGGGGATGCGAATACAGTTCTATTTAGGTAAAATTTTATTCATATTTGCATTTAATTAAACTAGTATAGATATTAAACGAATGTTAAATTTCTCTTTTAAAATAACAAATCATATTTTTCACTGGCATAGATATGGATACAATTGTCAATAAAATCATATCTGTATTTATTATATTTAATAACACGAATATGATAAAAAAACAAAAAAAAAATTCATTAATAACACATCGTATTTGACAAGATTGATTTATATATAACATTTTATATATTTTTATTTGATATTAATTTATGACGAGATTAATTTATACAATATTTATACAGTTTTATTTAATAAATAATTTATATTCTTAAAAAAAATGAGACAAAGAACTATTTTTTATTATTTTATGATATGATATACATGATGTCTTTGAAATCATATATATATATATATTTTTTTTAATTATATTTTTGGATTAGATTATATAAATATAAATTTATTCCGTATTATTTGTTACCCATTAAGAAATGATAAGAGTAATATTTAATGGGTAAGAGTTGAATACAACAAGATTAATATTTTAAATGAACATGTATACGGAATACTTGTATCCAACCCGTACCGTATTCATTGACACCCCTAAATATGGATAAATAGTAAACATATAAGAAGAATAAAAAATAGTTATATAGATAGAGCACAAATAATTAATGAACTGAATATTTCATATAACGAATATGCAAGTGCAATAGTCATGGTAATAATGATAATATATAAAAATTTATATCATGGGCTCACGATATTGATAGATACAATTAATTAATTAAATTAAATAATTGTGTATGTTACGGGCAGACTGGGCAGTTGATATGATGAATGATAACAACTTTGAAAATTTCTAATTTATTTAATTAATGATTTTTATGCCGTCTCCTGGTTGTATGGCCATTAAACTAATGTCTGAACAAAATTTAATAGTATAATAACTAAGGCGATAAACTTTGACATGCAAGTATAATTATATTAAGAGTTAATTTGAAGTTATTGAGATTGCGGCGAGGATTGAAATCACCGAGTGAAGCATCAGTTATCCAATCACCGAGTGAAGAAATCAAGCGATTAATTCAGCCCAATTTGGTTGCTCGTTGTTGGGCCCCCAGTAGTATTAATTATTCTAGTCAGTCCCTGGACCTGGACTTTATTTTGCCCCATGAATATTAATTTCAATCGTATGCTTGCTTAATTTACCAGATGTTAAATCCAACAAATACTATTTCAAATATAACTCAAATTAATGCCCCGCCAACAGCAAACTTGTATATTGTATTAAAGTAGTCGATGAACGAAAATTCTAATACAACCACTCACTTTTTAAAGAAACTAGATCTTGTACAGAAATTAAATGACAAAATCAAAGTTTTTATGAAGAAACTCTTGTACAGACCCATACTACCTTTTCTTAACATCTATATATCAATTGCTCTTCCAATTATTTCTACCAAACAAAACCTAGCTAGCAAGCTAAATCTCACAAGAAGTGAGACAAAATTAGTAGGACAATTTCAAAAAACAATCCACTCAGACCTTCAATATTCAATTCATAGCTACGTACATCTAAAGTCCATCATCTCCAAATCCCATAAGCCTTACTCGTGTTGTGGCCCCTGCCTCAGCCGGTGCTGCGGCTGGCCCCACCGGTCCAGTAGCCACTGCCACGTCATTACACTGACCAGTAGCCGACCTTGCACGGCACATGATCTCCTGAGACTCACCAGTACCTCGCATTATCTCCAGTCCATTAGCCATTGCATCAGCAAGATACAGTCTGGGAAATGGTACTATCAGACCGTGTACTGCCACACGGGAGTTGATCACCACATCTGGATCCTTAACTGGCACATAATTGATGCTGAACAAACCTGATCCGACAGCTCCAACCGAACCCGGTCCCGATCCCATCCCGTGAGTCACTATCAGGTGCTGACCTTGCACAAGAGTAGGCAACACTGTACCAGTTGGCAGCTTGATCAAATCTTCATGCGACATGAGCTGATCGGGTACAATATGGAACCGCACCTCAGTCACATATTCATGAGCCCCGCCAGTGAAGATCGCACCATCAGTCAACGCAAAGATCGTCATGTTGTTCAGAGAGACAAGCTCTGGGTACTTGACCCGCATTGCCAGGGCCACAAATCCGTACCCGTTCTTATGCAATCTTGAAATCGTATCCTCTAGCATCAGAGGCACAACAGATCCGGTAACCAATCCAGGTACACGTCTAGGAGGCGGTACATGATGTAGACAGGAGAAAGGAGAGAGAGGGGCGATGAATCCCTGTATGCCATGGATAACAACCTGGCCGTTGTTGAACAGATCAGGTTTAGTAATCTCCAAGCCATTGACAAAGAGCTTGGGGTTAGGGTTTGAGGAGTTGAGAGCTGAGGTGGAGGTTAGGGTTAAGCACCGACCAGGGGAAGCGGTGGCGAGCTTGGAAGAGAAGGGAAGGGAGAGGAGAGATTGTAGAGGGAAGAGGCCTGGTACGATGTGATCCCTCAAGAGGCGCAGAGGTGTGCAAGAAGAATGGAGACAAGAATGGAGGGAAGAATCTGAGGGAGCGAAGAGGGTAACAGGACCGTTCCAGGATGAGAGAATTGGAGAGGAGAGGGAGGGAAGAGCACTGGCGAGGGTGATGTAGCCGAGGGAGGAGAGGATGGGTGGAAGGACGAGAATTTGATGAGGTGGCGATGGATCTTGCGGTGTGGGTGGCAATGTAGAGGTGGCGCTGGTTAAGGGAATGGAGATGAGGAAGATGAGGAAGAGTAGAGAGATTGCCATGTGAATGTGATGGACTGGAGTCATGGAGTGGAGGTTTCAGTGAGATGAGGAAGAATGGAAGATGAAGGTTTCAGTGAGATATGTAGGGGTTTATATAATTATATCGGAAGGAGCCAGAAGCCAGGAGGAGGTGCGTCATATGTGTGTGGATCCTCTGTGTCGTACTTTTGCTGTTTTAACTTATAGGTGACACACAAATATCTATAGTAATTATCGCAGAATATCCACTGTCAAGTTTTAACTTATGGAGCATCGAATTCGAGGCGGGCAGTTACGGGCGTACGGTTTTTGTTACCACCGTTGAGACAAAATCTTGATTGGCGTAAAATGCCAAGAATGCCCATTCTTGGTCAACTATTGATTTTAACAAATTTACAATGACGCCCCTTTGATTCTCTCAGCAGGTTTTGACTCGCTGACGTGGCGCATCTTTTCATTTAAATGTCTCTATGTCAATTTCCTTTTAATTTTCTTTCTTTCCATTTTACAATTCTTTATCGAGGCATTTCCAGAGCCTGGTTGTATTAAAATTGTAGTTATAAAACATAGAATGCAATAATCACGTGCCTGTGGATAACATATTAACATACATGATTTTCAGTGCCATATCAAGAGAAGTGTTAAATAAATTGTCAAATATTTATTAAATACTATTAATACCTAACAATAATTTCAGAAAGGATTGAATGAATTATCAGCTCCTAAAACATGTCGACATGTTACACATAACTTATATGAGTCTAATGTCAAATAATTTTAAGTACACATAACTTATGAGTTGGTTAATCACAGGTGTCTCCATAAGATCAAGATCATATATATGAATATGATATGTGACCACCATATCATAAGAAATCTTTTCTAGTCTGAGCGTCGTCCTCAATTGCAAGGTTGAGCATATCTGTACAGAACTGATCGTCTGGTTTCAACCACAAGGCCTAGAGAGAGAGACAGAGAAACGAGAGGCTGTTAACTAACGTAATATATATATACATATATATATAGAGGTTGGCTAATATCAAAACTTTTGTTCCTAAGCTGTAACACAAACGCTTCGGATTTTATATTTTTAAAGTTCAAACAGTTGATCCAAACCGTTCAATATTCAATCTATATTAAAATGTGTTTGTAGACCAAATTTTCTATTTTCTATTTTTTATTTTTTACTATTTATTAAGTCAGTTTTAAAATTGTTGTTTTCAATGATCCAGAAATTTTTCAGTATTTATTAAAATCAGCAATTTTAAAACTGACTTAATAAATAGTAAAAAAATTCCAAAAAATATAAAATTTGGTCTCCACGCACATTTTCATATAGAGAACACATCTAACGATTTGGATCAACCATTTGAACTTTGAAAATTAGAAAACCAATTGGTTACACCATGACTCTGAAACAAACGTTTTGATATTAGCCAACCTCTCTCTCTCTCTCTATATATATATGAGCTAACTTGCTTTGGAAATTAAAGATGGTGTTTTACTTCCCGCTCGTATCTTCATTTTCAAAGTTCAAATAGTCGATCAAATTTTACATTTTTTTGAAATTTTTTACTATTTTTTCATAACTTTTGAAAATCATTGCTTTGCTGAATTTTTTATTTAATGAAAAATTGTGGTTTACAAAAATTCTGAAAAAATAGTAAAAAATTTCCAAAAAATGTAAAATTTGGTCTCCAAGCACATTTTAATATGTAGATCATGTTAGAAGTTTCGAATCGACTATTTGAACTTTGAAAATGAAGATATGAGCGGGAAGTAAAACACCCTCTTTAATTTCCGAAGCAAGTTAGTCCAACTCTCTCTCTATATATATATAAATATATTGCATAGTATTTCAATACTTCTAGTACATACATGCTGATAACACACCTCAATAATTAAGTTTGATGTTTGCATGTTAAGCAAAACCCAAGGCCAAAACTACCTAACTACCAAGTGGGTTGACTGCAATCTCATCTAATTCTAAGGGGAATTAATAGCACAGATAAGCAAGCCCCTATAGGTTGGTTTTCACTTTTCAACACTCAACCAAAAAAAAAAAGCCGCCCAAGAATATATACGCTGTACATATCAAACTAGTACGGGTCTTTTATCAACTAGTAATAGTAAGGTAACAATATCCCCAAACCATACACAAGCATTGCTTGTATTAATGATAATAAAAGCTGTCCTAAATTCTGTTTTGCTTTTACCTGGTGATAATATGTTATTGCTTCATCATACTTATCCTACAATGCAATAATTAAAGCCAGTTAGAAAATAAATACCAACAACAATTAGGAAATTTTGCAGGTCACACCTAAAATCAGAAGAGAGGAGAGATGGGGAAGACAGGGGGAGAGGGAGGGAGGGAGGAGAGAGAGGGCGTTACCATAAGGTGGTAGGTATATGCAAGACCGGCAAATGCACTTAAACTTCGAGTTGAGAGAGCAAGGGCCTTTTCATAATATATAATTGCTTTATGGTATTTCCTGTTAATGAGCTCAATTGAGCAGATAATTAGTTCTTTTATAACTAAAAATAACGAATACAAAATTCAAGTTGTTGAGCCTTCCGAGACTTCTTTTTCTTATTTATTTTTTCTCTATATTATTATTTTAATATTGCTACATGGCTTACAAATTTTTGTCAAGAATGTCACTGCCTGAGCTGGTGAAATCTACCAGACTTTAACATACTCATACTTGTGTTAGTACAAATAGCCACTGTTACAACAATAATATATATTTTCTTAAAAAGCATGTCAAATCTTTCAAGGAAGACTTACTTGAGTTTTCTCAAGGAATGTGCGAGATTGACAAGTGTAGGTTCCCATAGCTCACTTAGAGGAAATGCAAGATTATCTAGTGCCAACTCAAGCCATTCTGCTGCTTTTTCATAACTGAAAATTAATCAAATGCAACATTGTTGTCGTCAGCATCATTGCCATAATAATATGGGGTGAGTAGTTTATTTATGCATTTTTTTATTATTTATGAGTGATGCAGCCAATTAACCCAGTTTTACTAAGCTGCTATGCTAAGCATGAATAAATAAGGAAATATTTGTCTTACTCCTTCATGTGGTATGCAACGACTCCTAGTTCATTGTACACAAGTGGATCATAAGGACACTTTTTTTTCGCCTCCAATAGATACTGTGCACACACCCAACAAATAAGGTATTAATCACTAATGAGCCATTTTTCGTCAGATGTCCATCCATCCCCAGCTGTTTAAACCCCTTCAAAGGAAAAATGAAATGTTACCTGTTCGGCTAGTTTAAAGTTCCGAGTTCTCATGGATTCCATTCCAATATACAACATTGGTAAATGACATCTGATATAAGCAACAATATAAAATTAGAAAGAATTAATAATATAAAGTATATATAAATAGTTAGTTAGGCTATTGTAAAAAAGTTCAAACAGTTGATCCGTGCTAATGCTATGGATCCATAACTCTTATCTTCAAAGTTCAAACAGTCGGTCGGAACCGTTAAACATGCATGATCTTCATATGATGCTTAATTGAGGTTTTAAGAAGGTTAGGTAGGGGAGTACAACTTTTTATGATGCTTAGTCTTTTGAATGAATGAACTGGTTATATAACAAAACATAGCATAGCATAGCATAGCATAGCATAACAATGGTTACCCAGGAAAGAGACGAGCTGTGGTACGGTAAGCCGTCAGGGCATGATCGTTCTCCTGTTGTGCGGCATAAGTGTTACAAGTCGCTATCCATGCTGGTGCATATGTCCCCTCTATACTTGTTGCCTTGCTATAAAGTAGTCACAATAATAAAAATTAGTCAGGATACGGTAATTGTTATACTAAAATAAAACAATACAAGTTAGTCAAAATGCATTATGTATTAAAAATTCACTTAAACAGCCTTGACCCTTTTAAAATGATCAAGTTCATGAACACTCCTAAAAGAAGATACATTGCCATTGGACATGTGTATCCTTCTTCCCCTTTTGTTGTTCATTTATTTTAAAAATGACCAAACTACCCTTTTATACTGTTTATCACTCTCTCTTCATACCAGAGGGAAACATAGAAATAAATTAATTTCTTCAAATAATATTATGAGAGGAAGTTAGTCATTACCACTTTCCATGTTTCAAATCGTACATGACTTTATTCAGTTTCTTTTTTTCCTATTCCCAGAGTTATATGTCATGGTTCAATGCCTTCAAGGGGCATAGATGAAATTTTCCGGATTTCATTCGACCATAGTCAGACACCACAGCAGCTCTAATTCCAGATTTTGTAGTAATGGTGACAAGCTAGTATGTTACCAGTTTCACTAGTTGTGCAATCAAATCTACATCAAACCCTAAAAAGCTCTCTCAAAAAGAAAAGCTGGAGACTCAATCATAATTGCAAATGCTCCATTGCAACTAACGCCACATTCTTTGAGTTAATTGACAAATAATTTCTGAATATATGAAAAGGTATTTGACTTAAATTGCCTTTCATATTCATAATATCAAAAGCATGATCTTGGTTTATATGAACTATATATCAAAAAAAAAAAAATGTAGTTTGAATAATCACTTGAACGAGGGGGGAACCGAAAATGAAACCTGTCCATGTTTAGCAGATTGTTATATTCTTTAACATCGAATTTACCTAATACATGGGTGTTACTGTTATCAGAAAAGAAAATTTCTGAAAGAATGTTGGTGTTAGCACTGATATTTGAATCTCCAGAAAAGATGTTCTTTATCAATATTAAGAAAAATTATCCCTTCAGTACCACACATTTCTTCCAGAATAGAGTAGAAGAGAAAGGATTATTAGAATGTTTGGGAGTAACAACGCAATTCTAATAGAAGATGTAATTAGATAATGGATAAGAGGGTAGTTTTGTAATAGGAGATCGATGAACTTTGATTTTCTTATGGGAGAAAGAGTAGGAATAAGATATTTAGGAACTTTTGTTCGTCTCCCTCTCTACTCATAATACTTGGCCGTTAAAGAATTGAAGTTTCATTTTCAAACCCAGATAACAAAGAACTCACCTGAAATGTTGTCTCGCTTGAGAATACTTTTTTATACAGTAGTAGTAGCAACCAACAGCAAACCATGATACTGCCCTACAATTTTTCAACAAGAAAATTTAATTTTTCTACGACTAGCGTGAAACTGAGAATTTCCAAATGGTGAATGGCAACTATTTGATACCTATAGTTGGTTAGGTTGACCATATGCACAGGTTAGTTAAAGGCATAAGTGGATTCATCAGAAATTGAGGCTGTACCATTCTAAAAGGTAACAAGCTCCTCTGATTCTGTAACCAATTAACCAAGCATGTAACAAACAAAACTCATATTCTCAAAATATTATACTTTTAAGAATAATGAACAAACATACTTACTTGTTAGGATAATTTTTTACTAGGCTGTCAGCCATCACATAAATGTCGTTTGGTCGATTAAGCTCTACTGAAGCCACCAGATAATACAACACACATTTTAGATGGAAGGCATCTTTTTCAAGTATCCTGAGTATAAATATTTTGAAGCAAGTTAAAAAAAGGTATAACATCATTTACAGAAATCAAATAGCCTATACATAACATACAGAAGCAATAATAATAGGCAGTAAAGAAGGGTCTTGTAACTGCAAAATGGGCAGTAATAATAGGCACAAACAATAACAGTGTTCTGTTTTGAATATTCAAAGTATTTCTTCAAGGCTTTTTGCAGGTTATAGAAAACTTCATTTAAATAAAGACAGAAAAATCGTACATAAGAATTCAACAACTTACGCTGATGTGAGGTCAAAACATTTTTGGTATTCGCCACACTGGTAGTAATATTCGGCTTTACAAGCCATAAGATCGGCGTTGTATTTTGGACTTTTATTCGAAGAAGAATTTGAAAAGGAAAGACCGCTTGTTCCTTCCTCTAGGTCTCTAAATTTGGCCTCCAAAACACTTGACTTTTCATGCTAAAAAAATAATGAGAATAAAAATTGCTCAAAATATCAGACAGTAAATGTGAGAAAGATTTTCATTTGACCTCCCAAGAAGATTAACAAACCATGTATATAAAAATATCCCTGACAACCTACAAGACAGGAAACATATGCCAATTGTAACTCATTTCATATTTCTCTTGTCTGTAGGGGCACAGGATATTCACATGTTTACCAGAATTAGATCAAACACTTTCACTTTTGAAGTGGAATACAAGAAAAGTTATCCAACTGAGCCTGTTGGGTTTTGAAAATCTTTGTCAAAGAACAAAGTTAATAATTCAGAAAAAAATGCACATCAGATTCTGTACTGGGTACCAGACTCCATAGTCCATACCAGTTCAATAGCAGACTCATGGGCATTGTTCTTTCTTCTGTTTTGTTTAAAGGTAATCTCAACATTTAGCTTGGTTCTACGAATATGTAGTTTGGCCAGGTCCAATTGGTGTAATTAGGATGTTGTGAAGAACTTCAATACAAGGAAACAAATTAAAAAAATCTAAAGTTACCTTACTTATCATACACGAGTAGTGTGCATATAACCATTGATCTTCTTTCCTAAAATTTAGGGAAGATAGTAATCTTTTCTCTGCACAGAAGAAAAAATTAAAGGAAAAACAAAGTATTGCTTCAATTTTATTTGTTGTTAGAAAGCAAGAATGAAATTAATATTTGCTAAGAGAAACATCAGGAAATAATTAAATTATTACAATAATAATGGTAAATACTCAAGGAAATTGAGCATTACTAGCAAGTTTTTTATTTTTTATTTTTAGAACTTGGCAGAAGCTGCCAAGGGTAAGCATTACTGAGAAGTTAGGGAATACCTTCTTCGCAAGTCAGCATGTAGTTGTCAACCAAGCATTCCATCGCCTGAAGCATGTTTCAGCAGAGTAAAAGAAGAATGAGAACATACTCATTATCTATTCATTAAATTTTAAAACTAATTGTGTTGTGGCTCACCTCATAACACATGGGATCTGCTTTGACAGCCGCTTTGAACCTTAATCATACAGACAAACATTCATCAGTCAACTTGTATTTGTTGCTGACCGTCCAAAATTGAAAAACAATAAAAAGATAGACAAAGCAACCATTGTTTGGCTATGTCACGATTGTCTAGTGCTTGATATGCCTTTGCTCGAAGAAGACATATAGCTGATAATATCTGATATATATATATAGCCATAGGAATTGACAAAACACAAGCAAATCATAAGATGAATCAGTTTTCTTTCTTAGGAACGGAAGAGAAGTAAAGAAAGATAATTCATTGTTGGTACATTAATTTCATGATCATCAGACTGTTTTTCCAAGTTCATCATGTTGGTATCCTTGTGTGAAATTACGTTGCCATCGTCGTCGACTTTAGCTTCACCGAGCATTGTGAGACAATCATGCCATTCCTTCAACTCCTCCTTTTCCAGATTTAAAAAGCGTAATTAAGTAAAAAATAAAAATAAAAGAGAGAGAGAGAGAGAGGTAATAATCAAGTAATGAATGACATTACAAGGCACTTGGCAGCTAGGCATCTGAATCTAGGGTCCCTCAAGAGAGGAGGGGAAGAGGTGAGGAGATGCAGTGCACGGCGGTGGTGACCGGCCAGTAAAAGGGCCTGAGCCTCCATGTAGATATCCAAGGGATCTGCTGTGGCTAACGCCACGCGGCCAGCGTAGAACGTGGCCGACGCATACTCGTGCCTCCCAATGCAGTCTCTCACAATCGCTCGCAACCTCTCCACTTCCTCTTCTCTCATTTATTTCTTTTGCTTGTTCAATTGCCAAAAGCCCTAGGGTTTATGTTATTCTTATTCGACTGCTGTCAGCTACTCAGCTGTCGTGTTCCGTGTTCGTGTCGATTCAAATCTCGACTCGGGCCGGGGCCGGGGCCCGGGAAGTTACGACTCAGCCTACCTTTCAATAAAACATATTTATTAAATATTTTATTATTCATTCGGTGCTTTTTTTTTGTATATTTTACTACTCACTAGAAGTGACCCTCGCTTTGTTTCGGCGGCTATTACCGAGAGGAGTGTAAAAATATTGTATCAGAATATTACCGAAAAAAAAAAAATAATTAACTATTAAGATAAACATCTAACTATATATAAAGTTATACCGGTTATAAACAAAATGCTATATTAATGAATTCAAAATCACAAAATCAAGTTGTTACTGTATAAAGTTATACCGGTATACTATATTCATTAATTTGTGATTTTCTAACTATATATAAAGTTAGAGGATTCAAATGCACCCAAATTTCTATGCTCCCAGTGCATCCAATCTTTTATTTGCATTTTCAAAGTCCGAACAATCGATCCGAACCGCTTAACATGACTTTTATAATAAAATATGCTTGGAGACCAAATTTTATATTTTTTAGAATTTTTTTACTATTTGTCACTGTAGCAATACTGTAGAATACACTGTAGCGACCCTATATATATAATAGATTTCAAATGCTTTAGTGCTTCATTTTTTTCATATATTCTTCGTCTTAAATTTAAATACTTTAGTGTTCAATCTAAGTATTTTATTGTTCGGTTAAATATTTTACGTTCAATTTAAGTTTCCCAATATTTAATTCGCATGCTTTATTATTTAATTTCAACACTTAATATTCAACATGTGTGCTATATTATTTGTTATAAATGCCTTCACTCAAGCTTCACCTGAAGTTCACCCAAGGATTACCGGATAGGGATGCAAATGGATACGGTTACAGATACTAGATGGCGCTACCTACCCGCGCACCCGTCTTACCTCCTGTTTTAATTCCCGAAACCTCTCCAACTGTTTTTAACTTTGCACGAATCTCAAAGCACAAATAATACTACCCCTCCTATCTCCCGAATAGGCACCGGCTGAGAGTAAATCTGGGCCGTAAAGTGATTTACTATTCTGTACAGTACTACAGAGGATACTGGTCCCCCCCCCCACCCCACTCCTCCATCCGCTTCAACACCAACAAAGGCTCCCACTCCCGAGTCGAGCGTCGCAAGAAACTTCTCTGCCGCCTGGATCGCCTCCGTCGTGATTGTTGCAGTCGTTGTTGTCTATGCTTTCTAAGTCTGATGGATCTCTTGAGATTTCATATGATAGGTTTACAGACTTTGTATGAAAGATGTACATACTTTATCTATCATAATCTGCTGTAATTATTTAATTTTTCGAGTGGATTCTTTTATTTTATTTTGTTTTTGTGTCATTTTTTTTCTTAGTCAATTTTATTTCACATTATAATTTTTTCTTACAATTTGGGAATGAATATGTCTACAATTTGTCTATATGTCGCAGATTTTGGAATAACAAAAGGTGTTGAATTCGTTAAGAACAATAAGAAAGACTTGACTTGGTAGGTTTGTAGATTTTATATGATAAGTTTACAGACTTGATGTTAAAGATTTACATATTTGATTGATTGTAATTTGCAGGCTTTATCTTCAGATCTAAAAAGATAAAATTTTGAAATTAGTTGTTAGGTTTACAGACTTGAAATCAACAATTTACAGAGTTGTATAATAAAATTTACATACTTGAAAGATTTGATTTATTATTTGGATGCAGCATGTCTAAAAATAAAATTTCAAAATTAGCTGTTAGGTTTACAGACTTGAGAATAATACTTTACAGTGTTATATATCAAGATTTATATACTTGAAAGATTCGATTTTGGATGCAGCAGATCTAAAAAGATAAAATTCATAGTATACTTATTAGGCTTGCAAACTTCAAAACAATGCTTTACAGAGTTTTGTTGTAAGGTTTACAGTTGTGAAAAGTCTTGGATTTAAATAATTGGAAGTAACAGCTAGCTTCAGATTAAAAAAAAAAATTAAATTAATTTACTGATTTACAAACTTCAAATAAACGCTTTACAAACATCAAATAAACACTTTACAAAGTTGTGGTTTATAGACTTGTGATGAACGGGTTACAGATTTTAAAAGTGGTCCTGGTTAGTTGCTCATTTTGAAAAGTCAGTAGGGACATTTTAAAAGTGGTTCCAGTGGTCTTGGCCGAATCGGTTAGCCTAGAGATTTGACTGGAGACCACATCTTAAATGAAAAGTTGCTAGTTTTTACAAACTTCAGTGCGAGGTTAACAGACTTAAAATAACCATTTTACAGACTATAATGCAAGGTTTACTTACAAAGTTTGATGCAAAAATCACTAATATTGAAAATTCGCGACAATTAGTCTGAGGATTTTACGGGGAATGAGTCTTGGGGGCAATAAGTTGACTCCATTTATTAAAGCAACATGGAAATTTGTAGAGAAATTACAAGAGCGCTATTGGAGATGCGTGGAGCATACATATATGTTGTTAAATTTATTATATAGGGACGGAATTACAGAATAACTAGGGGTACTCAATCGTAAAATGTACAATGTATGATCACTGGAATTTGAATCTAAGTCTACACAATCATAATTAGAAAAATTAGATTGAGATGCTGAAATGTAAAATGTATAATATGTGGCTGTTGAAATTTGAACTCAAGTCTCCACAATCACACAGTGAAATTCCAAAATCACAATTAGAAAAATTAGACTGAGGTGCTGAAATGTAAAATGTATAATATATGATTTTGAAATTTGAACTCAAATCTCCACAATCACATAGTGAAATTTTAATTACTAAACTACAAGTACACATTTAGCCTTATAAGAAAAAAATGAACTATAAAAAAAAACTTTAAGAAAAATTAATTAGATTAAAATTATTAAATAACGAGTACCTCTGATTTGACCATACATCCGCTCCTGATTGATTAGTCAAATAAAATATTAATTAGATAAAAAATTTGGTAGCAACCTTAATGATATTAATTCCTTTCATAATTATCTGAATCAAACACCACTCGTGATTTGTTTTTTATTTAACGATACAATTAGATAATTGTTGTATTTTGTTCTTACTGTCCTTAGAAGTACAAATAAAATATTGTAGTTTATTATATTTTTGATGGATAGATAATATTTTGATAGTTTGATAGGATAAAAATTTAGAAAAATTAAAATGTTGGTATGATATTGTTAAAAATCACAGTGCAAAATGCCCACGGTTCAGATCGAATCGCTAAAAATGCCCATACCCATTCGTATTTTTAAAAATGCCCAAACCGACCATTTAATGGCCGGTCCCGATTAAAAAGCCCGACTCCCCCCTTTTTTTTCTCTTTTTTTTTAGAGACAAATAGCTAAAATGATGAAATATAACACTAAAAAATCAAAATTTTAAAACCTTTGTCAAATTATGTTAATTTTTTTAAGAGACAAATAACTAAAATGCTGAAATATAACACTAAAAAATTGATTTTTTTTTTAAATATTTGTTAGATTACTTTTTTGATATATAAATAGCATATTTATACTAAAATACACTAAATTACTTGAAATTATATTAATGTATGCTAATTACACTAAATTACTTGAAATTACAACAATTATGTAGAATTACGCTAAAATACGCTAAATTACGTATGAATAGGACCTATTTTGTGCCATATTTCATAAATCATAAAAAAATAGTAAAAAAATTCCAAAAATAATAAAAATTGGTATTCTACAAGTTCATTATATAATTAATTTACTGAGCTACGTAGATTGAACAATAGAAATGAAAATCTTAATCGGAAACTTCAATTGAAGTTTTGAGACTTTTCCCTTTGTTTTTTGGCGATTCTAAATTTAGAAATCAAGCATTGCTAATTTTTATGCATGCGTAATTTCACAAGCTTTTCGAAAAGTGGTCATTTGCTGAAATCGGACACTCTAGCGCCGTTTTATGGCCGTTTGAAGTTTCGTCATTGATTTTCGCCTTCGTAGTGAATATATCATCCCTATTCATACGTAATTTAGCGTAATTTACCGTATTTTAGCATAATTCTACATAATTATTGTAATTTCAAGTAATGTAGTGTAATTCAGCATAAATTAATATAATTTCAAATAATTTAGCGTATTTTAGTATAAATATGCTAATTATATATCAAAAAAGTAATCTAACAAATATTAAAAAAAAATTCAATTTTTTAGTGTTATATTTCATCATTTTAGCTATTTGTCTCTTAAAAAAAAATTAACATAATTTCAAGTAATTTAATATAAATCAGCATAATTTAACATAATTTGACAAATGAATTTAGCGTATTTTAGTATAAATATGCTATCAAAAAAGTAATGTGACCAAGGTTTTAAAAATTCGATTTTTTAGTGTTATATTTCATCATTTTAGCTATTTGTCTCTAAAAAAAAAGAGAAAAAAGGGGGGGGGGGGACCGGCTATTTAATGGCCGGTCGGACTTTTTAATCGGAACCGGTCATTAAATGACCGGTTTGATTATTTTTTAAAATACCGAATGGGTATAGGTATTTTTAAGTTTTAACGATTCGATCTGAACCGTGGATATTTTTAAAAATGTCGGAAATTAAGTCATTGTTTTTTATGATGGGGATGGGGATGGGGATGGGGATGGGGATGGGGTTGGGAGAGCACCAAAACAAAAATGTTTGAATGCCAAAAAGGTTCGTGATTGAGTGCTCTCCCATTTCTAGTCAATCATCTAATTCTAACATACCATCCTCTCCTCTTTCTCTCTTTCTCAAGTAAGCCTCTTGTATATATTGTATAGCGAGTCACTAACATTTCAGACTATTAATTCCTATTCCAATATATATTGTAAAATCAAAGCGCATCTTTAAAGACCCATCATAATTTTTATCTTTTTGGTTTTAGCTTGTCTTGTATTTATTATTTTGAACTCGAGGTCTCATTCTCATTCTCATCACATCTTTAGTGATTTTAAAACAACAAAAGTACAAGTTTCAATATTATACCAAACTTTTAAATTTGTATGGAACTTCTTACAGGGAAAGGGAAATGACCCATCCATATCTACTGTCAGCAACTCGCAACACAGTGTGCTATTGTCATATTGACATGTTGAGTTAAAATTTGGACACAAGTCACAGAACCCCGGTACCTAACAACTTAGGGAACCCATGACCCATCTCATATCGTGCTTAATGCCATCCTACCAAACGTCTCACTCCTCTCCAGTCCGTCGAAACCGGAGACGTGAGATCTTCAAACATGATGGACAAGCGGACAAGTGGACGCGGTGCAAGATTGAACTGCAAACATGATGCTACTGACAATGGGACCACATGGGAGTATTAGATGAAGGAAAAGCACCTTCTGGTATACCTAATGACTGACTAGTGGGACTCATAAAAAAAGGGTCCACAGTTCCAAATGCACCCGAATCTTACCTTAAGTCTCCAGCTTCTCCCTGTTACCCTGTACTCGTAAAACGCAAAATCTCTTCCATCCCGAGGTCCCCTATTTCTCTCGTCAACGCATCGAAGGGAGATTTTTATAAAAGAGAAAGAGAGAGGGGGGTTTAGTCAGAGAGAGAGAGAGACAGAGAGAGAGAGATGTCGGTGGTGCTTCTTCTTCTCTGTCTTGGCGTCACTGGAGTTCACTCCGGCGCCAGCGATCACCGGTACAAGCCTGATGAGACGGTCCCCTTGTATGCAAACAAAGTCGGCCCTTTCCATAACCCTAGGTCAGAATGCGGATTCTGATTTCTTATCTGACAACCCATCTGATGATGAAATGTATCTATTCTATTTAAGTACAGGCCAATTGATTGAGGCTGTGCTTGTGCCTGTGCGGTTTTAATCTACTAAAGCATCAGAAAACGTCTTCACTAATTAAGTCTTAATCTTCCCCTGAAAAAACTTTCATCACCAAGAAATCCTTGAAAAAGAAAAGTTGAACATAAGTTATCAGTTTGAGATCTAGCTGGTTTATCTGGTATGTGCAGTACTGCCTGGTGAAATGTCATTGTCAGAACCATTCGAGTTGTGCCATATGAGAAATTTGAATAGTTTCTCATTGCAATATATATATTCTTTGATTTTGCTTATAATTATCAATTCTCTTACTTATCAAACTTCTTTTGTTTCAGTGAGACGTACCGGTACTTTGATCTTCCATTCTGCACTCCAGGTCATTATACCCATTCCTTCTGATTCAAGAACAGTTCATCATTCAACGTTTTGTGCATGGTTTTAATATATGCATGCATAGTTTCTGAACTTACTTTTTGAAACAACAAATACAGCATACAGAAGAAAATCTGCAGCTCACCATGTAGTTGAAAGTCGAAACATTGTACTTAACTGTCACAGATTGGATGGTTCATCACTTAATACCATTGGCTTCTAAATAACTCAATTGCTTAAAAGATATGAAAGAGGTAAATGAACCAACAGATTTAAGCAACAGTTTATTTAGAGCAGACCTTGCAAAAAGAAAGAACAAAAAAAAAGAAAAATGGAAATCAGCATGTCGTTGTTATTACCTACATTACATCTTTATGAAGTACGCTGTTTTCTAGGTTATCAATTATTTTTAAAATTTAACTACCGTGAATAGAGCATGTGAAGGAGAAACGAGAAGCACTGGGAGAAGTGTTAAATGGGGACCGGTTGGTTGAGGCGCCGTACAAGCTTGAATTTCGTGCAGACCATGAGTCAAAATCAGTGTGCAGGAAGAAGCTGTCAAAAGAAGATGTTGCTAAGTTTAGAGGTGCTGTTGAGAAAGATTACTATATCCAGATGTACTTTGATGACCTCCCTCTATGGGGCTTCATTGGGAAGGCTGACAAGGAGGGAAAGAGTGACCCCAGCGAGTACAAATATTTCCTTTACAGGTGCAGTATTGTATTTGTGCAATAATGATGCTAGCTTTTAGGGATGAGAATAGCGTGCCTGCCACTAATTGGCCATCACATTTTCACCTGGATTGAAATCTGTCTCGTTAGCAAAAACTTTACCAATACTTGCCTGTAATACATACTATTGTTTGCTAGTTTTTGTTGTGATATCAGATTCCCCAAAAATGGTGATAGATTTCCTATAATTCTATCAGTTTTTCTACTACTTGGTTCTTATCTGTGGCAATCCTGAATCAACTGCTATCAGTTTTCTCAAAAGTAATGTCTAATTCTGGAATTAAGCATGTTTCCCAAATGTAAGTTTTACAATGCGGAACCACTTTCAATTAGATTTCATATATGTCAGCCCACCTAACATTAATCTTAGAAAAGGGATGATCAAAGTCACCCTCATTTAATCTGCATTTGTTGTGCATTAAATTACAGGCAAATACTACGAAGTTTCAAACTTGTTCTTAAAATCAAGCATGTTGATCTATGTTGCACTAAATATTATTTCTATTGGTGGTCTGCATTAATGAATTGACAGGCATATCCACTTTGAGGTCCTGTATAACAATGACCGGGTAATAGAGATCAACGTGCAGACAGATCCGGCTGCAGTGGTCGATGTCACAGAAGATCGTGAAGTGGAAGTGGAGTTTTTATACTCGACCAAGTGGAAGGAGACTGTGATCCCTTTCGAGCGGCGCATGGAGAAGTATTCCAAGTCGTCATCTCTGCCACACCATTTGGAAGTTCATTGGTTTTCTATAATCAACTCTTGTGTGACAGTCCTGTTGCTCACTGGCTTCTTAGCCACCATTCTCATGCGCGTGCTTAAGAACGATTTCATCAAGTATGATCATTTTTGTTTTTTTTTTCTTTTTAAAATATCAAAACAGGCTCCCAGTTTTTCCCCGAGAATTATTTCTGCAATATCTCTTCTTAAATGCAACCCTCCTTTGAGCTCACCAATGGAGATTGCAAGTAGTTTGTTTTTCCTTTTGACAGCATCGATTGTTGCTGAACACGTTGAGCAATTGTGTTATGCATTCCCATAGTGAGGAATTGTACGTATTTTTATACTTTATATGGAAGGAAAAGTATGGGAGGAGGGATTGTTTAATATGGCTATAAGACCATTTGTTCTTGTAGGTGTATATGATAAATTGATAAGTTTAAATTGTAGGTTAGTTATCCATAAATCATTGTCCAAGAGCATCCATTTTATTTTTTTAATAATTTAAAAGGTATGCGCATGATGAGGAGTCGACTGAGGACCAAGAAGAGTCTGGGTGGAAGTACATACATGGTGATGTGTTCCGGTTCCCTAAACACAAGTCACTGTTTGCTGCTTGCCTCGGAACTGGCACTCAGCTCTTTGTTTTGTAAGTAATTTTACTGTTTAACCCCTTCGTGTTTCTTTCTTCTTAGATTATCTTTCCTTAAGGTTGTTATGTATCAAACAAGTAAATTTAACCGATAATAAACTTATCAGCCATGTACCTGGAGTGGCCAGACTGTAGGCACCATTGATTGTTTCCTGATTACAATTAATGCAGTTTAGCCTAGGCTAGGCACTGATTGAAGGTGGGTAAGGCAGTGCTCAATTTGGTGCCGGCACTATGCTACCCTCTACAAACCATAGTTTTCTGCAGTCCTTGTGGTTATTATTACGACATCTTTAATTTGATAGTTTTTTTTTTTGGGCATCCTACTGTACCACACCAGAGAATGAGATTATTATGCATCATGGTACTTGTACCATTGCCTTTACTGTTGCTTCATCTTTAATTCTTGTTTTTCTCAAATAAATTTCTGTAAAAAAATTGTAGGACAATCTTCATATTTATTCTGGCTCTTGTGGGTGTTTTCTACCCATACAACAGAGGAGCCCTTTTTACTGCACTGGTTGTCATTTATGCCCTCACCTCTGGCATTGCTGGCTACACTGCTACTTGTTTCTATTTGCAACTTGAGGGGACCAACTGGGTGGGTACATCTATCTTTTTTCTTTTCTTTTGGGCTTACAAATTAAGTTTTTCTTGATCTCTTAGATGATACTTTTTAATTATTTCAGGTGAGGAACCTCCTCCTAACAGGATGTCTATTCTGTGGACCTCTATTCCTGACATTTTGCTTCCTTAACACCGTGGCAATTGTCTACAGTGCGACTGCTGCACTCCCCTTTGGAACAATCCTCGTCATCCTCCTTATTTGGACACTTGTCACCTTCCCATTGCTAGTCCTAGGTGGAGTGGCTGGCAAGAACAGCAAGGCCGACTTCCAGGCCCCCTGCCGTACCACTAAGTACCCGCGTGAGGTTCCACCCATGCCTTGGTACCGGCACAGCATACCGCAAATGGCCATGGCTGGATTCCTCCCCTTCAGTGCTATTTATATCGAGCTGTATTACATATTTGCAAGCGTGTGGGGGCACAGGATTTATACCATTTACAGTATCCTGTTTATTGTCTTTATCATCTTACTGATCGTCACCGCTTTTATTACCGTGGCTTTGACATACTTCCAACTTGCAGCTGAGGATCATGAGTGGTGGTGGAGGTACGCTTATTATATACTTATTTTCTACTTAAATATTTCATGTTTTTCCTCAAGTTAATTTTCATTTATGTCGTTTCATATGGCGTCCATCTATAAAACATTGGAAATAACTTCATCTGCTAATTTTATTAGAATTTGGTCCATAGTGTTATGTTCTTAATGTGTCAAAAACTGTAGGGCTTATCTGTGTGGTGGTTCAACTGGGATCTTTGTGTATGGGTACTGCTTGTACTACTACCATGCTCGATCTGACATGTCAGGTTTCATGCAAACCTCATTCTTCTTTGGCTACATGGCATGTATCTGCTATGCCTTCTTTCTCTTGCTTGGTATGGTTGGTTTCCGGTCCTCTCTCCTCTTTGTTCGCCACATCTACAAGTCTATCAAGTGTGAATAGAGAGAGAAACTAGACTCAGATATCATTGCAAAATTTTGTCGAAGTCACAGGGGTAGCAAAGAAATGTTCAGATTTTAGTGTAGGATTGATTCTATTATATAAATACATATATATGAGAAGACCTTGCAAGGCCTATAAAGTTAGTTTTTTCATTGTTTTATTTTAAATTCTTGTCATATATTTCAGGTTCATTCAATTATTAAGTTCTGTTTTTACTATGTATTTTTCTTGGAACACTAATGTAACATTATGTACTGGTAAAATACAATGTGAATCAAACTTTAATTTTTTAAAGGTTTCTCTCATGCAGTAAGGAATGAATATTTTTGAAAGTGCATTGAATGTTTGGTGGATATTAATGTCAACATCGTCATTCTTAAACTTGTTTAAGGGTACACAATGGACATAGCAAAGGCTCCGCCAGAAGCATACAGACTTTTGTTCAGTTTATATATACATTTTCCAAAAATACTAGTTCTAGTTCAGGAAAAAGTAATTCGCAGTGCCAGTGGTAGTGGTAGCGGTAGCGGTAGCGGTACCTCGTATATGCGATTAGTTTTAGTTGAGAATCCTAATATTTCAGTAGGGTTCAATTTCTATTTCATTATCTAGACAACTAACTAGTTGGAAAGCATTATTACTAGAGAGGATAGAGGGATTTCAGTAGCTCCTCGTTACAAAATGATTCATGTGAAAATCACTGTTCAGCAATAATTGATTCATGTGAAAATCACTGGTCATCTAAAATTCTGAAGCCACTAACCTTCAAAAAAGAAAAAAAGAAAGAAAGAAAGAAAATCACTGGCCATTTCATTGTTTGCCCAGTGAGCAGCTTCAGTTTATAAGCTCATTGGTCCAACCTTACTAAGTTAAATAAAATAAAAATAATGAGCCCATTACATTAAAATAGGCCTTTTCTCCTCCGTACGGTACATTTCCAGCTTTTCTCGGTGCCGCTCACCCAGCCAGAATAAATGCTTGTTCCAATTCTTCAACTGGTTCATGGGCAAGGAGAAACTCAAACCCAGCTCCAAAATCCAAATGCTACGATTCATTCGCTCCTTCAGATTGTTGGCATGCACGGCTGTACCGACCAGTGTCGGGGCGCGGTTGGTACTTGGTACAATGAGAGAGAAACCTTCTTCGAAGAAAAGGGGTTACACTTACACTTACAGTTACAGTTACAGGTACTGTTTACAGTACAGAGATTAGGGTTTTGGGCCTTTGGCAAAAGAAAAGAAAGGTATACAGAAGAATTTTCCAAGGTGGTTGTTGTTGTTGGTTCATATTTGAAAACAGGAAATTCCATTGAGGATCCTTCATTAGTGTTGGGAGATTAATTGGAGGAATGTGACAAGGTTCTAAAGGCCATGGAGAGAGGCGTGCAGTACATACCAAGGTTGTTCTTGGATTATGGGATGCAGTTAAATTAATTAAAAGAGGTGGTGCAGTACCTAACCGAGGTTTAAGAATCCGGGTATATAGCTTCAATACCCGATTCATTCTGGACAAATTGTTACCGGGTTTTGAGCTCGAAAGCAAACGACAAAGGCTCGTAGTGTTTTGAAAGAGATGGTAAAAGATAAGGCAGTTAGACCTATGCATAACACTTACATAATTGAGAAATTGGTACGACAAGGGAGTCAAAAAGAGGCTTTTATTGTTTTGTTCCTGATGAAGAATGATGGGTTCCCACTGTTTATTCACCCTCTAGTGGAGCATATTGCCAAGAAAGGTTCTGTTGAGGATGCAGTAGATCTGCTTAAGCCCATGACTAAGCACGATTTTTCTTCTAGAAATGTCGATTTGCTCCTTTTTGAGGCCTTGTTTTGAGAAGGAAGAAGTGATGTTGCACAGGATCTTCATTCTTGGTTGCCAGGAAGTGTGAGAAACAATGCTGCTGATGTGTTGGATCTGTTTTATGCGATAAAAACAGGTCAAGCACAACCAGAGGCAGTTTCTCTGAGTTAGGGGGTTTGCATTATTTTGTCAGTAGCTGTTGAGTTTTTGTTGCAAAATAAGAAAGGTCTCGCATTTTTGTACTTTTTATAATGCGAGCTTACTTTAGTCAAAGATGCTTCTATTAAGATTTTTTGTTATTTTTAAAAGGTGCTTTGTTCCTTTTGTTTATTTCTTGTTCTTTTGGTCAGCATCAGTTTATACTTGAAAATTTGTTCTCTTACATTTTCTGGTTAGTTTCTGTATATTGTTGAAACTTTTTTGTAAGTTGAACTCTGCAGTTGTAGAAACTCTGAGGTCACTTTCTAGAAAATAAAATGGCACCAGACCAGAGCTTGATAGGAGGGGTTCTATATTGTTGTTGTTTGGAAGGTTCCTAAAATTAAGTGCTTCATAGAAAGGTTGTGGGCTACCAAAATTATATGGGGATGGGGATAATGGGAGAATTTAGGCAAAATATTGGTTGCTTTTAGTTGACCATGACTATGCATGCAAACCATCCCTTGCTATAGAAAGTAGAGCATCTAATTAAGTTTGTATCTACATATCGATCCACCACCCAATCCAAAAAAGATCCATGCCATGGAAATACAAGCAAGGGAGCCCGCATTAGCTCTTGAGATTGAAGCCAAGGACCACTACCCAAATGATGCTCCACTTCCAATCTTCCTTAAGGTCTTTAATTTCTTCCTTTTTTCTCTCTCTCTAACACGCGCGCGCACACACACACACACAGACTTAGTACTCTTGTCACATTTTTTGAATGACTCTAACAAGTTCTAGTCATGACAATTGTGCTGCAGTCAGTATTTTTACTAGCAAGTCAATTGTTAATTGAGTTCAACAAAATGATAGAATCAATATTAGGAAAATGAGGTTATGACAATAAGGACATCCATGTTATTGCCTACTACTTTGAAAAGACAACAAGGAAATTTAATTCCTCAACATCTCACTTAATTCCAAATGTGAACTAGTTTAACAAGGAAATTATTGACTCGCCATGGCCATCACCTCAAACTGAAACATATCAGCATTGGAGAGTTCACCTTTTTTTTTCTTTTTTTTTTTCATTTTCACATTTTAATTCACCATATATATCAAAATTATGCACTAACAATGATTGGATTCTTTTTTAGATTCAGTTTAATACATTAAGTATATCGTGTTTCTTAATACTAGCTAATGGAAAATTTCTGCTAGAATTATGAAACTAACAAATGGAAGTTTCTAAATTAGAATCTTCTAAGTCCAATATTTGTCCCCACTGAATCAACCATGAGGAATAGGAAAAACAAAAATAAAATCAACAACTCTGATCCTTGTATATAAATCTTGATTGAGAATTATTTGTTTGCAGTTTGAAGATGTGGAGTACAAGGTCAAGCTAGAGAAGAACCATTTCAAGGCTTCAATCGCACATATGGGCATGGAACAAGGGCAATACAAGAAAATCCTGAAAGGCATCTCAGGAAATGTCGAATCTGGTGAGATCTTAGCACTTATGGGTCCATCGGGTAGTGGCAAGACAACTCTGCTAAAGATACTTGGAGGAAGGATGCAAAATGGTGTAATTAAAGGGCACATAAGATACAATGATATACCATATGGTCCCTCTCTCAAGAGGAGGTAAAAGAGTTAGGCGGATTTCTCCTTGTATCAATTGTTAGCTTTGTGCAAATGCATGACCAAGCTAAAGGATTGTTTAATTTTCAGGATAGGATTTGTGACACAAGACGATGTATTGTTTCCACAGCTAACGGTGCAAGAGACTCTGGTTTTTGCTGCTCTGCTGAGGCTTCCTGCCAGCATGTCAAAGCAACAAAAGCTTGCCCGGGTTGATGCCATCATAGATGAGCTCAACTTAGAAAGGTGTTAACTTTGCAAAATACCAGAGATCATACTTCCACTATACTTGACTGACACAATATATATATATATTTGAATCTATCTACTTGATTTTTTGAAATGTTTATTTTATATATTCATTTACCTTGCAACTATCATAAATTAGACATAATTATGTATTATACATCTGTTGAGAAAAAAGAATTTAAAAGAGAACTGTTAATGTTAATAAAGTCACTATGGTGTAGGTGCCGTTACACAAAAGTTGGAGGAGGATTTGTGAAGGGCCTATCAGGAGGAGAGAGAAAAAGAACTAGCATAGGTTATGAAATCCTTGTGGACCCCTCTTTACTACTGCTTGATGAACCCACTTCAGGTTTAGACTCCACGTCAGCAGGCAAGCTCCTTGTCATCCTTCAACGTCTTGCCAAGGTAGCATCAACAACCAAATATATATTATACAGTGTCCGGCCAGAACTTCAACAATATGCTTCCGGCTTTCAAAATCTATTGAATCAACTTCAAACGACAAATTCAAACCGTTCAAACCGATATCCTTAATGAGAGCTTCGTTTACATATAAAATTTTATTTTATTTTGAATTTATTTACTATCAAGTCAAGCGGTCAAAATATGATGGATTTTGTGCGCGTTTTAATGCACTATTTTATTAGAAACCTTCATATTTTTAACCGCTTGACTTGATAGTAAATAAGTTGGAAAATTTAAAATTTTTATATGGAAACGAAATTCTCATTAAGGAGATCAGTTTGAACAATTTAGATTTATCATTTGAAGCCGATTCAATAGGTTTCGGAGGTCGGAAGCATATTGTTGAAGTTCTAGAGGAAGTGCGTTAGCCAGACTAGAGCTCTCTTTATGTATATATATAGTTGATGAAATGAATAATTAATCATGTTTTGGTTTAAAATTAAGCAGAGTGGAAGGACGATCATTGTGACAATCCACCAACCATCTAGTCGCATGTTTTGCATGTTCGACAAGCTGCTTCTAATCTCCGAAGGCCTTTCAATATACCATGGCAAAGCCTCTGAAGCTGTTCCATACTTCTCATCTCTTGGCTTTGTTCCAGAAATTGCCATGAACCCAGCCGAGTTGCTGCTTGACCTCGCCACCGGCAATGTTGAAGATATTTTTGTGCCCGAAGTCTTGCGTGATTCTTCCCCTGAACAATTCAGATCACATGTCATCAAAGTAATTAAGATTTTTTTTTCTTTGTTATCTTTTATCATATGAAGTACCTGAGAAATTAGAAACTCCCTTTCTTTCTTTGTCAGCTTTATTTCTTACAATGACCTTCCTTCTAGTTTCTCCAATGGAAGTGCAAGACCGAGCTTGAACCAAGAGACAAGCAAGTTAACAACCAAGCAGCCATAGAGACACCAGAGCAACAAAGCCCAGATCTGCGGGTGAAGAAAGACTGGACCATGAATTGGTTCGACCAATTCATGATCCTCTCAAAGAGGTCCTTTAGAGAAAGAAGCAGCGACTACCTTGACAAACTGAGGATTTTGCAATCAGTTGGTGTGGCAGCCTTGCTCGGACTACTTTGGTGGAACTCCCAGATCGGGACTGAAGCTCAGTTAAGAGATCAGGTTAAAAGAGTAGTACCCAATTAACTAATTAAAAACTTATTTAAACTTAAAAACTGCAATAATTAAGCACCAAGTATGTTAAAGGAAAAAGGAAAGATGGTTATTTTATATTTTTGTTTACTTTTGTGAATGCATGCAGATTGGACTGATATTCTATATCTGCATATTTTGGACGTCATCATCATTGTTTGGAGCTGTATATGTATTCCCATTTGAGAAGCTGTATCTGGTCAAGGAAAGGAAAGCCGACATGTATCGGTTAAGCGCGTACTACATAAGTAGCACGTTGTGTGACATGGTTGCCCATGTCTTTTATCCTGTTATTTTCATGGCTATCTTGTATTTCATGGCACACCTCAGAAAGACAGTTGCATCCTTCTTCCTTACGCTTGTTGCTGTTGAGTTGATTGTCATCACAAGTCAGGTTGGTTATTTTCTAATACAAATTAATGTGGGCTAGACTCACATTTTTCTTCAAAAAAAAATCAGGTTGGTTATTTACAATCAAAATCTACCAAACTGCCATTTGCATACTGTCAATAACCAGGAAATTCTATTAAGATTAACAAATTTTGAGTTTAATTTCTCTTCAGGGTACAGGAGAGCTACTTGGAGCAGCAATACTAAGTGTTAAAAGGGCCGGAACTATGGCATCTCTCGTTCTAATGCTTTTTCTCCTAACCGGAGGCTATTATGTTCAGGTACTTGCTGGTGCTTCTCTTCTCAAATTAAAGAAACATATTTACATATACAATTAATTAAAATGATGTTATATTAATCACAAATTAACATGTAGCATATACCCAAGTTCATGAGATGGCTGAAGTACATCTCGTTCATGCACTACGGATTCAGGCTGTTGCTGAAGGTGCAGTACAGTGGAGACCTGACATTCAATTGTGAGAGTGAGACGAAACAAGCTGGATGCCAAAGTTTGCAATCGTCACCTTCCTTTGACACCATCAAATTGGATGGAGGGATGCAAGAGGCCTTGATTCTAGTTTTCATGGCTCTGCTGTACCGTCTCCTCGCCTACTTTTGCCTCCGTAGGAGGATTTCTTTAATTTCTTTCTGATATTAATACTTTCAGCTCAATGCTGTTTCAATTTAATTACATTGTTTATTCCATGACTGTATTATTATTTTTGTTTCGTACAAAGTTAGAATAAAGTGGGGGCCTGCAATTTCTTTTTTCTTCTTTCTCCCAACAAGCAGAGCTAGCTAGCCGCACCTTTCTTCCTACCTATTATACATTTTTGGCTCCTTGAACCTGTTTTGATGGGCAATGGAGCATGGATCATAACAGTTTAAGAGTCCGTCTCTTTCTTTGAACCTAGAGGAATTAGTGGCATTGGTCACTGCTGTTACCAAGTGAGAACGCTACGCTTAGGATTTAGGAGGAGAATTCAACATTAAAACTGGAACATAAGGTCAACACACCGTGATTTTTATTAATATCCAAAGTTAATTAGAAATTAATAAATATGCTCAGATTCGCTAGCTTTCATTAAAAATGTTCATACCGGCCAAAAAATAGCTGGTTTCTATTTAAATAGGGTACCGGCTAGAAAATAGCCGGTACTAAATTTTTTTTTTTTATAGAGACAAATAGTAAAAATGCTGAAATATAACGCTACAAAATTGAATTTATTTTTAAATATTTGTTAGATTACTTTTTTTTATATATATAATTAGCATATTTATACTAAAATACGCTAAATTACTTGAAATTATGTTAAATTATGCTGAATTACACTAAATTACAATAATTATGTTAAATTATGCTAAAATACGGAAAATTACACCAAATTACATATGAATTGGGATGATATATTCACTGAGAAGGCGAAAAACGACGATGAAACTTCAAATGGCCATAAAACGGCACTCGAGTGTCCGATTTCAGCAAATGACCACTTTTCGGAAAGCTTGCGAAAATACGCATGCATCAATGCTCTTAATGTTGGACTTCAAAATTCAGAATTGCCAAAAAACAAAGAGAAGAGCCTCAAAACTTCAGTTGAAGTTTTCGATTAAGATTTCATTTCTATTGTTCAATCTACGTAGCTCAGTAAATTAGTTATATAATAAACTTGTAGAATACCAATTTTTATTATTTTTGGAATTTTTTTCCTATTTTTTATGATTTATGAAAGATGACACAAAATTGGCCTTATTCATATATAATTTAGTGTAATTTACCGTATTTTAGCATAATTTAACATAATTATTGTAATTTAGCGTAATTTTGTGTAATTCAACATAATTTAACATAATTTCAAGTATTTAGCGTATTTTAGTATAAATATGCTAATTATATATAAAAAATAATAATCTAACAAATATTTAAAAAAAAATTCGATTTTGTAGCATTAGATTTTAGCATTTTTGCTATTTGTCTCTATAAAAAAAATATTTAGTATCGGCCATTTTCTAGCCGGTACTCTATTTAAATAGAAACCGGTCATTTTCTTACCGGTATAGATATTTTTAATAAAAATCAGCAAATCTGGACATATTTATTAATTTCTAATTAACTTTGGATATTAATAAAAATGACGGGTCAACACACGAATGCAACGTGAGGTCAACACGCCAATGCTGAGTAACCCCACATCACACTTATGACCTAGCTTTTCGATAAGTGTATGTCTAGACGGTATATATGTAATGTACGTAATTATATAGTTGTTGAAATTAAGATGCCCATTGTCGTTGTCTTTCTTCTTCTTATTTGGATCATCATCTTTGACGCAATCCACGAATACTTAATTATTCTTGCCACCATCTTGTCGGTAAATTTTCTTTCTTTTAACAATTAGTTTCCTTTTCTACCTGTCTTTCCTTTGATTTTCTTTCCCGATTTTCATCTTTGACATGATTTTCGAATTGCAAATGCATTAAGCTGTAGTTAGTCATCTACGAATTGCAAATTATAAAGAGCTATTCTTCCAAACTATTCTCTCCTAAATTGCGTGGAGTTAAGGGCCAAAACCCTAAACCCTTTTCATATATGACTAGGTTGCAAAGATTTGACCTATTTCAAGACCCCGTCTTTTTTTTCTCTTTTCTCTTTTACACTTGTTAATTCATCACCTCTTTTTGTTGGTCATTACCTCTTTTAGTTTGTTCCAATTAATGCTGAGCCCAGAATGTGTCTGTTGAAAAGCTTGGTCAAGTTTGACATCTGATATATTTTTATAGTCAAAGCGAGTGTTGTGTTAATTGAGCTTCCTTCCTTTCATATGTAATTAATTTGATATTGTTCCGGTTATATGTATGTTGTTTGATTTATTAACAATTAATTAATCTTGACTTGGCAGATGATATTACCCCCACCAGTACCAGTACCAGTACCAGTACCAGTACCGCCAGTTCATACAAGGTCAAGTATGCCAGAACCTGATCCTGATCCTGGCTGCTCACCACCACTCAATTCGCCACCGTATCAGACTCTACCCAACCCGGAATCAACTGTATGTTTTCTTTACAGTTAAATTGTCTTATTTTAGGTTCATTTAACATAATACTTTTATTATTCACATCAGATTTATTTGTTACCTTAATTATGTGTTTTGTTATATGCAATCTAACTAAACCAATATGTAATATAATAAAAGATCGGTACTGTGTCCTACCAGCACATACCCCTCAGCTAAGCTATTGTACCATGATCAATAAAAGACCAGTACCACCTGTTCTCTATCTAAATTTCATTTTGCATTTGGACTTTCAGATCATGTACATTTAAATTGTCTGTTTCTATTAAAATTAATTATCTATCAGTGATCTTGCAAGCCATATTGAGGTTTTAATTGAGCTTCCTTTTCCTTTAAATTTTGTGTTCTCCTCCATAGTTACAAACAGTTCCTAAGAAAATTCCCATTTTAACTCATCTGGTGGCCTCACACACTACCAATGTACCTCACGCAACCATTCAACCAATTGCTGCTGTACCTGGTACACTTGGTCTTCTTTTTTCTGCTATATTTTGCTAGCTAGGCTAGCATTTTTCTGTAGTTTTATCTGCAAAATTGATAGGAATTCAAGGACTTGAGTCCTTAGTGTTACTCTGAACCAACATTTATCTCCGTACCAGTAAAGATTGCGTGAGCTTTTATGTGATCCTCTCATTTCAAATTTCTTCATTTTATGTTCTCATTTTTCTGGGATTATCCTTGATGCTTATGTTGCAAGTACCAGTTCTGCTCGCATTGATTGGGTATTTTATAGTTTTCTTCTTGATGAAAGTGTGAACATAACCAAATTTATAGTACTGGCAACATCCGGTTCCAAGTCATTTATAGTGGGTAATAACCGTGATTATTTATAGTACGAGTACATGCTGTTGCACAAAAGTAGAATCCCTTTTTGGTCTTTATATATTAAGCCATTGCTTATCCCAGTTTAGTAATGGGACCTGACATCTCTTCATAACAGAAAATACTTCAAAGTATTCTTAGACTCTTAGTACCATAACCTTTGTGCCTTTACCAGTTATAATGCTGTCAGAAACAAATTAAGCTAATACCTCGTCACTGATTGCATTTAACACAAAACCTCTCATCTTACAGAAAACTGGAACCCATTGGGTTTATACAGTCTGGATCAACCGGAACAGTGCTCTGCCTCACTAACTGAGTCTGATGATTGTATCAGCGTGGGAGTGATTTCACACATTGGTACAGGTATGTTGAGGCTAGATCTGTCTTTGTAATACACTGTAGTATATTGAGCTAATAACATGTTCTATTCAATTCCTCTTTTTATTTTTATTTTTGTAGGATTATGTTTTCTGATGAATTACCCTAAAGTTAGTTAACCTTCTTCTCTTCTCCTAGGCACTGCTGAAAACCTAGGTTTGTCCAGGATTGAGTATGACAGTGGCAGTGAGACATACTTTGATGCAGATACTGGTACTGTCTTTGTTTCCTTGTTTTTTTTTTCTTTCTCATGGAATCATGGTGTTCGCTAGCAAAGTGATAATTTAACATGTTACTTATCTGGTTCCATTATTCTTTTAGGTACTCCTGGAAAATTGGTTTTGGACAGGCTTGATGCTGACAGCAATGCAGAGATCTATTTTGACACAGACACTGGTACAAATGCTGATAGTCAGATTCCTCTGGATGTTGTAGGTATGAGGTGCCATTTGCTTTGCTGTTCGTTCATTGTAGTCCATGTCATGTAGTACTAGTATTATTCCCTTTATAATTCCAGCTAATGAGCTTCTTTCTTGCTCTCAGTTCTAGAGTTGATGTCAGACCTCCAAGGAGCTGATTTAGATACCAGGAAGGCAGCAGCAAGCACTCTCAAATGCATTTCCCTAACTCCTGATACTGTACAGCTTATTGCAACATCTTGTCTTCGGCCGCTAGTTGACCTCATTTCTCTGGGGATGATGCAGCAATATCTTTGGCTGCTAGGATTCTCAGAGACATCTCATTGCAACTGCCAGAGAAACACCGACAGTTGATGGCTGATGCCAGGGTTATCCCGGCCATGGTTGAGATTCTCTCGTTTTGCAGCATACCACGCTGTCGGCAGTATGCGGTTCAGACCTTGCGTAACCTCACCAAAGGCACTCGCAGCAGTGATGCTATGCGTAGACTTGTTGTTGTTGAGGGAGGCTTTAAAAGGTTGATTCGATCCCTGAGTGGGCCTGGGCCATATGAAGTTGAGGCTGAGGCGCTTTGCTACATTGCCCCTGCCACTCCTGTCTCTCTCCTCCTTTCGCAGGGCATTGTACCTCTCATGGTTCATGTGCTGAGGCATGAATCGTCAGCTGCTCGACAGGTGATTGCGGCCACAATTCCCAGTTTGCCTAGATCAAATCGTCTCCAAGCAGCTTTTGGGAAATCAGGTGCCATACACCTTCTTACTAGCATGTTGGATGAGGATTTGGCAGCATCCCATGAGGCTGCTGCTAGGGCCCTGTGCTGTCTGTTGCGGTGCAATAAGAACCTCGACATAGTAAGAAAGGACCCAGCTTGCATTGCTGGTTTGGTGAGGATGCTGAGGTCAGGTACAGTGAGGACATGTCTGGTGCCGGCCATTGCTTGCCTTCTGTACCTCGTCCCAATCTGGAGATGCCGAGAAGAGATGCTAGCACAGGGTGTGATAGAGGCGCTCAAGGATTTAAAGATACAGGTCCCAGGGGCTCGGAAGCTGATACAGAGACTCGAGGGCGGCACTTGGATGGAAAAAGTGTTATGTCTTGCATAGCGGGCATCCTTATCTCGGTCATCATAATTATCATTATCATTGTTATTTTAATCATCATAATAAATTTTTTGTTAGTGTCATATATTATATAGTTATCATTTTTTGTTCCCCAAGTGTTTATACATAGGTTCTACAAAGTCATTTTTCTGTTAATTTCTTTGGTAAATAATTTCTGTTATATAAACCGTATATAATATACACTTCTCTATCATTATTGGCAGTGGATTGTTTATGAACATTCTTTTATGATTGTTTATGATTAATTGATTATTTATAGTATTTATGGCAACAAGTTATTTCACTTTTGAATATTTTTTTGTGGTTTCCTTGAATGAAAAAGATGTGGGCTTTATTTTGAGGATTATTCTGGGCCCAGGCAGAAAGAATTATTAAAGAAGTGCATATTCCATCCGAGCTTTGTTGTAAGCACTTAATTTGTGGTCTTTTGAAGGATTGGAGATTGGAGGTGAATTGGTAGCACAAGGGGAATATGACAGGTGAAGGCATCCCATGTTTTGATTCGATCCCTGTACCCTGTTGAGTAAAAACGAAAATTCGCTTCGCTGACCTCGAGTTAACTAGATAACTTCACAATATATTCCTAATTCAGCAAAATTCAAGCTCAGCCTATTGTCATGTATTGTAATATGCATGAATTAAAACGTTTATTATGTATTAAATGCCGAAAGTTTGACATTATTTTCTAAGCATTAGGCTCGAGGGCCCAAAATAGAAGCGAAAGGTAATAATGGGCCCAGAATGGATAATAATATGAATTTCTGAAAGAAAAAAAAATTAACTTGTAATTTAATTAGTGGATGGTGTTGTGTGATGATTAAGGCCACTCAAGTGATGACAGGGGGTCAGGGGATCATTAATTGTTTTAAAAGAGAACACTTACCCTTGAAAGGATAAGAGAGGAGACTAGACTAATATAGTAATATAACATAACATAACATGATGGATGGATGATTATCTGTGGAAAGAGCAGTCCTCTCAAGTCTGTTTTATCATTGTCTACAACAGTACAAGTAATACTTTACTGATCATGATTCCATTAATTAAAGTGGTCTTACGTATTACATAAATTATTAAACAAATGATATTCTCAAATATTGCAAATATATTTTTTAGTATTTAAACTAGTGTAGGCGATCTGGTCGCCAAACAATACAAATAACATGGAAACAAAAATATAATTATTTATAACATAAAATATCAATTAAATTGATAGTATAATTAATGTTCACACCATGGTATATTAATTTAAAATAATATTTACGTCTACATTATCAATTTTAAATATTATTATGACATAGATGCGAACACGAACCTTCATCTAGCTTTTTTGAGCAATAATAATGGTATAAATAATGTCTTATAATTAATTAAAATCTTCAAGGACCAAAATGATAATTCTTTTTTTTTTTTTTTTTTAAATGAAGGTCGAGCCTCCAAATTCTTTTAAGCTTTAAGGATCAAAGTGGTAAATGAGTGAAATTTAAGGATCAATTATGATAAATGAGTGATACTTATGATTATCAAATAGTAAGCGCATAATAATTTAGTAGCATATTAGAGGATGTTTGGATGAAACGAGGAATAGAGCAAGAATAGAGCTAACTCTAAGATTGAGAATAGTTGTTCGGATAGTGCTAATCTGAGTAAATGACTATTCTTCACCCATTCAAACGCCTTAATGTTATGAAAAAGAGTAATGAAATATCTTACAAATAAATAGTGATTTTATTCAACTAATGAAACAACAAATTAGACTTATTGTAGAATATATATGGGACGACCCTTAAGATTCCAAAGGAGAACAGTTGAGTCGTCTATATATAAGTAGAAAAACAAAAATATTTGGCAGTGTAAGTAGGGGTGTAAACGGAGCGGATAATGCTCATATCAAATCCGTATCCGTTTTTCAATGAGCGGATACGGATACGGATAGTAAACGGATATCAAAATTCAAAATCAAATCCGTCTTAAACAGATACGGATACGGAGCGGATAATCCACGGATACGGATTCGAATACAGTTACGAAACGAATAATTGTCGGATAATTGAGTCATATGAACTTTAAGTACAAATACTAAATTAAAAAATTAAAAACAATTAAGAAAAACAAAAGTAAATTAAAAAAGGTAAAGAAATGGAGAAGATATAGGAATGGAAATGAGTTAGGGAATATTAACCGCTGAAAGTCAAGTTACAACGAAGCAGAAAAGTTCAAATTTCGAATCCGGATAGTGCGGATATCCGCTCCGTTTATACTTTCAAAGAATTATCCGTATCCGTATCCGCATCAAATTTCCCTATGCAAAAAATATCCGTATCCGTATCCGTGATATCCTTATCTGTTTAAATTCGGATACGGATAATAAGCGGATTCAGAGCGGATATCAGGACGGATATCCATATCTGTTTACACCCCTAAGTGTAAGTGAGATGTGTCGATTTTTTTTTTAAATATCTTCAAAAAAATAAAAAAATAACAAAAATACTCTCAGTTTTCAAAAACTTGAAAAATGCTCTGACCGTTCCACAGTGGGGCGGTTTGTTATGAATTTTTTTTAGAGTTTTCATACCAGACCGCCTCACAGTGGGGCGGTTTGCTATGAATTTTTTATTTTTTATTTAGAGATATTTAGTGTGTATAGAACTATCAGTATAGATGTTTTACATATAAACACTACCAGTAATTTGGTCTCACTGTTGTTATGATTTTTTTTTCTTTTTTCTCTCTTTTTGGATACTCATATGATTTTATTTTGTAAATAGAATATATGACGAATAAAATATATATGTGTGAAACTAGAACTTAATTTTATATTTTTATAGAACTCATGTAACAAAAAAAAATATTCTTGTTCTTTTTCATAAAATAGTGACAATTTTTTATTTTTAAGCCATTTTGTGAATCATTTTCTTTCGGACGGATGTATATGAATGCTCCAACAATTATACACGGTTTTATTGTATGATCTGTGTGTTATAAAAGAAATATAATATTTTTCCGATAACATCCGTGTCTTTATGTTATAACGCATCTTTGTCTATTTTTTGTAAGTCATTTCTCTCATTTCTAATGCACATGCAGGTTGTACATGTATTTATCTATGACATTTCTCGTAAATAGGCGAAGCTAGGACAAGAGATAAGGCAAGAGAGACGATATCTTCACTGAGAAGGCAAAAAATAACGATGAAACTTCAAACGGTCATAAAACGGCGCTCGAGTGTCCGATTTCAGCAAATGACCACTTTCAGAAAGCTTGCGGGAAGATACATATGTCGGTGATCGCTATGCCATTTTTCAAAATTCAGAATTGCCAAGAAACAAAGGGAAGAGTCAAAACTTGAGTTGAAGTTTCTGATTAAGTTTTTCATTTCTATTTTTTGATTTTTTTTGTCATTTACAGTCATTTAGTTTACTGTTTTCATTTTAAGATTTTTTTTAAAAAAAAAACCGTCCCACTATGAGGCGGTCAGGTATTGAAGCAAACCACCTCACTGTGGGGCGGTCTGGGCAGATTTCAAAATACTTGAAATCTGAGGATATTTTTGTTAATTTTTTGTATTTTGTGAGAGTATTAAAAAAAATCGGTGAGATGTGAGTAAGTAGTCACTTTGTAATAGATATATTTTACGTATTACTCAAAGAATCTGAATGTCACTCACACCTGAATCTGGTTTATAACAAGAGTCTTCAGATTTCGTCCTTCTCACAAGGTTACCTCTCGAGATCCAACGGTCCATGAACGACCGTAGTGCAGATGATCCTGATCCAGGACCACGTTCTATCTTGAAGCGCACATAGCCACATTTTTTTGGCTTTTCTTGATTAATTGACCATACGTTGTCACCCCCTCACTGTCCAAAAGAAAGTAAAAAAAAAAAAAATAACAAAGAATGATATCCAATATATCATATGCATTATTTATTTATGAACTTCTACGAGAATTTTTTTTTAAAAACATAATTTAAAAAAAAAAATTAGCAAACCAACATGATTAGTTTGGTTTTTAGAAAAATCATAAGAACCAAGATGCCAATTCGGTCCCCATTTTTTTTTTCCCGGGACCGAATTGGCATTTCGATCCCCCCCCCTCACAATTTTTCCGCAAAAAAGGCTGTGGCCTTTGGTGTAAACCCTTGGGACCGAGATCCCAATTCGGTCCAAGGTATTTTCAGTGGGGACTGAATTGGAATTTCGGTCCTACCCCTTTTTTTTTTTTTTTCCGAATTTCCTTATATAATCCTTCTTCTCTTCTCCGCAGACGTAACATTATTCCTTCATTGTGTTTTTGAGCAGCTAAGAGCAGAGTCTTTGAGCAGAGATTTTTTTTTTCTTCCAGCTGAAAACGTCCAGAGTTTTAGTGTTAAATTTTTTTTTTATCTACAAATCGGCTCCGGCATTGTGTTTTTAGCTTTCGTCTGAAGAACGTAGTAAGTTTTTTTTTTTCAATTACGATCATATTTTAGGTTATAAAATTAAAAATGATATCGAAGGTTGATTGTGCAATTTTTTGTTCAGGGAATGACTGAAATAATAATAAATGTGTACCACAGACGCGCAATTTTAGACGCACCGACCTACACATTTCCTGTTACTAACTACATAATTCTACAATTACCACAATTCTACAATAACTAAAATTCGGATTATTTATTCAAAAAAAAAAATTTAACCACATACCTCATGAAACTTGTAGATCTGAAGTTCTTCTTGTTCTACTCTCAAAATTATACTGAAATATGTGATTAGAATTAAATAAAATCAAATTTTGAGAGTTAGAAAAAAAACAGTTTGGTTCGGGTGGGAAGAAAGAAGAGGGGAAGGGAAGAAAGAAGGAAGGAGGAAATGGAAGGAGCCAGGAGGGGTTCTCGAGTTAAAAAAAAAAATTAGGAGGAACCCTGAATAGGCATTTCGGTGCCAGGTAGAAAATAAATGGAGACCGAGATCCCAATTTGGGGCCAAGCCCATTTTGATTTTCTGTGACGGCTTTGCGGAAAAATTGTGAAAAGGGGGGGACTGAAATGCCAATTCGGTCACAGTGGAAAAAAAAATAGAGACTGAATTGGCATCTCGGTTCTTATGATTTTTGTAAAAACCAAACTAATCATGTTGGTTTGCTAATTTTTTTTTAATTATGGTTTTAAAAAAAATTTCCTTCTACGAGGTACTTTTGGAGGCAAGTAAGAACCTGCTAAGTACAAACAAGGGATATGAAATATTGAGTAGAACTAGGGTGTTCCTAAGCTCATCAAGCCCTTCCGTGAGCTCGACTCTAAAACCTATCGAATTGACTTCAAACAATATTTTCAAACCGTTAGATGTTCAATCTATATTAAAATGTGCTTGGAGACCAAATTTTACATTTTTTGAATTTTTTTTACTATATATTAAGATGGTTTGAAAATGTGCTTGAAAAATAGCGATTTTCAAACCATCTTAATAAATAGTAAAAAAATTTCAAAAAATGTAAAATTTGGTCTCCAAGCACATTTTAATATAGATTGAACATCTAACGGTTTGGAAATGTCGTTTGAAGTCAATTCGATAGGTTTTAGAGTCGAGCTCATGAAGGGCTTGGTTAGCTTAGGAACACCCTAGTTCTACTCATGAAATATTATATATAGTCCCAAATTTTCAACTTGTAATCAACTCTAACTATTTTTAAAAAAAAATTATAAGTGTTCTAACTCAATAGTCAAGTGAATATTAATGTAATATTAAAATTAAAATATCTATTAAGTAATAATTAATTGTGCATTTTAAATTTTTAAATGATTCAAAAAACGAATCTAAAAGATGAAGACCATCGTTAATAATTATGTCCTAATAAAAATTAGATAAATATAGAAGTAACTGAATAGATAAGTGATAAGTGTGTATTTTGGTATAGAAAATAATAACGGATGGCAAGGGAAAGAAATTGCCACGTCATTAATCCACTGCAGTGCAAAGGAGGGTAAGAAAAATCTAACTTCCATCAGCCGCCGCACAGTCGCTCTTTCTTCAGAATTGAACTCAAATAGAATCTCTTGTGGCGTGCGTCGAAAAGCTTTCCAGCATTGTTTTGTATTATATGAATGAATTATGAAAGTGGACACTTGACACTTGCTTGCTCAGATAATATGAATTAAATTTACTACACCAGGAATGCGACAGGAGATCAGACTAGTATAGTATAGTATGCATCTCCATTCTAGTCTCTATCTCTCTCTCTCTCTCTCTCTCTACATACATATAATATATTACATATATCATATTGGTTATTGAGCAATCAGCACCGCACCATTGACCATTCCTTCCCAAAGCAATTCCCAAATCTTAACCCCAACCCGTCCCGGATGGGCATTTTCCAATCCCACCTAACAAATGGCGGCGGCGCCGGCTTTGGCGATCAAGGCGGTGGCGCTTCGGTGTTCTTATAATTACTTGGCGATCAGATCAAGTGTTGTGTGTATTCAATTCAATTCAATCCAATTCAATTCCTTTCCCAAGTTAAGTTAAGTTAATCAATAAAAAAAAAAAATGTTCGGGTGGGGATTGAATCTGGTGACGACGGTGATTGGATTTGGCATGAGTGCTGCCTTCATAATCTTTGTCTGTGCGCGACTCATATGCGGCCGGATCCGTTCTACAGATTCACCTATTGCTCCCCCTTATGATCTTGATATCGACCTCCCATCTGATCTCGGCCAACCTGTGCGTGCGTTGCGTTGCGTTGCGTATATTCAATTCCTTTTTATTATTGCACTTGTTTTAATTTTGAATTAGTGTATAAATGTAGTGAATCGACTGACATCTGTTTTTGTTTTACTGACATATATCAGATAGAGCACAACTTCAATGGCTTGGAACCTCTAACTATTGCTGCTATTCCTACAATCAACTACAATCATCTCACCTTCCAGTCCAAAGACAATGCTCAGTAAGATAGTGCCTTTTTCAATTGCAATTACCATGCGTTTAGTTTTCAAAAATTCACTTTACAGGAACCACCTTAACGGAATGGATTCTTGAAATGCATGCTTACAAATAATTTATCTGTACAGGTGCTCGATATGTCTTGGGGATTATGAAGAGAAAGAAATGCTTCGTGTTATACCAGCATGCCACCACAACTTCCACCTTGTCTGTATCGACCTGTGGCTACAAAAGCAATCCACCTGTCCCATCTGTCGATTGCCTCTAAAAGACTTATTTGAAGGAAAATGCGCCACTGCGTCATCTCCTACAGCTTTAGCAGTAGCACCTCAGACAAATAGCACCATTGTAGACACTCCTACTTGGGATCGATCTACTAACCAGTTAATAACTAACGCTGTGAGTGGTGACTCAGTTCAAGTTCAAGTGGTTGTTACTTCAACTTATTAAGTAGGAGTCACCATACTGAATGCCAATACTGGTCTGTTGCTGTTGTGAACTGTTATGCACAATTTATTGTACATACAAGCTATTGGACATGTTTCCTCTATGCTCTAATTCTTTGGTGCCAGTTTCGTTTTATCATTGGTTGGTGTGGTGCTTTGTTGCCTAATTGAGGCTTAATGAAGAAAGAAAAGCCTAAGATGCCTCTCATGTCATGCTGCTGCTACTGAAAACAAGGTCGTAAGGTAATCTTTGCTTGACTAGAGAATTTCTGCTTGCTGGTAATTTGACGGTGGATTGGAGGAATTATTTTTTATTTTTTTTCTTGAAAAGGAATTGGGTCGCGTTGTTTTATTGTGCCAATTAGAGCTGGGATTTTGTTTGAACTTTGCTAGCTCGAATTCTTAGATCTGTGTACATGAATATAAGTTGCAAGTCTTATGCACTGAGCCTGTGTTGAAAACTGGTAACTTACTTGGGATCATGTCTGTTTTCAACTATAAAAAGTGTTTTGTTTCTGTTCTTCTGTTGTTCTGCCATAATAAATAACAATGTGAATGTGTGATAAACCAAATTATATGAAAACCGTAGGTTCTATAAAATTTCTTTTCATGAAGCATTAATTCTACATCAAATATATGATTAATATTTAAAATTAATAATTATTGGTGTATAAAATTTAGTAAAAATGAAGTATGTTTCCCATGAAAGGAATCTTGGTCGGAATTAGGGTGCCTATTTGAGGCCTCCAGACTCCAGAGAATAAATGATTAATGGGCCAGATGGGCCGAAATGGATAGAATGGAATTTGGTTTTCTTTGGTTTTTCCATACCATTCCGTAATGAGTATTGATTGAGTAATGACAACGCCGAGGATGAGGATTTATTGATTTATTGATTTAATGAAAGCAGCCACAAACTCATGACTCATGAGCCACTCGCCGAGGATGAGGATTTATTGATTTAGTGAAAGCAGCCACAGCCACAGCCACACGATATCTTAAGGAATTTGACTTGGTCAAGCTCAGGTCATTGCTTATTTAATCATCCCGTCCCTTCTCATCGTGCTCAGCTCATCAGCTGGCGACTGAGTCTGAGTCCTTGGTTGAAGGAATTAATTGGAGAGGATCTTGTTACACCATGTGAGACTGTCAAACCGCTACAGATTTACCTTTAATTTCTTTTATCAAATTAAGTTTCTGAGGTAAATGTAAATCGCCTACTTACACAAAGGCCACATTACATTATTGTATCTTTGTTTTTGTTGAACAAGTGCTTACTTTCTATCTATTATTACAACTTTTATATTTTTTTTCTCAGTTACTCATTATTCTCCACTTAATTCTCAAAATTAATAAAATCAAACTAGCAAGAGCATAACAGCGAGTCTACTCCCGCCATCCTCTTCCCACCTGGCCTCTGTAACTTCTCCAAATCCTGCCCCCACTCGAGATCACTTGTGTCGCCCAATTGGTGGTGGTTGCATCAATCGTGGCAGCAGATATGATACTGATACTGATTCTGGTTCCTTGTTTGTCAAGACCAACAAGTGTGGCAACAGTACTGTAATGCAATTCCTGTTTTATTATTATCAAACATTATGCGTCTAGTCTTATTATTTTAATATGATCAGAAAATCTGGCCGTCAATGTTTGAACAGGAGGCATTGCGTTTGCAAGCAATGTATGACACAAAATCAATTAATTCTTGTTCCCTTTGCAGTACAAAGTAAGAACTGAGAAATTTTTTACTCCAAATTGTTTTTCTCCAATTACTGTTCTCTATAGAGAAGTAAATGTTTGTACTGGTGTGAATCTCATTTGATTTTGTAGGTGGAGTGGTTCTTTCATAATCATGGAATCTATTGAATTTGGAGGTTTTAGAGCATATCAGGTCACATGGTATCAGTCTGTTATTGTAACATAATGTATGGTCTCAGTCTGCTTTGGGTAGAAAGCTGGCAGAAATGCATAAAACTGCAAAATCTGACAAGGAATTTGAATTTGGTTGTGATGTAAACAACTCAATTGGTAGGTTCTCTAATCCTGGTTGGTTTGTATAATTAATCAGTTATATATATATGTAAAATGCTTTATTTTTTTGTTTCAAGCTTTCCTTGCTACTGGTTGGTTTGTTTGGCTTCTTGTATTGTTGCAGGACACCACACATTAATACATGGATGTCTGATTGGATCGAATTCTATGGGGAGTATAGATTGGGCTATCAACTAAAATTAGCTTTTAAACAGTACGACTCCAAAATATATATAAAAAAGGTTCCATTCTCATCAAATAGAGTAAGTAAAGTACCTTATCCAGATATTCAAATTGTAACCAGACCAGACTACTTAGGCACTAACTACATAATATAGAGCCCCTTATTCTAATTTTCTATTGAAACAATATTCTCATGAACATTTTTATATACAGGACAAAAAAACAATAAAGAGCCAGAGCAGATAGGCTGTTTTTCAAGGGGCTGTGTTGTAAACATCAGCGCCGCTAGTAATGGTGATTGGTGAATGGTGATCCTGTTATATCATTATTATATCCAGCATGCTATTGTAAGTGTTATGCTGATTCTATTTTGGTGTGATATGAAGAAACTTAGTCTTCCCCTGATGGTCATAATTAATGAACCAGAATTTGGAATGTCTGCTTTGGTGATTCATTTTACAATTCTTATTTTGAGGTAATAATTCATAACTACTATGCGTGACAGAATCTTGGTTTCATCACTTCACTTCAGATTGTTTATTAATTCTTCATAACTGCCTAAAACAGCTGATTTAAAATTAACGGCCAGGATTTGAAAATACAAGGGACCTGTACAATTGCTGTATCACTAGTAGAACCGACTGCGGAGTAGATCCGATGGGTTCCAGGATCGTCCGATCCACTTTTAAGATACGTGCGCTCCGCTTTAATATTCATGCGAGCTCACATTAATTAATTTCCGTGTGCATGGATTTTGAAGAGGATCGGACAGTCCTGGAGGAGCCCATCGTCGGACCTACTCCGTTCTCAGTTGAACATACCACTATAATCTTTTTGGTATCCTGATCCCACTCCTTTGCTACGTCTATCATTGAGGGATATCTAGGCTTGCTAAATTCTAAGATATATTTCTTTTATTTTACCCTTACCCTTACCCTTGTGTTCTTAACTTGTAGTAAATTTCCCTTGAAAATCCAACCTAATGTCAAAATATTTGAAACCTCAGCTGTTACCTACGTACACTTTGTTTCTTGCTCTCTCTTTATTTTTATTAATTGTTGATATAGTTGTAGCTAGAAAAGTTAGTCCTTTTGTCTTACTTTCTTTAATGAAGAAATATAAGCAAACTAATTACGATACTGGCAAATAAGCTAGGTACATATATACTTCTGAGCAAGACATCAATTTGGAGATGTATTCTCATTTTTTTTATTTTACTTTTAAATTAATATGACTGTTCATTAACTGAGACGTGAATTTCTTTTTAAATCCCTTTTACGGAAATTGAATAAAATTGTTGACCATATAATAAACGCACTAGTCTTATAACATGGTGATTAATTTTTGTGTGGACATGTTGAGATCCAGCGTACAGTAGTAAGATCCAAAGTTGGGGAAGTACTGGTTGAAAGTGTGGTTGAAAATGTGGGGTGGGGAGGGGAGTGGGGGCATGAAGCAGAGTAATGGTTAAAATATAAAATATAAAATTTTGGACAGCCAATTATCCGTGTTGGCAAGAAACAGCGGCAGATGGCAAGAGCGTCCCCACTCCCCACTCCACACTCTGGCATGGTTTTTTGTACACGTAGGAGGGGGAATCTAATAGTCACAAATGGGGATGGGTGTCAAATCGAATTGAATTGATGTCGATGACATGGTTAAAAGCACAGCTGCAGCTGGTGTCTCGAGTGGATTGGCATGTTGCTGTCGTCATTACAGTGAAATATCTGAGTCCGAGGTGAGCTAATGAGCTTAATTAATTAGCACCTAATTAGTAAAATAAAATATCTATCCTTTTTTGTTGTTGTTATTGTTCGACTCTGACATGACATCTACTCAGGATTTTACTTGTGGCTAGCAGAGGAAGGCCTTACTTACTTAGTTACTCAGATGCATCTGAATGACTGAATCTGATGTTGCTTCTGACTACACAGATTGCCGCATCAGGATTGTCGCAGATATTTAATGAAATGAGGTCCTTGGTCCTTGGTCCTTGAGTCCTTCCTCTTTTGAATAACATCAGATTTCTATTATTAGCTAGACAGCCACGTGACGCCTTCCGCCTTCCGCCTGCCGCCTGCTGCTTTCCACAGAGGAACCATTTCATTTTTCATTTTTCATTTTTCATTTTTCGTGACAGCCAAGTTACAGGGACCCAATTAATATCTATACGTAGTGTACCTTTCTTTCCACAAATTGTATTTTGTTGACAGATTAATGTGTTTGGATAATTCATCTATTATTGTTACTTCACACCAAACGCCGCTAATGTCCGCAAATTTAGTTGTGTGGTTCCTGTCGTCCTGTGTTTTTACTTTTTACTATACTTTTATTTCATCATAAAACTATCAAATTTCAAACTAATTAATACTTCCAAAATACTAGCTTCACTCACACCAATTGCAACACCTATAAACCTTTTTTTTTTTTTTATTTCGAGAAAACTATTGAATTTAGTTAACTAATTAATAAGAATAAGAGAAGACTTCGTATTACTGATATTAAATCATTGGGAAAAATACAACGACCCTACATATATATATAATTTATTCCAACCTCAAAAACCTGTATTTTGAAACTGAATATCCCCTTACATTTTCTAAATAATTGCAAATACCTTCTTCCATCAATTTCTCATTAAGAATTTTTCAAAATTAAACATATATACCCCCATCATTTTTATTAACATTCAAACATAATCTTTTTTATTCAAAAATAGTCCCTACTATTATTATTTCAAATAATTATTTGAGTACCCTCACTCCAGTAACCCCAAAATCCCCGCATATAGTTTGAGTGTTTCTCACAAGTATTTATGGTGCGGGAACGTTTGGGAGATTTGGTTAGTGAGACAATTATTTACGTAAAAATTATTCACTTCATAAGTATACATACATACATACATATATCACCCGGATCAGCAATTTTCAAAGTGGTTTAATAAATAGTAAAAAAATTAAAAAAAATGTAAAATTTGGTCCCCAAGTAGATTTTAATATAGATTGAACATCTAATGGTTTAGATCGACCGTTTGGACTTTAAAAATCCGAAAACGACTTGGTTGCACAAGGGCCTTGGTGCAAACGTTTTGATATTAGCCACTATATATATATAGTGTTGGGCTTAGCTAAGCCATGCTGTAAAACGACTTGGTGCTCCACGCCTCATTATTTCCATTTTGAAAATCCAAACTACCGATTCGAACCGCTCAAGTTGTTCTCCATATTGAAATGTGCTTGGAGACCAAATTTTACATTTTTTGGAATTTTTTTACTATTTATTAAGCCACTTTGAAAATCACTGATCCAGCGGTCCATAAATTTTTACTGTTTTTACTGTTCACCCGGATTTTCAGATTTTCAAAGTGGCTTAATAAATAGTAAAAAAATTCCAAAAAATGTAAAATTTGGTCTCCAAGTACATTTCAATATGAAGAACATGTTGGAAGGTTCGAATCGACTATTTGAACTTTGAAAATGAAGATATGGCGTGGAGTACCAAGTCGTTTTACACCATGGCTTAGCCTAGTCGGACTCTATATATATATATATATAGAAAATGCTAAGCTCAAAACGTTTGCACCAAGCCCTTGGTGCAAACGTTTTGGTTCTCCTATTTGCAAAGTCCAAACGGTTGATCCAAACCGTTAGATATTTAATCCATATTAAAATGTGCTTGGAGACCAAATTTCACATTTTTTGGAATTTTTTTGCTATTTATTAAGCCACTTTGAAAGTTGCTGATTCGGGTGAACAGTAAAAACAGTGCAATAAAATTCTGGACCGTGTGATCAGCAACTTTCAAAGTGGCTTAATAAATAGTAAAAAAATTCCAAAAAATGTAAAATTTGGTCTCCAAGCACATTTCAATATGGAGAACAACTTGAACGGTTTGGATCGACCGTTTGAACTTTGGAAATCCGAAAACAATTCGTTTGCACCAAGGGCTTGGTGCAAACGTTTTGAGCTTAGCCACTCACTATATATATATATAGGGTCCGGCTAATTTGCTGCCGGCAGCATTTTAGCCGGAGGTGCTGCCGGCAGTTGTACTGTTTTCTGATGTCCAAACAACAAATTCAAACCGTTAGATGTTTAATCTATATTATAATCTACTTGGAGACCAAATTTTACATTTTTTGGAATTTTTTTACTATTTTTAAAGCTGGTTTGAAAACCGCTGTTTTTAACGCTGCAGAAATTTACTGAAAACAGCAGTTTTCAAACCAGCTTTAAAAATAGTAAAAAAATTCCAAAAAATGTAAAATTTGGTCTCCAAGTAGATTATAATATAGATTAAACATCTAACGGTTTGAATTTGTTGTTTGGACATCAGAAAACAGTACAACTGCCGGCAGCACCTCCGGCTAAAATGCTGCCGGCAGCAAATTAGCCGGACCCTATATATATATATATATATATATATATATATATATAGTTTTGAAAGAAAAGAAAAAAACAGAAAGGAGTACTGTGTATGAATTTTTCAATAAAAGAAAAGGTTATGTTTGAAACTTTTTTAATAAAGGAGGGGGTATGCTGGAATTTTTCAAATATTTCAATTAAAAAAATTGAATGGAAGGAAGTACTTGCAACTACTTTTAAAAGCCAAAGAGATATTTAATTAGTTTAAAAAATTGCAGGGAGGTCCTTGTATTTTTTTCCTAAAAATTAAAAAAATTAACAGCAAATTAGATTTAATTATATTGACTATAATGTCCATTGATCGGCTTCTTTTTTTTTTATGATTTCTTAGGAAATTTGATTGGTTTGCTCTTGCTGAACCTATTTTTATTCTTGGTTAAGATAACATTATATATAAGTCAACTAGATCTGTATTATTTTTATTCTTGGTTAAGTTAACATTATATATATATAAGTCAACTAGATCTGTATTATTTTTAAACTAATGCATAGGGCAGGTAGCGTTATTAATTGCATCCAATTATAAACTAGCTTTGCATGCAAGACAAGCGTATATAAAAGAAAGTTGGAAATTCAATTCAATTTTGAAAACTTTTACGCAACTAATTAATTAAGAAGTTTTTATTTTATATATAATCTCAATAACAAAAGGAAGTTTATTCTTAAAAAAAATCCCTTAATTAGATCTAATATATTTCAACGTTTGAAACCATTAATTAACATTGCCTATATATATATATAGAGTGACGTTGTTTGTAAGTGCTGATTAATTAAAACATAATTAAGAATGAAAATTAAGTCGATCCCGTCGAAAGTCAAAATCATGAACCCGGCCGCATTAATTCTTCTAAATATATTCATATAAATTAATTAACCTCTAAATTTTATATTATAGCAATAATAATATTAGTTGACATTGAGAGTATCAACCAATTAATTATTTGGCCATTTAATTAGTATATATATATCACTAGAATATTCTTTCTATAATTCTTTTTTTCTTTTTTCTTTTTTCTTTTGAGGTACTGTCCATGCTAAATAACTTGGGTTTTGAAATATATGTTAGACGTACGGGAGATTCGTAGATTGATTGTGGTTGGAATAATGGAGTATTGGAGTGCATCTCACAATTTCTTTTGGACACGTTTCGCAACATGTGATGAAATATATAGTGACAGAATAGAGCTAAAAAAAGTAGAATTTGGAATAATATATATTTTATTTCATACTATTTTGATGTATTCAATTGATAATTGACAGTGGAAGAGTGAAAGAGTATAGATAAATGAGTCAAATATTTATCTCTTGAAAACTATTAATTTATCTATTATATCATCTCCATGAAATAGAGAAAATTAAGACCAAAGCGTAGAAAGCAAGAGTTACGTTTGAATACAAAAGTTCTAACTCAATTCCAATTTTCTCTTTTCAACAATTCTACTAAATTTTTTTCTTGCTCGATCGGTGATAATAAAACCTCTATTCCACCTTATTCCTTTTTTCCACACTCATTGAATATTTCCTTTATATACATGGGGCTCACGTTCAGTACAAAGCCAATTACCAATAAATAACCTATGCATGTGTCACGCTCATTAAAACTATTTGTCTATCTTCCGAGTTAACAAAACATATATATATTATGTTGAGGAGGCCGGGTTCAAATGCCTCCATCATATATATACCTCCAATTTTAGTACTACGTTAACTCAAAATTTAAAACTTAATTGTTAAAATTAAAACCGTTAGATATGATCAATATCATAATTTATGTGCACACATAATTAAAAGACCACGCCATTTCGATTTTGTTTTGATTAGTATCAAGAGCTTGTAAAAATACATTGATGTGGATAAATTCTGGATGTTGATTTTTTAACTTATTGATTCATATAAACTAACACCGAAAAATGATATATTTTTTATGGGATATAGAGAAAATAATATAAATAATATATATATCTAACGGTTTTATTTTAATATAAAAACTATAGAATTTTTGTTATTAAAAAAATAAAATGTGGAGAGACAACAGAAGCAAAAAAAATAAAAACATTTGAATTGTTTCTCACGTAACAATAATATATTCTCCATATTCATGACAGAATTAGCGCAGAATAGATAATTTTGTAATTTAAATAATAGAAACATCTCAATCCCAACATTAGTTTTATATGTTTTTTATTCTTTTTGAAAAGGGGGGCATGTTTTGCATATAGAAGTTAATTCCAACTGTAATTCTAATTATTACTGTATTCATTTAATGTTGTTGATTCTGATTGGGACATGTGGACTGAATCAAAGAAAAGGAATCAAAGCATATCATGAGTGGGCCAGGCCAGGACAATAGAAGTGCCAAATTTTAATAGAACCACTTTTAGTCAAACAGTAAAATATGTTTTGTCAAACAGAAAAAAGTAGGTTGACTTAATACAAAAATTAAAATGTATGATATAAATAAAAGGCGTATGTACTAGAATACGTGCACTTTATTAAAATTAATAAATAGAAAATAAATCCAAATACCCAATCCATCCATGTAAGAAAGTTTGACTAAAGCGTATATATCCCGGTGTTCAATTAATTATTAATTCCTCATTATTTTAACAGTATGTTCATCACCGCTTAGCCGCACTAAATAGTCTTTAAAACCCCCTCCAGGCCTCCACTAATAAAATATTAAAAATTAACCGGCCCCGATTGGAATTAATCAATGAAAATGAAAATGAAAATAAAAATAAAAACTTGTTTTGGCTGATAAGAAATTAAGAAGAAAAAACAAACGATAGTGCAGTCAGTCATCCCTCTTTCACTGATCACCCAAAAAGCAAGCGCCATTTTTTATTCTATTGATATATTTTTGTTACTAGATCGCTGGTAACAGCTCATATCTTACCAGGCCTCAAAGCGCGTCCCTCCCCGCTTGGCCCTTTCTACCATTCTCTCTCATTCTCCCCCTCTCTCCTCTAATGGCTTATGGCTATCTTTGTGTACTATCTTACTCTTACCGCGACGCGACACTACCGCGCTTCGATCACTCTCCCTCTTTTTATATACCCCATCCCTCTCCCCTTACCCCTTGTCACCAATCCATCCACGTCCCTTTTACTTTTACCTGGCCTCTATATTTCTTACTTCGGTTTCACTATAAATATGTGATCTAGCTAGCTAGCTAGCTAGCTAGGCCCTATATAGGTACCTGCATCTATGTATGTATTGTATTGCATGTTCCTCTAAAACTAAACCCCCTATCCACCCATTATTAAGATATGTCTCGGTCTCACCATCACCATGATCACAACCCTTCTCCATTCCTCACACTCACAGATACCAGTACCACTACCACACGACCCTCCTCTTCTCCACCTCCACCTCCCCGCGATCCACAAGCTGACCAATCGCCTGAGCCATCCCCTAGGTCAAGCGGCAGGCACCCGAGTTATCGAGGAGTCAGAAGCAGAAGTGGCAAGTGGGTGTCCGAGATACGCGAGCCACGTAAAGCTAGCAGAATATGGCTTGGCACCTATCCTACTGCAGAAATGGCCGCTGCGGCATACGATGTGGCAGCACATGCTCTGCGTGGCCCTGATGCAATTCTCAATTTTCCTGGATCAATCTCATCCCGTCCAGTCCCAGCATCCTCCTCTCCCTCAGATATCCGTGCCGCTGCAGCTGCGGCTGCATTACAAGTCCAATCTTCTCATGCTGTTACAGCTCCAGCCCTCACAGTACTGGGTAGCTCACAAGGAGTAAGTAATGTTTCTGCAACAACTGGTGATATTCCCGTGTTAGAAGAGCATAGGCAAGAATTCATTGATGAAGAAGAGATGCTCAACATGCCACAGTTTCTGATGAATATGGCAGAAGGGATGATGATGAGCCCTCCAAGACTCAATCCGGCAACATCCGATGACTCAGCAGAGGCTTCCGGTTCCGGAGGAGATTCTCTATGGAATTATGGCCCTGGCCCTTAATTATTACCTAATTAATTCATATTCTAAACGCTATAATAATCAGGTAATTAATTAAGGAAATTCTTTAGTAATGTAGCTTGCCATTGGCTTTTTTTAATCTATCAAGTGGATAGAATCAGAAGGGTTGCTGTTCTTGTGATATACATATTGCATGTGGTGGGTTGCTCAATTGTTTTATACTATGCAACTTGCTCGATTTGGTTATGTTTTGTATTAAGATGTGGTTGGTTTTGAGCTTAAAGCTGAGTACATTGGAGAAGCATATTAATTTATCAACTCGGAGATATATATATGTTTTATTTCGTTTAATTTAGCAACTCGGAGAAAGTTGTGTAGGTGAGTGTTTTATCGTTCAAAAATTTGTGTAGAGAAATTTCTCTTGAACGTTGTATGTTACAAGTAAATGACAAAACTTTTCCGAGATTAGCAAGAATTTCTGTATGAAGAGACGGATACACAGTACGCTTGTGGAAAAGGTAGCACATGCAGCAATATTAAAGAGCTCAGGAGGACTTAATTAAAAGGTGAAGTTTTAGTTTGTTTTTGTGGTGTTTCTATATCTTTATCAATTATCAATCTTTTTTTCTTTTCTTTTTTTTCTTTTTTTTCCATTTTGATCATTTCAGTCATATGATATACTTGGCTTTAAAGAATTTCTCTTGATTAGAAATAAAATTTCATAAATATTTACCATTTAAAAGCTGCTTCCTCAGAAAAAAGAATTACCAATCCTAGAGATGATCTTATAATTAATTAATGAATAATTCACAATGAGATTTTTAGATCATCATATGTTCTTATTTTTCAGTTTTGCTGGTTTAGTTATGGGTGAACTTGTGTGTTCTTTCTCAACACACTAATTACCAATGGATGATATATCGAGGTGACGATGCATGCATGGCAGGGAAAGACGATTAATTAATACTTTATCATTCTCTATGGAATTATGTTTTCTAGAGAAGTCAGTACTGATTCACAGAAATTGTCGAACAGTTTCCGTTGTCATGCTTGCCTGTTCCTTCATTGTTGAGCTTTTTTATTTTATTTCTGTATATATATTCTTTCTTGACACACAATTAGTAAAATGTGTTTCATTTTTCTGTTTGAAATTATTCTGGTAACTTATTTTGACAGCGCTGGATGATGCTTCGGAAGCAATATTAATTAAATATTAGAGTGTCTATGATCTTGCAACCTTCTTGTAATTAAGACAATTAATTTTCCTCTGCTTTATCTCCTTTTAATTTACATCTAAAAAATGATAAGGAATTTTCAATATTAATCTAGAATGCAACAGATCGACAATCTTAATTATCTAAGCTGGACGAGCATCTATATATATCATTTGAACATGATATATAGGATGCTAATTAATTCCAAGCATTAAAATTAAAAAGAGAACCTACCTAATGGTTAAGTATATCATTTTCCCTTGTAATATATATTATCACAACACTGTCAATATATGTTTTGTTTTACTCGAGTCATTGAGAAAATCACAGTTGAAATCTGTATATGGGCCATTTCGGCCACTTCCATTTTAAAATGATCAAATAGCTAGAATCGGTAGAATTTATATTTACTATGATCTATGAAACATATATAGTCGTGAGTTACATCAATAAACTCTTTCAAGTGAAGCGCACTGATATGGAATCTCCTACATTTCAGGTCAAGCTACTTGAAATAAATTACGTATTATTTTGTTTTTATGCATGGTTGGCAAACTGCCAACAATTATATTAATACTAAAAATTACGTATTAGATGTTTTAAAGTTTAGCATTTTAATTTATATCAATAGCTTTTTACTTATGAGGAGGGATCCGATTATCACAATTTTGAGTTACCACAAAGTTACCACAACCATTTTCTACATTTTCAAAGTCCAAATCGTCGATCCAAACCGTTCAACATGATCTCCACAATAAAATATGCTTGCAAATCAAATTTTACATTTTTATGAATTTGTTTACTATTTATTAAGTATTTTACAAAAACTAGTCAAATTCAGACCATTGAATTTTGTACCCATCTTAATAAATAGTAAAAAAAATTTAAAAAAATGTAAAATTTGATCTGGAAGCATATTTTATTGTGGAGATCATGTTGAACGGTTTGGATCGACGATTTGAACTTTGAAACTGTAGAAAATGGTTGTGGTCACTCAAAATTATGGTAATCGAATCCCTCCTCTTTACATATATATATATATATAGGAACGTTGTAGTGGAATACTTTTAATTAATTCTGCACTACTTTCATGCTTAGCATATTATATATATGCTTGACGAGCTAGTTTGACTTAATTAATTAATGTCTAAAATAAAAGGACACAACAATATTATTATGTAAATTAAAACATTCTAGCTAGCTATATAGCTAGCTTTTCAGTTTAATTTCACCATGCATTTTATGATCATTTACGTATTGATCTTTCTTTCAAGAGTGGATTCCTGTCATTATGGCATTAATTAAATATCTATTTGATGCTGCAAGGCGGGATGTAGAAAGCAACAATTCTTTTAGACATCAATGTATATACAAACACGGAACTTTCCACATCATGAGTTGATGTTCAAAAAAGAAAATTATTGAAGTTGCCGAATTTTGCCATCTAAGGAAATGAATGGGTCTATATTTTCTGTGGTGCGTGCCAGTTAGTTAATTGGCATCATATAGGCGATGTTACTTCAGCAGTGCATGTGGCCAGGAAAGTTTGATCAAAAGTGACAATGAAGGAGATATTTTAACCAATATATTTTGCTTCGTAGACTGTTCAAAATACTTTTTAGATATTGTAATTACAAATTTTCATTATAATTACGGATCCAAGGGATCTATTAATTGACGTGTGTGGCAGTGGCTCTGTAACTTCTCCGGAACAATTTTATATGAGTAGAACTAGGGTGCTCCTAAGCTCACCAAGCCCTTCCGTGAGCGCGACTCTAAAACTTATTGAAGTGACTTTAAACGACATTTTCAAACCGTTAGATGTTCAATCTATATTAAAATGTGATTGGAGACCAAATTTTACATTTTTGGAATTTTTTTACTATTTATTAAGCCGGTTTGAAAACCGCTGTTTTCCAATGGTGCATAATTTTAATAAAAACAACGATTTTGAAACCGGCTTAATAAATAGTAAAAAAATTCCAAAAAATGTAAAATTTGATCTCCAAGCACATTTTAATATAGATTAAACATCTAACGGTTTGAAAATGTCATTTGAAGTCAATTTGATAGGTTTTAGAGTCGCGCTCACGAAGGGCTTGGTGAGCTTAGGAGCACCCTAGTTCTACTCATTTTATATAGTCTTAATTGGGTTCTTGTACTTCCCATCCAAGAAACTTCTCCAACCTCTTTCCCCTTATTTTTTTTTCTTTTTATGATTTCTTTGTACCAGAAACTTTAAAGCAAGCATATCTATTATATATATATAATTCTCATAGGGTCCGCTACAGTATATTCTACAGTAAACACTACAGTAATTGCTAGAGTAAAAACTTTAATATGGTATAACCGGTATAACTTTATATATAATTAGAAAATCACAAATTAATGAATATGGTATACCGGTATAACTTTATACAGTAACAACTTGATTTTGTGATTTTGAATTAATTAATATGGCATTTTGTTTATAACCAGTATAACTTTATATATAGTTAGATGTTTATCTTATTAGTTAATTATCTTTTTTTTTTGGTAATATCTTGATACAATCTTTTTACACTCCTCTCGATAATAGCCGCCGAAGCAAAGCGAGGCTCACTTCTAGTATAGTTTAAGCACGCACAAAATAGTAAAAAGATGCCTGCATATCATACGGCCTCTCTTTAGGTTTCTTAATTACTACATATATATATATATATAGAGAGAGGGAGAGAGAGAGAGAGTGGCTAATATCAAAACATTTGCACTAAGGCCCTCGTGCAACCAAGTCGTTTTTGGATTTTCAAAGTCCAAACGGTCGATCCAAACCATTAGATGTTCAATATATATTAAAATCTGCTTGGAGACCAAATTTTATATTTTTTTGGAATTTTTTTACTATTTATTAAGCCACTTTGAAAATGACTGATCCGGGTGAACAGTAAAAACAGTGCAACCAAATTCTGGACCATGTGATCAGCAATTTTCAAAGTGGCTTAATAAATAGTAAAAAAATTCCAAAAAATGTAAAATTTGGTCTCCAAGCAGATTTTAATATAGATATCACATCAAACTGTTTGGATCGACCGTTTGGACTTTGAAAATCCGAAAACGACTTGGTTGCACGAGGGCCTTGGTGCAAACGTTTTGATATTAGCCACTCTCTCTCTCTCTCTCTCTCTATATATATATATATATATATATATATATATAGATAGGCTACGGTGCTTTGGGAAGTAAAGAGAGTGTTTTACTTCCTGCTCATATCTCCAATTTTTAAAGTTCAAATAGTTGATCTGAAATTCTCAACATGATCTTCATATTGATATGTGCTTGGAGACCAAATTTTACATTTTTTGGAAATTTTTTACTATTTTTGTAGAATTTTTGAAAATCAGTGTTTTTGTGATTTTTATTTTATTTTTTTATTTAATGAAAAGTTGTGATTTTCAAAAATTCTAAAAAAATAGTAAAATTTTTCCAAAAAATGTAAAATTTGGTCTCCAAGTACATATCAATATAAAGATCATGTTGAGAAATTTAGATCGACTGTTTGAACTTTGAAAATGGAGATATGAGCGGGAAGTAAAACACCATATTTACTTCCCAAAGCATCGTAGCATCACTCTATATATATATGAGCACCATCAACCTCATTTCTTTCTTTATATAGAAGGGTAAGATATACTTTCCTAATGAATATTTTTTGGATTGAGATCCACAATTATTAGTTATTCGCAATGAATTTATATTTATATATAGAGGAGGGATCGGATTACACTCTTTTTTTGACACACTTTGACACCTACCATTGTCAAAGTCCAAATAGTCGATCCAAACCGTTCAACATGATGAATATATTAAAATGTGCTTGGAGATCAAATTTTACATTTTTTTGAATTTTTTTACTATTTATTAAGATGGTTACAAAATCGTTGTTTTCAGACCATTGAAAAACAGCGATTTTGTAACCATCTTAATAAATAGTAAAAAAATTCAAAAAAATGTAAAATTTGATCTCCAAACACATTTTAATATGGTGATCATGTTGAATGGTTCGGATCGACTATTTAGATTTTGAAATCGCATTAAAATTGGCCTATAAAAAAAATAATGTCAAGATGTGTCAAAAAAAAGGGTGTAATCCGATCCCTCCTCTTATATATATTCACTCGTTATTAACAAAACTCAACAAGTTAGATATAATCTATATGATCTTTATATGAAATATATAAAAGATAATGAAATTTGATGCATGTATTTACATAGTCATACAATTTAAAAATTACGTTATATAAACTTTAGTGATCTTGTTTGGAGTTGTAGGTTCAAAATCCGGGTAAAGAAGTTCCTCGTAAATATTTAAAAAAGTTAAGAACTATATATGTCCACTTCTTTATCTTAACATAATACTTAGGTGGCTATGCACGAATATTCATGATTAAGACTTCACCCCCAATCATTCTTTTAAACAACAAAAGTTTAGTGACTTTTAGTAAAATTACTTTTAATTGGATGTGTAATTAATTTATCTATATGTCCAGCAATGCATCTAATTAAATTTTTAGAACTTATTTTGACTTCTATTAAATAAAAATATTGTCAATAATATATATCAACTTACAAATTGTGAAAGCTAAATATCCTACAACAATAAGATCAACTGTGTCGCTTGCATTTACATACCCTTCAAAAAGTGTTTAATTTTCATAAAGTTTGTTCTAAGAGGACAACATTAAACTGCAATTAATACTTCATCTCCTGTAGATTTGTCTGTTTTATACTTTGTGATTTTAGTTTCCAATTAATAATTTTGCAAAAAACCATAAAATTAGTTGCATTTATTACTAAACAAACCTACGTACCTATTAATTGTGCAAGTGAATTTAATTAGAAGCTAGATCCAGAAATTCATTATTTTAACAACCGTCCAAGTTAATTAATATATATTAACATGTTCCCTAGCTACGTATCTTCTTTTATTTGTATTCAAGTAAAAGAAGTTCACTATTAATTGGTAACTGGGTAAAAAAATATTATTTGGGAATTAGGAGTAAAAAACATTGTTTTGTGTGATTGAAACACTGTTAGAATATATATATGTCATTGTGATTGAAACAGCTGTAAATATAATATCTCTACTTGTTGCATGTAGTGCATGATTGGACCTCTTTTATCCATATTAATGGAAGTCTCCCTAGCTATGATGAGGTGAGAAGTAAAAATCTAGCTTGTATTAATTACTTCATATATATAAATGAATTGACCAAAAAAGAATTGAAGAGATGGATGTGGAGGTCCCATGCATATATAGGTGGTATAGGAGGAGGCAAGAAGACTGACCCATGCAGGAACAGCTAGCTAGCCTTTCCAAATTTCAACCCTTGATGATGCATGATGCATGATTCATGATTCATGATTCATGACTAGATCTCTTTTATGTTTTTGTCTGTCTGAAGTCAATATTAAGACACTACACTACACCATGACCTTATGACCATTTATTTATTTAATTCATGATTGTGGTCGTCTGAGGTAATTTCATTTCCAACCTAGCTACCTCCAACCTAACCAAACGGCTTGCCCATCATATCCGTGCTTTTAATCAGTTAGTTTCTACTGTTACCAAACCTTTTATTGGATCATGCATGTGTCCTCAATTGCATTTTTTTCAACACATGATCGATCAGTTGTCTATGGAACATGGGCACAAGTACTACAATTAACTACAAAGATATATGTGCAATCATATATGCATAATGCATGCAATCAAGGCATATACTTGTGTCTCTAATTTAATTCCTATATATGTAATTAATGCTTTCGGCAACCTAGCTAGCTATTCAGTCCAGGGAATTAAGGTACAAGTTAATAAATTATAATTGAAATTGAAAGTAATTCTCTAAGGATAAGGCGAGTCAAAAAGAATACCATCAAAAATAAAAAAAATCAATTGGTTAATTTGACGATCGATTAAATTACTTTTAAAAAGGAACCAAGTGTGATGCATGCATGTTTCATCAAAATAAATTACAATTAATGATAGCTTAATTAATAGGTATATATTTGGTGTAAAATGATTGTACCCAAAATCTCCGCCGGCGCCATTCCCCGTGTGGATATAATTGGTGCAACACTGCATAACTTTAGGCAGCCTGTAGACTGTAGAGGCACGAACCGATTACAGAACTCTGACAAAGGGCTCTCAGTGTCAAGCAGCCTATAGCTATCTTTTGCATGCATGGCAACAACAGGAGTGTCACGTACGTACGGCGATACGTATTATATTTGCATGCATGTACGTACGTATCTTGCAAGTATATATATATTAATTAATTGGTCGTATGTACCTTAGTACCTAGCTAGCTAGTCAGATGGAAAAGGTGAGAGGCAAAACGGGACATGCACGTGTCGGCCGGGGAGTCGCCCTGAGCTCGATCTGTCCCTTTTGGCAACAAATATTAATTTACTCAACAGACGCGCCCGCATATATATATATACACAGATACAGGAATATGCTTTTAGTAGCATATGGCCGATATGCTTTCAACTCAAAATCGGATTTTTAAAGTTTAAACGGTCAATTCGAACCGTTCAAGTTGATCTACATATTAAAATCTGCTTGGAGACCAAATTTTACATTTTTTGGAATTTTTTTACTATTTATTAAGCCACTTTGAAAATTGATGATCCGGGTGAACAGTAAAAACAGTGCTTTCAAATTCTGGACCACCGGATCAGCAATTTTCAAAGTGGCTTAATAAATAGTAAAAAAATTCCAAAAACTGTAAAATTTGGTCTCCAAGCAGATTTCAATATGTAGATCAACTTGAACGGTTTGGATCGATCATTTGGACTTTGAAAATCCGATTTTGAGTTGGAAACATATCGGGCCATATGCTACTAAAAGCATATTAGCCTATCTATATATATATATATATATATATATATATATATATATAGATGAGCTATTGTGCTTTGCAAAGTAAAGCCATCGTTTTACTTCGGCTTACTTTTTGGATTTTCAAAGTCCAAAATGTCGATCCGACCGTTCAAGTTGATCTACCTATTGAAATGTGCTTGCAGACCAAATTTTACATTTTTTGGAATTTTTTTACTATTTATTAAGCCACTTTGAAAATTGCTGATCACATGGTCCAGAATTTTGTTGCACTGTTTTTTCTGGACCATGTGATCAGCAATTTTCAAAGTGGCTTAATAAATAGTAAAAAAATTCCAAAAAATGTAAAATTTGGTCTGCAACCACATTTCAATATGTAGATCAACTTGAACGGTCGGATCGACGTTTTGGACTTTGAAAATTCAAAAAGTAAGCCGAAGTAAAACGATGGCTTTACTTTGCAAAGCACAATAGCCCATCTATATATATATATATATATATATATATATATATATAGTCGGTAGCAGACTAGCAGTAGCACCATATCTTTTGTAGATCACCCAGCCCCCACACTTTAATTTACATAAAGCAGGTCACGTTAGTCAAAATAACCAATTAATTACATACTTAAAGAGCAAGTTTTGTCACAGCCGGCGCACCAACACACACACATATATATATATACGTTAATTCTCTAAAGAGATTCGGAATATATAGTTAAACCAAGTACGTACAATGTCTAATTATATATGAAATTTTAGTTATGATGGATGAGCCAAGCCACGCAAGATATTCGTTTCACGTTAGCTGCACTTGCGCCGCTATCCCCACTAGTAATTATATCGATCCAAGGCAAAATCCACAAGATTTTGAACATATATATGTGTGTCAACATTTATGCAATTAAAAAATGAAAGAATCTCAACCAACCAATTATAAGTATAAGCTAGCTAACCTCTCCAAATGAAGAAAAGGACTCATCAGTGATCAGTGAGAATAATTTACAAAGGGAAACGGCCGCTACACTTTTCATTACATATATATTACCTATACAACTAGCTAGGTGTAGCGAGTCACTGCCGTAGAGGAACGACGTACAACTAAAAAAATCAACAAGTCTTAGAGCACATTAATTATTAATTATGAGGCACAAAGGATCCATGCTCAGGCGAACCGGGTTTAGTATATTTAGAAAAGGCCGGTTGTTGGAAGACGGCCGCCGCATGGAAAAAAAAGAAAAGAGAAGGATGCCGAAAGGAAGGCATCTAAACAAAATCCATATTTAATCAACCTACGCTGACTTCTCTTTGAGGACAAATATATATATTCATTGTTGTTCTCAGGGGTCAGGGCTATACATACTGATGTGCTATATATTTCTGGGTTTGATTCTTTTCAAAGGGCCCGGGATTGGGACTTTTGGGAGAGGTCGGTATTGGGGCCCGCTGGTGGGACCTTAGAAATATATAAGCTTAAGGCTTTCTTTTCAGACGCCACCAAACTATGTCGGTCTCACTTACAACAAATCTAGACCCCCTCAAATTTTAAGATTTCAATATCATTCCTCATCATTAATTGTCTTTAGTAGTTCAATTTCTTTAATCAAATTACTAACAACTATTTATTATTAATCGAAAATATCAACTATAAAACTATGCAACGTTTAATACATCTCACATACTAATAATATCAAACGAAAAAAATAAGTTCTAGTACATTATTACATTAAAATTAACGTATAAATTTTTCCATCTACATTAAAGTTTTGTATATATACTATCATCATAGGAAAATTTAGATTCTCTGATACTTCAAACTATTCAAACTCGAGATGTAAATAAGTGACGTGGTGATAAGTCACACCATGATTTAAATCATGTATCATGACAAAATCAAATTTTTACGTATATTACCGTGATTAAATTCAAAGAGATGTTCACAACAAAGGACGGACTCACATAAAGCCAGAGAGTAGGGCAACTGTCCTACTCAGGATTCTCAAAATTAATTATCAGGTATAGATTATTGGGTTCTTGTCCTATCTTGCAATCCAAATTGCCTTACCTTGTTGAGCCATGGTTCTACCTTATTTACACGGTGGGGTGATTTTTGTACCGAAACTAGACGGAATCGGTCTGAAATCAGAAAAATCGACGCTAACCTGGGCGATTTCATACCGATCAAGTTCAATTGTTGTCAATTTTCGAAGAATTTGAAGAAAATATTAGTATGTGATGAAGAAAAAGGAAATGCCCTGAACATCGAAGAAAAAGTAGAAAGATTAATCTGACATTTAACCCGCACCATTTTATTTGACTCTGCGAACAAGATATATTAAAAAAATTTAATACATGCAGGTGCGCAATACAACAATTTTATTTTCTTTAATATGCATCGTTTTTGTTTCTTTACTCATTTTGGTCACTTGAAAAGGAGGTGTTTTTATTTTGGACCAAAAGTAGGGTAGTTTTCGTATCATTGACAAGTCATTTATATGTAGGCAAAATAATCATGCAAGATTACAGAGAACATGGGTTACATAATTTTTAGTTTTGAATGTTCATAGTTTATTTTATTAGCGGATTATTTTAGTGTAAGAAGCGGTCTTAATATAAATTTTAAACTCATTATTTTCTTGTAATTTTTTTCCTTTTTTTTTAATACAAAACAAGGGTTACATAAAAAAATCTCGAGTTACCAACCTGATCGATTCTTACCGATTTATCCGATTCTAATTTTACAGTCAAATTACTGATTTGGACTTCAATTCTAATTGAAAACTATGACCTAAATTGATCTTGTTTGCTGGTCCTTGCCAATGTTCGTTTTATTTGGTAATCATTTCAATCTGATTAGAAAGTAGTATTAAAATTAGAGTTAATACATTTAATTCTGATTGGTAAATGGTAAATTAGGGTTAAAATTAGAGTTAAATCAGGGTTAATCACTTAATTCCTTTCCCTTTATTTCTTTAAACTTGATTAGGTAATGGGTTTGAACTTGATTAACTATTTGAACCCAATTAGCTATTTTTTGCCCTACTCTGACGGAAATTTTGAATCTATCCCTGGTCACAGCATAATAGTCACGCTGTGACGACACACATACCGTTACTATATGTGTCGTGTCAAAAAATAACTGGTCATGTTTAGTCACATTTAACTATTCATTTTTGTAATTTAAGTTAGTTTCTTCAATATTTACCATTCGATTAAGATATTTAACGGTCCTTATCACGCGTGACTCGCTTGACCACGTGACGTACACCATGTCGTATCTAGCCCAGTTCACGTGTTGTGCCGTGCCAACTTTCTGAAAAATAGTCACTTCACAAAAAATAGTCACAGTGGGTGAAAAACACATATGATGTGTTGAGCCGTGGCGTACCTAGTCAAGGTGTGACTTTTGTTACATCCCTAATTAACCATAATCAAGACAGCCCAAAAATATATGATCCCTAACCATAACCAAGACGGCCCAAAAATATATGATATACAAAATTGCATATGAAAGGTGAGATTAGGGAACATACTTTCTTTTTAGTTTCTATCTTAGGGATCTAATTAAATGACGCTCAAGCGGGTATCACACAAATGAATGTTTTATGTAAATGTTTTACACATTATTGTTAATAATGTACGTTGAAGCAAGACATCCACAAGTGCCTGGAATAAAACAGACGAATACAATTATGTATAATTGGTTAAATCACATCAATATTTATGTTATCTAGAAATGCAGAATACATAATTATCAAATAAGAATATGCATAAAATTATATTTTTATGGCCATGATCACGTTTAAGATCAGGGAAACATATGATGTGATACAATTAATTATAGGATGTCAATTAAAATGTCTATCATAAAAGGTTGCAAATATAACCAAACATTTATCATACGCCAAAACGCAAAGATGTAGGCCACCATGCTAATTCTAAACATTAATTTCATTTTTGGATATCTACCAATTAAATCATATTGGAGTCAGAATTCTAATGGAGAGAGGAACGGAATACACTAGGAATCAAATATTTCTGCAAATGAATGTCAAAAGGTAGGGGTGTTCATTAGGTCAGTTTATTTGGTTTTTAATCGGGTTGAAAAGGTTTGGATGGAAAAATTGGTTCGGGTTTTTTTTATATTTGGTTTGGTTTAGATTTTTTTAAAACAAAAGGACCAAATCAACTGAATATGTATAGTTCAAATTTATGTTTTGGTTTTTGGACTTAAAATAAAGACAAAAAATTGGTTTGATTTTTTTGAAAATTTACATATTTTGTTATGGAATTGAAAAATGTGTGTAATGTCAACAACTAATATATATATATATATATAGAGTGAGGCTATGGTGCTATGCATAGCACGGATGGCTAGTGTACTATGGCTCAATATGGTACTTTTTAAAATCCTAACGGTCGATCCGACCGTTCAATGTGATAACCATATGAATATGTACTTGCAAACTAAATTTTATATTTTTTCGAATTTTTTTACTATTTTTTCAGATAGGTAGAATTTTGATGGTCCAGAATTGTCAAAAAACACTGATTTTTCTACCTATCTAAAAAAATAGTAAAAAAATTTGAAAAAATATAAAATTTAGTTTACAAGTACATATTCATATGGATATCACATTGAACGGTCGGATCGACTGTTAGGATTTTAAAAAGTCCCATATTGAGCCGTAGTACACTAGCCATTGTGCTATGCATAGCACCATAGCCTCACTCATATATATATATATAGAGAGAGAGAGAGAGAGAGAGAGAGAGAGAGTGAGGCTATAGTACTATGCATAGCACGGATTGGTCCGTGCTACGGCTCAATATTTGAGTTTTCAAAATCCTAACGGTCGATCCGAACTGTTCAACATGATTATAAAATGAATATGTACTTGCAAACCAAATTTTACATTTTTTCAAATTTTTTTACTATTTTTTTAGATAGGTAGAAAATCACTTGATCTGAAAATTCTGGACCATCCAAAAACAGTGATTTTCTACCTATCTAAAAAAATAGTAAAAATAATTCAAAAAAATGTAAAATTTGGTTTGCAAGTATAAATTCATTTTATAATCATGTTGAACGGTTCGGATCGACCGTTAGGATTTTGAAAACTCAAATATTGAGCTGTACCACGGACCAATCCGTGCTATGCATAGTACCGTAACCTCACTCATATATATATATATATATATATATATATATATATATAGGGTCTGTCTAATTTGCTGCCGGCAGCAGTTCGGCCAAGTGCTGCCGGGGCTATATTTAGCCGTGTGATGTCCAAACAACAAATTCAAACCGTTAGATGTTTAATCTATACTATAATCTACTTGGAGACCAAATTTTACATTTTTTGGAATTTTTTTACTATATATTAAGCTGGTTTGAAAACCGCTGTTTTTAGTAAATTTCTGCAACGTTAAAAACAGCGGTTTTCAAACCATCTTAATATATAGTAAAAAAAATCCAAAAAATGTAAAATTTGGTCTCCAAGTAGATTATAGTATAGATTAAACATCTAACGGTTTGAATTTGTTGTTTGGACATCACACGGCTAAATATAGCCCCGGCAGCACCTCGGCCGAACTGCTGCCAGCAGCAAATTAGCCACAGCCTATATATATATATATATATATATATATATAGAGTCCGACTTAGCTAGGCCATGGAGTAAAACGGTTTGTACTCCACGCCATATTTTCATTTTGAAAATCCAAACTACCGATCCGAACTGCTCAAGTTGTTCTCCATATTGAAATGTGATTGGAGACCAAATTTTACATTTTTTGGAATTTTTTTACTATTTATTAAGCCACTTTGAAAATCGCTGATCCATTGTGAACAGTAAAAAATTATGGACCAATGAATCAGTGATTTTCAAAGTGGCTTAATAAATAGTAAAAAAATTCCAAAAAATGTAAAATTTGGTCTCCAAGCACATTTCCATATGGAGAACAACTTGAGGGGTTCGGATCGGTAGTTTGGATTTTCAAAATGCAACTAATGATGCGTGGAGCACCAAGTCGTTTTACTCCTTAGCTAAGCCATGGAGTAAAACGACTTGGTGCTCCATGCATCATTATTTGCATTTTGAAAATCCAAACTACCGATCCGAACCGCTCAAGTTGTTCTCCATATTGAAATGTGCTTGGAGACCAAATTTTACATTTTTTGGAATTTTTTACTATTTATTAAGCCACTTTGAAAATCGTTGATCCATTGGTCTAGAATTTTTTACTGTTTTGCTACTGTTGACCCGGATCAACGATTTTCAAAGTGGCTTAATAAACAGTAAAAAATTTCCAAAATATGTAAAATTTGGTCTCTAAGCACATTTCAATATGGAGAACAACTTGAACAGTTCGGATCGGTAGTTTGGATTTTCAAAATGGAAATATCGCGTGGAATACAAAGTCGTTTTACTCCATGGCTTAGCTAAGCCCAGCCCTATATATATATATGGGCTAACTTGCTTTGGGAATTAAAGATGGTGTTTTACTTTGCGCTCATATCTTCATTTTCAAAGTTCAAATAGTCGATCTGAAGTGTTCAACATGTTCTCAATATTAAAATGTACTTGGCAACCAAATTTTACATTTTTTGGAATTTTTTTACTATTTTTTATGGATATTTGAAAATCACTGTTTTTCAGATTTTATTTATTTATTTTTTATTATGAAAAATAGTGATTTTCAAAAATCCATAAAAAATAGTAAAAAAATTCAAAAAAATGTAAAATTTGGTCTCCAAGCACATTTTAATATGGATAACACGTTGAGCACTTTGGATCAATTATTTGAATTTTAAAATTGTAAAAACTAATTGGTAGCACCAAGGCCTTGATCATACTACTTTGATTTTAGCCAACCTATATATATATATATAGAGAGAGAGAGAGAGACTGGCTAAGCTCAAAACGTTTGCACCAAGCCCTTGGTGCAAACGTTTTGGTTCTCCTATTTGCAAAGTCCAAACGGTCGATCCAAACTGTTAGATATTTAATCCATATTAAAATGTGCTTGGAGACCAAATTTCACATTTTTTGGAATTTTTTTGCTATTTATTAATCCACTTTGAAAGTTGCTGATTCGGGTGAACAGTAAAAACAGTGCAATCAAATTCTGGACCGTGTGATCAGCAACTTTCAAAGTGGCTTAATAAATAGCAAAAAATTCCAAAAAATGTAAAATTTGGTCTCCAAGCACATTTCAATATGGAGAACAACTTGAACGGTTCGGATCGACCGTTTGGACTTCGAAAATCCGAAAACAAATCGTTTGCACCAAACCCTTGGTGCAAACGTTTGTAGCTTAGCCACTCACTATGGCCATGTTTGGTTGTGGAGTAAGAGGTGGAGTAAACCCCTTACTCCACACTTAGGTAGCCAAACGAGAAGTAAAAGAAGAGGAGTAAGGTGGAGTAAGAGGTGAGTTAATCCGGAGTAAGTTACTCCACCACTTCAGGTGGATTAACTTACTCCACACTTTCTCCACCTGTAGGGCCCACTATCATAGGAAGAGGCTCAGTTTCCAACACTTTACTCCTCTAGGCGGATTAATTTAAGCCACGAGTTATACTACCAAACAAGATGTAAAATATGTGGAGTAAGATGGAGTAAGTCATTTAATCCTCATTAACTTTACTCCACAACCAAACATGACCTATATATATATAGGGATGGGCTATGGTGAGCTATGAAGTAAAACAAGTTTTTACTCCACGCCTCATTATTTCCATTTTGAAAATTCAAACAACCGATCCGAACAGTTCAAGTTGTTCTCCATATTGAAATGTGTTTGGAGACCAAATTTTACATTTTTTGGAATTTTTTTACTATTTATTAAGCCACTTTGAAAATCGCTGATCCATTGGTCCATAATTTTTTACTGTTTTGCTACTGTTCACCCGGATCAACGATTTTCAAAGTGGCTTAATAAATAGTAAAAAAATTCCAAAAAATGTAAAATTTGGTCTCCAAGCACATTTCAATATGGAAAACAACTTGAACGGTTCGGATCGGTTGTTTGAATTTTCAAGATGGAAATATGGCGTGAAGTACAAACTCGTTTTACTCTATAGCTCACCATAGCCCATCCCTATATATATATATATATATATATATATATATATATATATATAGGAGGGCTCAAATACCCCATTGCTTTCATGTACCAATCATACTCCACATTTTTATCTCCGATTTCAATGTCAAAACAGATGATCCGAACCACTTAAAATGATATCCACATTAAAATGAACTTGGAGACCAAATTTTATATTTTTGGAAAAAATTTACTATTTTTAAGATAGGTACAAAATCATTGTTTTTAGATGGTCTAAAATTTTGCGGTCAATGCAGATTTGATCCCCTTGTGCTGGTTCGAAATAACACAGACGAATCTATCAGCTCCAAGCACTTCATTCCTCAACCACTGCAAGAAAAAACCTCAATCCTCACCATCATCCTTATACACAATTGCAAATGCTATAAGCAGCAATTGGTTCTCGGCATCGTAGCTGCAAGCTATCAAAATTCTCTCCACATACCGCCCAGACAAGAAGCATGCATCTATATTGATCACTGGTTTCAAGTACTAAACTGCTACAATGCATGAACCAAATGAAGGATGTGTGTTTTGAAAGTTATTTCTTTTAGTGATAATTTACATGTTGTTCATGAGTTTATTACGAATATTATTATTCATGCTCCTTGAGATTTATATGTTATATCTTTGGAAGAGTTCAGAAAGATGCTATTGGTCTTGAACCATAGAACTCCTAAGATGAGAAACATTTAATCACTAAATATGTTCACAATCGTGGTAATTAAGAAGAAACATTAATTACCGAGAAAGATTGTCATGTTGATTAAAGTACATTGAAGTTCTATAAATGTTAATAAAGGATTATCATTTAATAACATGAATATATAAATATGTGCATTTTATATATTGAACATGACCTAAATGAATGGAACATTATATGGATTGTGTTTTGTGTCATTAATGTTTCCATTGTGTCTTTAGAATCTAAGATATGAGATGTGTGGATTTTTCACATGAGAAGTATATAATGTGATTGCTATTTAAATACTATCTTCGGATAGGAATAAAATAGTAGTTCGTTGTGTACAACTTGTGCGGGAAAAATCTATATGTTAATATTATCATTGTCCCTCAATTTGAGTTATGATATTACTGGGCCCCTTAGTAAAGTGGAATTATATCGCATGCAATATAACTGATGTAGTTATAATTATAATTCACTTGAGAAACCAAGAAAAGAATATAATGCAAGAATGACACGATCCTATTTTGCATATTATTCATAATATCATGAGACAAGGATAGACACGAAATTAGTGAATGGAGTGAATGATTATTATATCGTTTGGATAACTATAATGTAATGATAGAACCTCTTATAGTCAATAATATAAAGTTTTATATTATTGCCAAGATGACATAAATTCTCTATACGGTAACACCAACTGAAGAGAAACAACAAGTATTTTATATTTCATAATGATGTATAAGATAAAATACATGAGATGAAATGATAAAATAAAATGTCATAATATGACATGCTTAGATCATAAATAAATTTGTAAAGTTATGCAAATATTATTTGGTATAATGTTTGAATGCATTATAAGAATAATAAGAATATTGCATAATAGAATAATATGATTAATATTATTTATTCATAAATTAATTTATTAAACCAATCACAAGATGAGATTAAAGAGATCATAAAATTGCTAAACAAAGCTAGTGGCATTTGTGTAATTAATTTAAACATTACACAAATAGTTGCACTAACCCTTACCTATTTAAAGGGGTGTAATTAAGGAAAAGAGCGAGAATTTTTCTGCTCATTTTCTTGGACGAAATACTGTAGCAGTGGCTGAAATTACTGTAGCAACTCCTTTTCTTAAGGCCAAAACCCTAGTGGTTCAATCTCTTCTCTAATTTCTTCTTGATAGGTTTAGCCACTAAGAAATCAAATAGGTTGTTAATTTGAAGAACAAGAGATGGTTGGATCTAAGCCTTGAACTTCACATCCATCTATCTAAGAGGTGTGTTAGTTCGTTGTTTAGGTTCAAGGTGAACCAAGAGGCGCTTTCAAGAAGAACACGAGAACTAGAAGGGAAACCGACTTCTCTCCATCAAGATATTTGACAATCTCTTTAGGTAAATGTTTTAATCCTCTTTAACAATAAATTATATTAGATTAATTTATTTTAATTTAGTACACATTAGTTTATTGAAAATCTTGTTTGCTTTTGTCGTATAAATAAGATCTTTTGTGTATTGAGCCAAGTGGTGATAGGAAAATTTTAAATTCTCACCATATAGGCATACACGTGAAATCCCAACACCAAAAGCCCAGGCTACTGTCCTAAATTGAGCAACTCCTTCAATAAGCTCTCCGTGTTTAATCTCGTACTGGACAGGTTAGAAATTGCTATTTAGAGCCGGGATTCTTGTCGGGCTATTACAAGCTCATGACCGCTCCACAGTTACGATTGTATTTCGGAGTTACATTACCATACTTAACTCTCACACAGTTTGCCATCCCCTGGATGCTCATACAAGAGTCTGTCTTAATGGAGGTCTCAATGATATCGGCAATGATTGATGCCGTGAGACATTTATGGTCTTGCCTTGAATATTCAGACCTGCATGTGTGAGGCTCGTCTTTCTTCGTTATAACCCATGCATCTCCAATACCCGTTGCTTTTTCCCTAAGTTCGTAATCACAACCCGAAGTCTTGCAAACCACCTGAATCCAATCCCTGTCACTTTCCTTCATTCTAATCTCCTGATTCTTATCAATATGGTACTCTTTAATCTTCTTTATTAGTCATTCTTTGCTTTTAAAATGTTGTTCTGGCGCCAGCTCACTTTTGTACTCAATTTGTCTCCTATAGTAACCAATATCTTCTTCTTTAAAAGCAGATATATCATTGAAGTCTGCGAACGGGTGCGTATTAGTCCGGCCACTAAGCGGCATATTCTCACATTCTCTGCGAATGGGCATTAGACCATCTTCATCACAACCCTCCAGGTGATCAGATTCCCAGTTTTCTCTCTCAAATTTATCCCCGGTTTGCAGATCTTCCTCCAGAATTTCGTTAATATTTTCAAAATCCGACCCAGCTTCGTTGTCTCCTGGTGCTGGTCTAAACTAAGGTGCTGGTCTAAACTAAGGTGCTGGTGTAGGTAATGATAAAGGCGCCACATGCACGAGTCTAGATGAGATTCTTGTATGAGGTCGTGGTTAGGGTGCTGGTGGGGTGAAGTGACTGTATGTTTTTGTTAGTGTAATAATCTAGATGTCAATCATAGAAAAATTGTATTCTATATATTTGTTCATGTAATGGATGATTAATAAAGATATCATTTTGTTCTTTGAAAATTTATCGAATTTATGAATCATTTCAAGTTCATGACTTAAAATTGTAAGACTTCGTAATATAGATGATAAATACTCTTAAAAGTCTCTAACCTTGGTAATTAGCAAATAACACTAATTGACCAATTAAATGTTAGTGTGTGGATTAAATGATAGTTTTACAAACCATAGGCAAAAAGTTGTCATTTTAATCACACAGATACATGTTAGAGAACATGGTATTTGACAGATCCTAAATGAAACGTTAAATGGATTGTGTTCGTGTCATTAATGTTTTCATTCAGTGTTAAGTTCTAAAGTATGAGGTATTTGTCTTTCCTACATAGAAAGTGTGTATTCGTGAGTGTTGTCCAATGCTATCCGTAAAAAGTAGTTATACAGATAACATTTCAGTATGCATAGCTTATGCGGAGGGAAGATGTTCACCAAGACTACTATTGTTCCTCGTATTATTATACGAGAGATAGTATCACTAGGCCTCTTGATGAAATAGAATTATCTGCATGTGGTATGATTAAAGAGTTAATCATATTTGATAAAACTATTTAAGATCGAGAAAAGATTAAGTTTGTAAGGATGACACATACCTACCTTGAAACTGATCTGATACTATGAGACAAAAGAATTAACACGAGTAAATTGTTTACTGAATCGTGATATTGCAATGTACAAGATCATCTGTGTCAATTGGGTAGGCGTAATGTATATGTCAGATGTCTCTTATGATTTATAGAATTAAAATGAGTTTTAATTCTATTACCAACATAGCACAGATCCTATCGGGTCACACCAACAGGAAAGTAATCAGAGAATTTTATGATTAATTATAAATGGTTATAATTAATAATAAAAATAAATATCATGGAGATGACATGCTTAAACTAGATTAAAATTATAAACGTGTATGACACGTCATATAAATTTTAATCGCAATCGCAAACGCAAGAAATATAATTATTCAAAATAATTGTGTATATATATTATATGGAATATTAATTATGAATTAATATTTTGGACCAAACGTCCAATTTGAATTTAGGCCTTAATTAAATTTAGAATTTAATTAAAAGCCTAAATTAAATTAAATGAAGAAAGGCCAAATTAAATATATTAAAAAAGGGCCAAAAGGCAAATTCGTTTTTTGCTCTCTAAACCGACCTACAAGGGGTATTTGGTATTTTTCAAGCTGCCACAAAATGCTATAAATAAGGGTGGAGGGTAGAGGAAAAATCATAACAATCCGAGCAAAGTTTGAATCAGAATCGATTCGATTCGTACTTTAATTTTTTCTCAAATAGTGATTTGCAGAAAATTCGGTAATCCATAAATATATATTCTTGCGAGAATAAAATAGTTATTCTCGTGAATAGTGTTTTTAGGGATTCGTGAATAGTGTTTTTGTGAATATCGCGGTATTTATGTTTTTACGAAAAACGCGGTATCTTTACCTGCTGATCGTGAATCATTTTATCTGCATCTCGTGAATAGTATTTTCACACCTCTCGTGAATAGTGTTTTTGCGAATACCGCAATTTCAGTATTTCTGGCAAAAGAAATAACCGCTCTTTGGTAGTTCCTGGTGGATAACCTATAGAGGCATCAGACGTCTGGTGCTTCGAGGCGAATCAGATTTCAATCCAATTCGAATTTGGATTAAGGTATAATTGTTATCTTAAATTATTTAATTGTTAAATATATTTAAGTTTTTAGAAAAACAATCATGGAGCAGATCCTCGTAGGATTAAAATGTTATGTCAAGGGAAAGACTGGAAAATGAACTTTCGGTGGTCTTTCCGATGTACCTCTTTTAATCCTCGGGTTAAGTTAAAAGTAAAAATTTTGTTTTACGATCTTTCCGCATACTTAACCTAATCAAAGGGTACAGCAAAACCCTACAGTTTTTGGGTCATGTATGAATAAAGGAGCTATGAGAGTGTTTGGTTCTGAGTCAGGTTCGAATAAAGGAGGTTCTAGTTGTGATGTATAATTTGGGTTATAACCAGTTCATTCTTAAATCAAAGACTTCAAGTTTCAAATTGAGGTATCATCATCAACCATGAATTAATTAATTGCCTTTTTGGAGTAATAAACTCCATATATATTAGTCAAAAATTTCCCACCACAGTGTAATGAAATCATCATTGACATGGCCAACAAACTACATTTTTGTAAATAGTAAACATTTCTCAAGTTACTAATTTAAATGTATGGGTTGCTGAAAAAAATTTAAAAAAAAACTAAAAAAAACCTGAAAATCGTCTCTGAAATCGCCATTTTCTCCTCAGAATTCGCATTCTCTTTCTCTCTTTCTATTATGTGATTCTGAGTAAGTTGTAAGAGGGAGGAGAGAGAAAGAGGAGTATTTATAGGGTCTGAAACAGAAAAAAAAAATTCCCAACCGGCCATTTTTTAGCCGGTTTAGGCATTTTTAAAAATACCCAGCTAAGCTGGATATAATTTATAATTAGTAATTAATTATGAATATAAATAAAAATGTCGGTCCCCAATGATTACATTGCCATAAAAGAAGAATTGTAAAAGGAAACTGCTAGCAAAAAACTACCTAAAAATTAAAAAATTGCCTAATTAAAAAAGGAAAGACTTGTAACTACCAGCCTCTTTCTACATTTAAAAGTGAAGAGTTAAGGGACCCCAATGTAATTTTCCATCTCCTTCTGACTAACTCTATTGCTTATAACCAGTAATTATTTTTTTTTTTGAGAGAAATAACCAGTAATTATTGAAGTGCCTTAGGAGGTGTGTTACAGCAATTTGGAGGGAAATGACTATTCGACCCTTCTACTTCCTAGAAATTGGAAAGTCACTATCCCCATATACAAGGGGTCACAACTCACAACCACCGATTTTTTTATTAATCGAAAATAAAATAAAAAAATATCACAAAAGGAGATCGTTTTGATAAAAAATCGAAATATAAGAAAAACGGGATAGTTTATCTCGTCCAAACACTGTAGTTGGACGGAATAAACCATCTCGTCCTGTTAATCTTAATCTTAATTAGCGATCTAACTAAAAAAAAAAAACTGGACGGGATAGACTATCCCGTCCATCACTATAGCAATTTTTTTTTCATTCTCTTATATGAAATCAAACCCCTATATATATATTGCTACAGTACTGGACGGAATAATCTATCCCGTCCAGAATTTTTTGTTTTTTTTTATGCTTAGCAGTGTTAAGGATTTGAATTAGTGGGACATTAATCTCGACGGGAAATTTTGTACTTTCCGACAAACGGAATAATCAATCTTATTTTTCCTATATTTTGATTTTCCAGCAGAACAATCCTCTTTCACGATATTATTTTATTTTAATTTCGATTAATAAAAAAAACGGCTCACAAGTCACAACCATATCTATATTACTATATAGTATATATCAGCACGCGCCAATATTCTTAGTCTGACGTGGACAAGTATAAAATGGAAATAAATCTGCTGCGATTCCAAATCCAGTAGTTGAGTCGTGTATGAAAAAGCATCAGCTGGGAGATTGGAGTATAAATTATAAAAATGGAAGGGTTAGGTTCCTGTTATTCGGTCCCATAGAATAGGTATTTCAATTATGTCATTTTCACCTAGGAGTCGGCGTCTGAGCGCTGCGCTAAAGATGGTTAAGGCAACCATTTCCTCGAAGAAAAAGTTAAAAAGAGTGTATCTGCGGGCCACCAAATGTGACCCTACAGAGAAAAAGACAAAGGAAAGAAAACGAGAGCAGACAGAGCCGCGCGGCGGTCCCGCTCTTTGCCCCGTTGCTTCGGACACGGACACACGGTACGCGTTTCGTTCCCTGGTTGGCCGAACACTCTTGCTACCCTTTTCCTTCTGTGCCCAATTCTTGTGCTCAAATATGCAGCGGATCATGCTGAGACAGCTATTGTCATATTGTGCACATGGTTGCTTGCAATATAGCACTTGTAAATCTATCCAAAGGGTTCAAATTTCAAAACCATTAACCAAGGTTTGGGCTTCCATATATTTTTTCAAATGGGCTGTCTGTTCTGCTTTCAAATTAGACATTGGCCTGGCCCCGTAGATTACATATATAAATCAGGATAAATACTCATACTGGGTCGTCTATTATATACATCAAACTTCACACAACCCCTTCTCCATTAACTTTGTGTTTTCAGTTTAGCAACTTAAAATAGAGATATGATCCATATATATATACACATCTATACATCTGATCAATCGGAATTGGTAATTAGCTAGGTTAGCTGATAAATAAAATATTAGTACAAGAAGCTAATACAAATATATTATGTTTTCTTAAGTTGGAATATCCGAAAATTAGAATTGGTGATGAATACCTAACTTGAGAATCACCGAAAACAGCCACTATATATCAGGATTTCAAAAAAAGAGAATGTGCTTTGCGCATACTAAATACTTTCTTATTTAGTTTCAATCTTAAATAGAGATGTAAATGATGCTCAAGTTGGTCTTTACACATTACATATTGTCAATAATATTGAAGCAAGCTAGCAGTTGGAATAAAGACAGAGATATATACAAATTAGCAGCAGTTAACATGACTTGTCTATTAAAGTATGTACTAGAATCACATGCAGTGTAGGACCTAATTTGGGTTCAATGGGCGAATCTACCATACAATTTCATCAGATTTAAATCGCGAAAATTGACGGACTTCCTAATCGAATTTGATTTATTCTCAGCCCGCTCTCTCCTCACTAGAGTCTCTCTCTTACGCACCCTCTGACAGATTCTCTCTCTCGCGCCAGCTCTCCATCGCCCTACCACAGCTTCTCCGAATTTGTTACATGGGTTAGGCTTTGCGTGACTCCACCTCTCGCTGGGCTGGTAAGGTGAAGTGCCTTGGTGGCCCAGACAGAACCGGTAATGTCACCATTGTTGGTGCTGTATCTCCTCATGGCGGTGATTTCTCTGATCCCGTCACCTCCGCAGCCCTTGGTATTGTCCAGGTACGTACGTTCAATATTTTATCAAAGCAGGCAGTGTGAGTTAGTTGTACGTATGTGCATATCACCACTAAAGACTTTTTAATCCATCCTCAATTTATATTCTCAGGTGTTTTGGAGTCTAGATAAGAAGCTTTCTCAGATTCAGATTTCATTGACATCAGAACAAAGGCTCCTGAGGTTTTACAAAGAGAAGATGACCTCAATGAAATCGTGCAGGTACACATTTTCAGACTATCTTCTCTTATATAGGAATAGGAGTCGTTCCCTGGTTGGCCCAATCCTTTTTTATTTAGCAGGCTTAATTGGGCTTTGATGTAGATTTATTTTACGAAATGTAATTAATGAAGCGAAAATATAGGCCTTGTTGATAAAGAAATATTTAAATATGGGCCTATAAATTAAACATGGAAATCGAATTCACTCCAAGCTCCAGTAATCAGTATCCCTAATTCCCTATCCCCAACCACAAAAATAATGCTACACATTATGGAGAGGAGTAGAGGAGATCACTTTCTCCATATATCCTCATCATTCCATTTGTTCCTTCCATAAAAAAAAACAGTATTTGGTGTAGCCATCACCCACCAAATTGAGTAGTAATACAAACTAGATTAATTATTATTTAGAGAGGTGATAACATCTTTGCATGAATTGAGAAAGAGAGACAAAACTGTCATAAGCATTGAATACCAAAAAAGAAAACGCATATGTATGATGTTGTAAATATATTCTCTATTAAAAGAGTTATCGATGTAGAATAAATTATCATTAATATATATAATTTACAATTATAGGAATATATTTTAGTTTTAACTTCATATCTTCAAAATTATGCTTGTTAAAGCATCTACTTCCCTAAAACTATTAGAGTTAATAGAAACTCCAAAATTAGTTTCAAGAGTGTGAGAGTTTAGAAACTTTAGAGATCTTAATTTCTAAAAAGTGAATAACATTTATTTAGAAACTCATTTGAGTTGCTGGGATGTAGATGCTCTAATGTATTAGAGCGTGTTTATTTTTAAGGAACATATTAGTTGTGAACTTGTGTATATTTTCTAACCCATCCGAATATTGCATATTATGTTTGTTAATTATATGAGTGATGTATTTTGTTCAACATGCTATTCTCTGACTGAAAAACTACTAATTTGTGTAAACTATAATATATTTTTATATTCATTCAGTCATCCGGAAATTTGTAAAAAAATAATAATAATAACGTGCCCATCAATCAGGAGGGCATACGCAGGCATTGCGTGTGCACCATTTAAGGGATCCGAATCTGCTGCGATCCTTCGCTGTGAACAGTAACCCTGCAATTCCTGCTTTCCTCAATCCAGCTGTTGAATTGTTTCGAGATGCGTGCACAGAAAAATCAATTGTTTCGAGATGCGTTCACAGAAAAAGTTAACAGCTGGATTTGAAAAAACAAGAATTTCAGAGTTACTGTTCACACGTGTCGGATCGCAGCAGATTTATTTCCCCATTTAAGAAGTACGTAGATATTGTATGTGTTCCGGTCAAAATTGATGTTTTAGGTATGCTAAGTTTGAATTTTTTATTTTATTTTTTGAAATACTAACTAGAAATAATTCGGGTGATTGGAAAGGCTCGAAAGACTTGTGGTTGTTGTAAATTTGACAAAAAAAAAAGAAAAATTGTGGTGCTGGTTGTAAATTATGACGCGGAAGCTTCAGTTGTATAGAATATATATCAGTGTTCTAAATAGCGCGCTATAGCATTTTTGGACCCCAAACGCTACGTTATGACATCAAAATGCGCTATTTGCGCTATGGCCGCTATAGCGGTCGCTACAGCGCTATAGCGGTCCGCTATTTGCGCTATTTGCGCTATACAATATGGATTTTTTTTTAAAGCAATTTATATGGGTTTTAAATAAAGGTAAAAAAAAATCTCAAACCGAAATTGAATTTGTTGCTATTTGCTACAGATAAATCAATTTGAAATTAGGAATAGAAATAGAAATTTGAATAGAAAAAAAGTTCAAACCGAAATTAAAATTTGAATAGAAAAAAAAATAGATTATGTCATGAATCATGATGCTTAAGATATTTTTAATAGGAAAAATCGATAGTTTATGATATTACTATGGATATTTTGAACCGCAATTTGGACTTTGTACGGGTTCAATATGAATATTATAATTTCTTAATTACTTTGGTGTTATTTATTGTTCTATGAGACTTTAGATAATATTGATATTTAGTACAAATATTGAATATACGAAATGTAAAAAAAAACGCTATTCGCTATAGCTTTTTTTTTAGCCTTCTCGCTACAACGCTATAAACGCTATTTAGAACCTTGATATATATAGATGGATGAAAAGGGAATGGCTATTTGTTTCAACGCGCTTCAATTGAGACTTGAGAGGAAATCTTAGATCCTAACTGTCAAAACTCAAAAGCCAGACTGACAGTTAGGATGTTGATTTTATTGAAGGATGGAATTAAAAGGGCCTGACCCATACATGCTATTGCTGGGTCGCTGTCTATTTCTTTTTGACAAAGTCTCAATTGTAAAGGACACAGGATCGATCCTTTTTCTTTGCCATCTAGAATTAATCTATACATCATGTATGCAACTTGCAAACATAACTAGCTTCACCACAAGATCCTGTTTGTCATCTTATGCGTTGTTTCCTTGTTCTTTCCTGCTATATATTAATTGTTTACTTTTCCTCAGTACATGTACGTATAGTACTGTCCTGTTTCAACTTCAAATTAATCTTGACTTAATGTAGCTAGCATAAATTAAGGCAGTTTATTTAACAAGAGGAGGGTTCCAATGCCTCATCTCCTCATACCTCATCCATACCTCATGTTATATATCTTCATTTTCAAAGTCTAAACTATCGATCCGACCGTTCAACATGATATTCATACTAAAATATGCTTGGGGATGAAATTTTATAATTTTTGCAATTTTTTTACTATTTTTTAAGATAGGTACAAAATCACTGTTTTTTGAATGGTCCAGATACAGTGATTTTGTACCTATCTTAAAAAATAGTAAAAAAAATGCAAAAATTATAAAATTTCATCCCCAAGCATATTTTAGTATGAATATCATGTTGAACGGTCGGATCGATAGTTTAGACTTTGAAAATGAAGATATATAACATGAGGTATGGATGAGGTATGAGGAGATGAGGCATTGGAACCCTACTCTTGTTTCATGTGCTTCTTAATTAATAAGGAAGATAAATTTGTTTGACCCTTCATCACATTTTAATGGTTGTATAATTAATATAAAGTTTGTTAAGAGTCTTAATGTCGAGAACACGTACATTAATTATTCACTTCCGTACAATAAATTTTGAACCAATAAAAAAAGTTGTACGCCCAATTAATTTTACAATTTGGTGGCTTCGTCGGCTTCGTATTAATCCATATATATGGTTTGATAAAAGTAGCCTTATACATACATATGTGAATTGACATTAAATCTGAACAGAGACCAGGGCTAAGATGGGTCCCAATAACATATATATATAAGGGTCTTTCTTAAAACAAAAACAAAATGATATATATACGTATACATATATATCTGTATCTGTATATATGTAAGTAGAACTAGAGTGTTCCTAAGCTCACCAAGCCTTTCCGTGAGCTCGACTCTAAAACCTATCGAATTAACTTCAAGTGATATTTTCAAACCATTAGATGTTCAATCTATATTAAAAATGTGCTTGGAGACCAAATTTTACATTTTTTTGAATTTTTTTTACTATTTATTAAGATGGTTTGAAAATCGCAGATCCGGTTGAACAGTAAAAAACAGTAAAAAATTATGGACCATTCGATCAGCGATTTTCAAAGTGGCTTAATAAATAATAAACAAATTCCAAAAAATGTAACATTTGGTCTCCAAGCACATTTCAATATGGAGATCATGTTGAGCGGTTCGGATCGGTTGTTTAGATTTTCAAATTAAGAATATGAGCATGAAGTAAAAATAACATCTTATTTCGCAACTCACCGTAGCCTAGCTCTGTATATATAAAAGGGTCCATGAAATTGTTGGCAATGAAGGGTCCACATATAATATATATCCCAATTAAGTTAAGAATCTCAGTTGGGAGATGTCTTAATTAATTGAGGTCCCCGTCAAAGACCAATTCCAACATTCATATGCCAACCTCTACACTTCTAGAGCAATTAATACTTTCTGTCACCATCTTTAGGAACCTCCTCTCAAACATCGTACGTTTGGATGCATCAAATCAATTAAATAGCACAAATTAACTCATAATACATAGTCCTTTTTTCTTAGTCAAATACAATACAAATGTTTTTTTTATTACAAATAATACAGTATTACTATTATTTTACAAATATATTATTTTGTACAATTATTAACGGACTAATGAGTGCTTTTCTATTTAGTATTACTCCGAATTATACATTTTCACAATATTTGCACTTTATATATATTTTAATTAGAATAATACTCTTTTTATACTAATTGGATTAGTTCTCTTATCACGTATTCTTATACAGTAATCCCAATAAAATTGTTTCTTTCAGAATTCAAACACATCCTAAAAATAACTGAAATCATAATTAAGCACCAAAGTTTAGGCTCGCCTCAAAAAGAAAAAGGAGCAATATCCTTAAGGTGAACTTTGCAAGCAAAGATGCATTTTAGTGCATTTTCGCATATAAATGAAACAACTCTTTGGTTGTATTAATGGACTTATTGATCTATCTAAATTAACACTGCACAGATTAACATATTGATGGATTCGGGAAGGCTAGCTTATGATATTTTAGTGTCTATGGTACAACTTTTTTGGATATTCACTGCTACAAAAAACACATTTACTATCGCTCATTTACCATCTGGTGTCCTTCCATACAGATGGTGTATATAACTAGGGACAGCGCTGTAATTAATTCGAACTTTTTACCGACTGTTCAGTCTAACCAACCGATGGCATTAATGCCCCCCCTCCTTTGCCATCGAGTATATTTTAAATACAGCTAGTATTGAGTGACTCTTCGAACATCGGTTTGGCTCAACGGACGATGGCATTGAGGGGGTGACTTTTACCATTTGTTTGTTACATGAGCCGTTGGTGTTAGTACAAAGCAGTGTTCTAAATAGCGCGCTATAGCGTTTTTGGACCCCAAACGCTACGCTATGACATCAAAATGTGCTATTTGCGCTACGGCCGCTATAGCGGTCCGCTATTTGCGCTATACAATATGGGTTTTTTTTTTAAGCAATTTATATGGGTTTTAAATAAAGATAAAAAAAATCTCAAACCGAAATTGAATTTGTTGCTACTTGCTACAGATAAATCAATTTGAAATTGAGAATATAAATTGAAATTTGAATAGAAAAAAAGTCGAAACCGAAATTAAATTTTGAATAGAAAAAAAAATAGATTATGTCATAAATCATGATGCTTAAGATATTTTTAATAGGAAAAATCGATAGTTTATGATATTACTATGGATATTTTGAACCGCAATTTGGACTTTGTACGGGTTCAATATGAATATTATAATTTCTTAATTACTTTGGTGTTATTTATTGTTCTATGAGACTTTAGATAATGTTGATATTTAGTATAAATATTGAATATACGAAATGTAAAAAAAAACGCTATTTGGAATAGCTTCCGCTATAGCGACGCTATTCGCTATAGCTTTTTTTTAGCCTTCCCGCTACGACGCTATAAACGCTATTTAGAACCTTGGTACAAAGCAATAACAACTCGTTACCATATTGAACTGATGGCATATATTCTTAGTGGCAACGCCGTAAATAATTAGAATCTCAGTTTTAGTATACAATATATACTCCATATATTGAACCGATGGTGGTGATTATATATATTTCAGTAAAACCTAGGTTGTTTATTCCCAACCCTTTGATATCCCCAAACACTAGCTCACTACGAAAATTGACAGACTAAGAAGCTAGCATTTCCTCTCCCGGCGTCATTTGTATGCTAGATCACTCTTCTCTCATTTATTTTCTGTTTATTTTAATCGTTATTTTGAATGGTTTCTTAAATTTGGGAATAATTTAAACTAGGGTTTAGTTATTTAATGTTATTTTTTGTTTTGTATAGGCAAAATGAGTAGCCAAAATAGTCGTTACTCATCAGAACCTTATTGCAATAGATGTCTTAAGCCGACTGTTGTGATGCTTTCGATGACCAGACATAATCCGGGAAGGAAATTTTATACATGTCCAGAATGCAATCAATGGATGGGCTGGTGCGACAACACTGCCAATTTAAGTAACGTAAGTTTAAATTCTCATATGCAACCTTGCAGACAAGTTGCAAGATATCCAAATGAGGCAGAAGTATCTTCGATTCTCAAGAAACAGCTAGTAGTATTAATTGTACTTTGTGTGTTGATGCTTGTGATCTGTTTTTTAATTGTTGTGTTGTTGCTTCATGTGAAGTAGTGGATTACTTTGTACGTAGTGAGATGAGTCACAAGCTGTCCAACAACATGCAAAATATGTTCCGAAAATTAAATCATGTTTCAAACCCAAGGTTTCGACAGTGTATGAAAGGCAAATGACAGTGCATTGTTGTTTAATCTCTTACACAAATCCCTTTTGAATTAAGTTGTGGTTTGCGAAAGAGTTTAAATAACAATGTAAGTCCACTGTTATGTGTCCATTTTTACACTGCCTTAAGCTTGGGTTTAAAACATGATTTAATTTTCAGAACATGCATGTTTTGCAAGTTGTTAGACAGCTTGTGATAAATTTCATTTTTACTATATTTTATTTGACACTTTACAAGAATATGTTTTTTCTTGGTTAGATTCCAAAGAAATGATCAAACTAACTTTCAACTAATAAAACATTTCTTAAAATTAAATCATGTTTTGAACCCAAGTTTTTGGCGGTGTATGAATGGCATATGGCAATGCATTGTTGTTTCACAAACCCCCTTTAAATAAGATGTGGTTTGCGAAAGAATTTAAACAACAACGTAAGTCCACTATCACATGTCCATTTCTACACCGCCAAAAACTTGGGACTAAAACATAATTTAATTTTCAAAAAATATTTTATTAGTTGAAAGTTAATCAGTTTGACACATTTTTTTGGAACCTAACCAAGATAAAGCATAGTTCTTGTAAGGTGTTAAATAAAATATAGTGAATTTAGTAAAATAAAAAGAAACTTAGTTTATGTTGTTTGCATACTCCATGTATTGAATTAGTAAAGGTAATCTTCAATAGAATTGGCAATACAAATTAAATTTCTAAATACAAAGCAATTTCTAAGAAATATCATCGTACGGCAAAGTTTGCTGAATTCGTATCCTCTGCATTAACTCAAAAGGGAATCTTTTGAGTTAATGCATCTCTGCCATTCGATCTATTTTAAGATTCGTGCGGACTACATCCGCACTAATATTAATGCAGAGGATACGCATTCAAGTTTTTTATACTATATATTGGCATTTATCCGCATAACGTCATCGGTAGAATTACTGAGCAAATGGGATAATCACTACGAAGCCGATGGCATTCTAGTTAAGGGTTTCAATATATATATGCAAAAACACATAAGTGTTCTAGCACTCTCGAAATGGTTGTCTCTAGCTAGCTTTCTCCACCACGACTCCGTCTGTAATCACTTGTCGGCCGCCACCTCAATACAACACCGAGCACTCGATCTCTGTCATTGAAGGTTTACGCATCTGACTCTATGTCTATATCTTTCTAGGGTTTTCTAGTTAGGGTTTAGGGTTAGGGGGTTTCTAGGGATAATATGGTTCTAGGGTTTAGGGTTTAGTTTTATATCTTTAGTTTTTCTAAGTGTTTTTTCAGCATTTGTAGTTTTGGAGCTTCTTTACTCTTTGATTTGTAATTTAATTTCAGTAAGTCATCCCAAACATACCCGCATTCTTCAGAACCTGCAGCGAAGAGGGAAAGGGACCCCAGGAACTGCGGGGATGGTACGAAAAAACTGAGAAGGATCACTCCACAATAAATTCATATTACCACCGACAGTGCTGCTAGTTTGGATGTAAGGGTAAAATTTCCTAATTTGATATTTTATTGATTTTTAAATCTTCAATTGCATAAAATATGCAAGACGACCTTGCCTTTACATTCAATCACATAGATTTCATTTTTTGAAGATTTGCATCCAGTCAAGACCTGTTAGGAGGAATGCAAGAAGAGCAAGGGATTGGATATTAGCAAGAACAAAGCCAAATGCAGCTAGCTACCAAAAGGATTACAGCAGCAACATACGTTCTTTCAAATGCCATGCACTTGGAGATGCCTACCCAAGAAGCTAGCACCTTGAACTACAGCCAGGTAAGGCACCTGACTAGATAACTTAGTATTTTTTAATAAGTTGTTATCTGTACACGATAGTGATACATTCCTGTATATAATAGGGGCCTACTAATGTGATTAATGAGATGTCTAATAAGATGACTAATGAATTGGTGCTACCGAGACATCCATTACCTATTGGAGGAATACGGGGTTGGGTCCCTCTTGTAGATTAGGAGGCATTGGACGAACTAGGCCTGGAATTCCAACTACTGCATGATAGATATCTTGCGACACCACTATCTTAAGTAGGAGGCTTCCGCTGCTATATCGGGCCGGGAGTGTTTCGGGATGAGAGCTTCAGTGTAACAGTGGGTTTCATAGATCTCCGTAATCTTATAGCTTATAACGAGATCGACGTCTCTATTATCCAAGTCTGGATAATGTGAGTATTTATTATTATAAATAGAGATATTTTTTTATAATTAACTCCTTTATTTTATTCTGATACTGACTATTTTCAAGTATTGCATGAAGCTAGTTCTTGAAGGCCCAAAATAATGTTGACATTGGTTTCTGGACCCCAGTCCACTTAGCGCCACATCTACTAAATATGCTGGTGAACAATCCCTTTCGTACTTGGCCGATACCTTGCTAAAGTTTCAGGATAAGAGTCTTGTATTCTTACCATGCCACGAAGCTGGGTAAGCTGCTAATTCTACTCATGTTTATTGTCTATTTTTAACAAGTTTGTATTGATTTATTATTTTATTACTTATATTGTAGAGCACGTTGGAGGCTTCTCGTTATTATCCCAAGACAGAATGTTGCCTACTTGCTGGACTCGGTGCCAAATAATGACCGGGAGTTATATATTGTTCCTCTATTACAGCAGTAAGCAAAATACATATGATTTAAAATGCAAAATACTAACCTGGTCTACTTCTAGGTACCATATACTGACCTTTAATAATTCTAGGGCTTATAAGTCATACATACACCGGGGAGAACGACATATGCTGGGGAGAAGAGCATTGGAGGTCAGAATGTTTCAGGTAAGAAATATTTTAATCGATTATTTCATTTGCAACTTATTTTAAGTTCCAATTGCACTACTAAATAGATTTTCTTTTAAATAATACACATTTGATCAGAGCCCCACGCAAAGCAATTCATGGGAGTCCGGATATTATGTAATGAAGAACATGGAGATGCTCATCAAAAATTATGCACGTTCTTTTCCAATTGTTTGTCAATCACTTGTTTCTATCATGCTTTCCGATTAAGTTGTTATATATGTTATTCATATGTTTTGATTTATTCATGCAGTGTCGTCTGTCCAGAATGCCATACATGAAAAAACATTACATGACATTCGTATCCAATAGTATAAGTTCTTCTTGGAATTAGTTTAATTACTATGCAAGTACTTGACGGGGGAGGATTTGGTGCTGATGTATTGTTGTCTGTGGTGTAAAACAATTCTTGTTTTCTAGTTTTTGCGGGCATACACTTTTGTATTGGTTTTAATAATGTGGTTTAAAATAGTTGTTTGTTTTATGGTACAATGAAATATTGCTCTATATATTATTGTATGTGTGATATTGCTAGCTTGTTGGTTTATAATTGTTGTCTAGTTTATATATTGCTTGTTGCATGGATTAATATATATGTTGGATAACTTGTATATGTATATGTTGTTGATGTCTATATTAATTTTTGGTTAAAATATGAGTATATAATGCATGCATGTTTATTGTTGCTTTGTTGGGTTTTAAAAATGGCTAGCAAATATATGATGGAGATGCTAGCTCCTAATACAAAAATTACTAATAAAACATAATAATTATATATACATCACAATCGGCTCAAAAATTAATGACCGATGGCAAACTAGGATCTGTCAATGCTAACTCAAACAAAACAGATGGTGTAAGACACTTTTGCAATCGGCTATTAAAATCCAACAGACAGCGTTAATTACATTTGTTGTCGGTTGCAAAAAGAAACATATGGCGTTAGGTACTAACATCGTCTGTTTTATCGTGCACTGCCGATGGCATATTTGTATACCTTTCTTATCGGAGTGATAGCTATCGGTGCGTAATACGATTGCGGATTACAATTTTACCCGATGGCGAAGTGTTTTTTTTGTAGTAGTGTTGTAATAGAAAAGTATATATATATGTATGAATTTTAGATGGAATATTCTTATGAATATTTTAAATTAGAATACTTAATTTCTGTTTTTATTTTAAATAAAAAGGTACGTACGTAAGTAAAAAAAAATCTATGAATAAAAAATTATACATTATTACAGTATGACACAGACATCGAGTTCCACTATGAATTAATTATCTGACATGTTCAAGCCATTAATCCTGTAATTTATAGAGAACTAGAACCAAGTGACATGAACATATATGATAATTATAAAAAAAAAAAAAAATTGATCACTGTAAAGTTAAATGTGACTTGCTTTCTAAAGCATCATGATAATTTACATAGACTGATACCCGGTTCCAGTTAGCAAGAAAAAAATAATAGTGGTAAATATATATACAACTTGTTGTTGGAAAAGTAATTAATTAGAAAAAACATCGAGTGTTGAGCTGGCACTGTAAGCCTTCCTTCTGGATGCCAAGCTGGCAGTCCGAGTAACCTCTAAAACCTCTAAACGCGTTGCGATTGCGACTTCACTTGAACGGTATATGTATATAGCGCTACTTAATTTTATCAACCCAAACCACCTTCCCTCCTTTTCTCCAGCATTCAAATCCCATAACCAATTAATCTACCTCAAGTCTAATAAACTAATTATTACCTATCTATCCAATTCATTAATTTAATTTCTCTCTCACTCCACACCCTACCGTCCTACGTATAATTAATTAATGGAACCCTTCCAAAGGAGCTCTAACAGTGATGACGAAGTATACACCTACAACACCATCTCCTCTGCCCCACCCAAACGACGTGCCGGCCGCACCAAGTTTCGGGAGACGAGACACCCGACCTACAAAGGAGTGCGAAGGAGAAATACCAACAGATGGGTCTGTGAAGTGCGTGAACCGAATAAAAAGTCGAGAATTTGGTTGGGTACATTTCCTACAGCTGAGATGGCAGCACGGGCACATGACGTGGCAGCCATAGCATTACGTGGGCGGTCGGCATGTTTGAACTTTGCAGATTCGCCAAAATTGCTGAGTATACCAGAGAGCACTAGCCCGAGGGCAATACAAAGAGCAGCGGCTGAGGCAGCGGAGATGTTTCGACCCAGTCCGAGTGAGGATGGACAGCAGGGTACTGCTACTAGTTCTTTAAGTATGACTGCGGGCACGACAGGAGATGAGTATGTCTCGCAAATGGACCCGTTTCCTGAAGGATTTGAGATAGGCATGGAGGGTTACTTGGACATGGCACAGGGAATGCTGATTGATCCGCCGCTGCCGCTGCCGCTGCTGCTGCTGCAGCCTATGGAGGCAACAGGAGATGAGTATGGGTCTGATGCTGATGCTGATGTCGAGCTCTGGAGCTATTCAATTTGACAGAAATTAAATAACAAGACAATATCAATATATTATACAGGGGCGGACCCAGGTGTATCCGCGAGGGAGCTGCCCTCTCCTGAATTTTGAGTTTTAATAGAGATTTATCGGTTCCGACCGACTTTGTCTCCTCTGAAATTTTTTTTGCCTCCCTTTGGACGTTTGATTTGTAATTCGGGTTAAAATTGAAATAAATTTGTTGAATTTTGATTGGTAATTAGAATTATAAGTCAAAGCATCAAAAATTACAAATCAAAGCATTGAAAAGTACAAGTTATAGCATTGTTTTTTATCGAGTATCTAATTGGTTAATAGATTTAAACCCGGTTAGATATTTAAAACCGATTTGATATTTTTTTTACTCCCCTGATGAAAATTCTGGATCCACCTCTGAATATATATGCAAGTAGTGTGCAATTAATTAATTTTGCGGTAGTGCGGTAATTAATTAAGTAGTGCGAGGGAGAATCAAGTCAAGTGTGCCAGTGTCAACTGTCAAGGATGTACGTATTTTATATCAAAGGAGATATATAATTAATTAGTATCTCTATGTCAACCTTCTTTTAGGTTGCAACAATTAATTAAGTCCTAGCTATACAATTAATTCCAAGGTTCTAAATAGCGTTTATAGCGTCGTAGCGGGAAGGCTAAAAAAAAAGCTATAGCGAATAGCGTTGCTATAGCGGAAGCTATTCCAAATAGCGTTTTTTTTTTTACATTTCGTATATTCAATATTTGTACTAAATATCAACATTATCTAAGGTCTCATAGAACAATAAATAACACCAAAGTAATTAAGAAATTATAATATTCATATTGAACCCGTACAAAGTCCAAATTGCGGTTCAAAATATCCATAGTAATATCATAAACTATCGATTTTTCTTATTAAAAATATCTTAAGTATCATGATTCATGACATAATCTATTTTTTTTTCTATTCAAATTTTAATTCCGGTTTGGACTTTTTTTCTATTCAAATTTCAATTTCTATTCCCAATTTCAAATTGATTTATTTGTAGCAAGTAGCAACAAATTCAATTTCGGTTTAAGATTTTTTTTACCTTTATTTAAAACCCATATAAATAGCTTAAAAATAAAAAATAAAAAAAAACTCATATTGTATAGCGCAAATAGCGCTGTAGCGGACCGCTATAGCGGCCGTAGCGCAAATAGCGCATTTTGATGTCGTAGCGTAGCGTTTGGGGTCCAAAAACGCTATAGCGCGCTATTTAGAACACTGATTAATTCTGATTTTAACAATCACCCCTTCCAAGTTCACAATTAATATCGATCACATTATATATATTACACTGTTATCTTCCGGAAAATAACCAATATCACATTACATATCACATTGTGATTCCTTCATATTTCAATCATTTCAATGACTTTGAAAGTTAATTATTTTCAGAAAATATTAAAAAATAAAATATGCTTGTGTTTAAAATAATTATATAATTATGTCCTATTTCGAAAACTTGCCTACCCTGAAAATTTATTATATTTGATTAAATTCTCAAAGAAATCTATTTAACTCGTAGATTTTGATTTTTTTTTTTTAAATATACATCTTTATATGCTCAGCATATCCTACTGTACATACGTATTACTTGTACGCTATGAAGTGATCAACCGCACGCATATTGAGAACTGTATCATAAAATATTGCATAATTTTGAATGAGAGTACAGTACTTTGCAAAACGTGGAACAGTTCATAATATACATCAATATCTCCGTTTACAAAGTTCAAATAATAAATATCTCCGTTTTGAAATATTGAGTCAGACCAAATTTTTAAATTTTTTTAGATTATTTTTACTATTTTTAGATAGGGAGACAATCACGGAATCACCTGATCCAAAGAATTTTGAACTATCTAAAAATAGTAATATTCTACCAATTTATAAAATATGTAAAATTTGGTCTCCAAGTACATTTTCACATAAAGATCATCATCTTGAGCAGTTCGAATTAATTATTTAAATTTAAAAAATGGTGATAATATGGATCCATAGCACGGACCGATCCGCACTTTACAAAAATACTGTAGCCTCAGTTCGTAATATTTTATATTTGTAATAGACCACAAGTAAATAAAATATAAGAGTACGTCAACAACAAAAAAAATATATATAATTTGAGTAGTAGAATAGAAATTTGGATAATGTTAGTATCCACATTTTTCCAATGAACTATAAAGAATCTGCATCCGTATGCACATCATTTAAATTTACTGGTATATAATTTATTTATAAATTATTTTGTGGACACAGACATATATAGTTTTTTTGTTTTTTTTTGTTTTGATAAAAGGTCTAAATCTGTTTCATTACATAAACATGTTAAGTTACAGGTAACGGCTATCTCACATCTACAAAAGAGAGTGCCTGACAATCTGTTTTAAAAGTGCATTTAGTGAAACCTTCCTTTGGAATCCAATTAACAGCCTCCTCAAGTGCCATTGCTTCCGACTAAATAGGACAACAAGCTAAACAAGCCGACAATTTGTAAGCAAGAAGGGCGTTACCTTTCCAGCCTTGTGACAACTTTGTTGTTATCATCTTTGAATTAATTCATGAAAGACGTGAAAATAGTAGAGACTAGAGAGGCTACTAAACATTTGACATTTTGACGGGCGGCCAACTTGAGCCCATATTTATTTGCTCCTCGTATTGTTCAAACAATAACCATCCTCTTATTGGGTAATTAAATTATGTATGGATGCCTCTTATTGGGCTCCAACCTGAGCGAATCATGGGCCTTCAGAAACCGAATCGGATCAGAATCAGATGGGAATGATTGGAATACCAGAAGTATGTGGCAAAACGAAGCAACGTGGAAGCTGAAGAAAGATTTGTTGCCTTGTTGTTGGGAAGCAACAATATCATTTGCGCATGATGCTATTGCTGCCTCGTTATCATCCAAACAATCGATGCAACAAAAACAGGAGTTCAGAAATTATTAAATCACTTCCAGGTCCAGCAACAAAAATTTTATGTATCATGCATTCATGCATATTTGATATTTAATCCAATGCGGGCATCGACTGATGATTTTTTACATATCCTTTTAATAAGCACCAAACAAAATGAATTCAACCAAATTTGAGTGGGTGGGTACGGACCCAGGTTGATGTGGTTCATGCATCTCAGTTCTCAGGTCTGGGGCCTACTCGACATGTTAGTTGTGTCAAGTAAACGTGCGTCTCTACCGGCTCAATAAATTTATAGTGCATGCATTAATGTATGATATTTTCATTCTTATATTATACACGTAGTTGTTCTGATTCGCCAACAGTTGAGATTGAAATATGAATTTTCGAATTGAATATTAGCCCTCCAATCACATAATTTGTCTTCTTTTGATTAAATACATTTATTAGATGTATAGAAGTCTAAATTTAGTTAAAAACATACTTGTTACACAGACTGCTACATGGTTTGTCACAATTAAAATTGAATAAATCTCTAGCGATCCGTTTTCTTATTTCTCCTTACAGTTATCTCCGATTCCTGTAATTAAATTATTTCCTTATTTATTCATTTCCTCTGTTTTATTTCTCCTCTTCCTCTATATTTTCGACAATAAAAATGGAAACAATCATATCTTTTCGAATTTTGTTTAGGGCTACTGTATCTTTGTGAATAGATGAAGAGCAGATCTTGTGCTGATGGAAACAATCATATCTTTCCGATCTAGAGAGAAAATGAAGAATATCAAGAATTTTCGTGTAGAGAAATGATCTGTAGAGAAATTTTCATTATTAAAATAATTTTCATCAAAAATATATCTGTAGAGAAAATTCTTATTTGAATCATTTAATTATATTTTTCCCAATTTGTTTCTTTACAGATTCATTTCTCCTCTAAATCGTTTAATGACCTGTCTTGTTTGTAGAGAAAATTAGATATTAAATTGTACAATGATACTTCAAGAATTTTTTTCATGTTATATTTGATTTTTTTTTTTCATTTGTTGTTGTTTCTTTTATTGTTATTTATTATTTGGATCTCCTTTTTTTTTCATTTGTGTCTTTTATTTTCATTTAAATATATTTTTTCTTAATTTTTTGTAAATGTCGAACAAAAATGTCTTTTCATATTCTATTCAATTTTATAATATGCCCCCGTTGCAACGCACGGTCACAATACTAGTATACAACATATCCATTTAATTACGCATGCATTACGTTTGAGATTTAATTTTATTGAAAATGATGTGACACCATAGATCAAGGGCATTGGATCCCTTCTCAATATAAAATAATATAAATTGGTTAGTTTAAATTATGTATTGTAGTTTTGCAACGTCTCATTTTTTTTTTTAGCAAAATCAATCTTAATTTAATTAATTGTTAGTAAAGCATGTACCCCGTCTTGAATTTAATTAATTATTACCTCATGTCCTCTATATTTTAGTATTTTTCTTACAAAAAAAATTACATGTACATCAAATGAAAATATACTTGTACATCAAATTTTATGTTTTTCTTATAGTTTTTAAATATTTCTTTAGATAGGTAAGAAATCACTAGATCTATAAAATTCTAAACTATTCAAAAGTAGTGATTTTTTTTATCTAAATATAGAGTTAAGAAATTGTAAAAATTAAAAATTTAGTCTGCAAATACATTTTCATATGGATATTATGTTGAGCGGTTTAGATTGACTGTTTGAACTTCGAAACGAATCATTCCACGCTATGTATAGTACCATAGCCTCTATTAATTATTTAGTATAAATCAATTTATAGAGATCTAATTTAAAAAAAAAATAGTTTGGACGATTCCATAATTGTTTGATTAATTCATTATGACGGTTTCCATTCTAAAAGAAACATATATATCGTTTGGGCTTTGCTGTTGGATAAGATTAGTTTGATGATGCATGACTATCGATTGTGTGGTCAGGAGCGGATCTAGGATTTTTGTTAAGGTGGCAAAAAAATATCGAATCGGGTTTAAATAGCTAATCGGATTTAAATTCATTAATTAATTAGGAACTCGATAAAAAATAATAATTTAACTTATACTTTCCAATGCTTTGAATTGTAATTTTTGATACTCTAATTTATAATTCTAATTATCAATCAAAATTCAACAAATTTATATCAATTTTAGCCCTAAATTTAATTTAAATTACAAATCAAACATTCAGAAAGGACAAAAAATTTTCAAAGAGAACAAAATCAGTCAGGACCGATAGACTTCCACTAAAATTCAAAATCCAGGATAGCAAGCACTGTGACTACTTGAGTCCGCCTCTGGGTGCGGTGCGGTTAAATGAAACAGCTGCATGTGATATTGTTATTGTGATGGATGGTTCATGAATGGTAGGTTGGTGGCAATATTTTACGCACATGTTCAACAATTCATTCATTAGTTAATTAATTAATGATGATATTTTGGGCGGGTGTGGGGAATTCGTATCGGCTGTCGGCTGCACTAACTCATAATTTGAGTTAACGCAAAATAAATTCCGACCGTCCAATTTATATTTTGTGATTCATTTCTGATTAAATTGATCATTTAACTCAAATTTTGAGTTAATGCAGATGATACGTGTTTGGAGAGAATACCACTCAAATTTGAGTCCCAAACTTAAAGTGGTATTCCCCCCCAACACGTAGAAAACGGATCCTACAATTTGCAGAAGTACGATTGAATATATATACAATATCATATACGTGAATTTTAATTAATTTGTATGTGCCTGGTAGAGATATATAAATGACATTGGCCTGCACCAAGAAGCAATGTATTAAAAATTGATAACCATAAGTAAAATATGACAAGAAAGTAAAAACATTTTCACACCCTTTTCTTTTTGGGGGTTAGATTTTTTGTAGATCTATACGTAGTTAATGTTTAAGAGATTTAATTGTTATTATTATTATTACTTGTATTTTGCTGCGGTTTCAAAATTCAAATAAAAATACAATAAATAGAAGTAAATCAGATAAAAAAAATTCATATTTAATATTATTTGTCTTTTTATAATTCTCTTTATTCAACAATAAAATGAATTATTTTGTCTTTATCTCTCCATTAAATTAGAAGTTAATTACTTTCTTATTTTGTTGTAATCAATAACATAAAAAAAATAAGAAATAAATGTTATCAATTAATTGTTTTTATAACAACATCCATATGAAGAAATTGTAAGGAGAAAATGAGTGTTTAGAAAACTAAATACATCCTTCAGAGTAGAACTAGGGTGTTATTAAGCTCACCAAGTCCCTTTGTGAGCTTAATTCAAAAACTATTGAATTGGCTTCAAACAATGCATCCAAACCGTTGAAACCGATCTATTTAATTCACAAGTGATGCGTTTATATGTCAAATTTTTAAATTTAAACTAATTTAGTATAAAGTCGAGCAGTAAAAAAAAATGATTTATAAGTTAATTTTAATGTGTTCATTTTTAATCATTTTTGACCGCTTGACTTTATATTAAATTAGTTTGAAAATTTATAAATTTGACATGTAAACTCATCACTCGTGAAGTAGATCGGTTTCAACAGTTTGAATGCGTTGCTTGAAACCAATCCGATGGGTTTTTGAGTTAAGCTCACAAAGAGGTTTGGTGAGCTTAAAAACACCCTAGTTCTACTCCATACTTCAACATAATAAATGTCAATACTGTCACATAAAATCACATTTGCAGAATTTTTTTATCTTAACCGTTTAAAATCCAACAAATTAAATCACAGTCGTTAATGGACCAAAACATCTACGTGCTTAATATAAGATGATAGATATGGATTTCTAAACAAATTAAGGCTCCTGTAAATTAGTACAAGTACCACAATATCAAATGTAAACGTCTATGCACTAATTAATCTACACAAGTTTAACCCTGAACATTCAAGATTGGCTAATTGATTGATAATTAACCTGTAATTAATTACTTATAAGTTATAACCAATGTTTAACTTGTAATTAATTAATTACACTCACTCAATGACAAGTAAGTAGAAAGAATAGAGTCAATTGATCCTCATTTTTTTTAAATTTATATTTATACATAATTATTTAACAGTGAGGCTACGGTACTATGCATAGCACGGATTGGTCCGTGCTACGGCTCAATATTTGAGTTTTCAAAATTCTAACGGTCGATCCGAACCGTTCAACATGATTATAAAATGAATATGTACTTGCAAAACAAATTTTACATTTTTCGAATATTTTTACTATTATTTTAGATAGGTAGAAAATCACTGTTTTTGGATTGTCCAGAATTTTCAGATCAAGTGATTTTCTACCTATTTAAAAAATAGTAAAACAATTTGAAAAAATGTAAAATTTGATTTGCAAGTACATATTTATTTTATAATCATATTAAACAGTTAGGATCGACCGTTAGAATTTTGAAAACTCAAATATTGAGCCGTAGCACGAACCAATCCATGCCATGCATAGCACCGTAGCCTCACTCATTATTTAATTATTTATATAATTTAGAGTAACATGACGTTACTGCAATCGCCGTAAAATCTAGTCGTGCGGTGTCCTGCCACGTGGCTCCAGTGCAGCATTTTGAAAGATTGAGAGTTCAATTTTGTGGCAGTTACGCTCTCTTATTTCATTAAGTCTAACTATGTGCACAACAATGAATAGAAGGATCACCCCAAATTTTGTTTCTTTATGCTCTCTTTATTACTCATGAACAAACTCATGATAAGCGTGCCCCTAAACAATATATTTCTTTTTGCCCCTGTTGTGATTTAGTTAGCAACGGACATGATAAAACATGGCGTTTGTATAATCTCCAAGATAATTTGGGCCGTATGAGGCCCGGTAATGATTCATTTACCTTTTTTAAAGCAGTTACCTCAGGTTATTAAATTCAACCAAAATGAATGACTAAGATTTACAAGTTGCATCAGATATTAAAAATTATTAATGGTGACAAGTTAGGGGTGAAAACGGAGCGAATACGGAGCGGATAGTGGTAAAACTATATCCATATCTTTTTTAATTTTCTAAATACGAATACGGATTGAATCAGATATTTATTAAAATAATATTAGAAAATATCAAATTTCATAATATTTATCTAATATTAATGGTGAATAATAATATTTTTTCATAATATATATCAAAATATATGATATATATTTGCTACTATATCATATCCATATCCACACATATATTTGAATATCGGATATCCACATCTAATTTTTCGAATACGAATCGAATACGGATCGGATATTATCCATACCGTTTTCACCCCTATGACAAGTGCATTAGATCTAAAGAAAAGGTGCTCATGCTCATATGATGAAAAGATCAACTTCAATTAAAACGTCCTCGTAAAGTAAAGTAACTAAGTAGTGATTTTGAAGCTATAATATGACTTTTAAAAGAGTTCTTAAAATCTAGTCTAATTTTTCATTTTTTTTTCGTTCCTTCTTTATTTTTGTTATATGATACCATTTGTTAAGATATTATAAGAACCTAAAATTAGAGAGAGGCAAAGAGACAAATTTATGAGGAAGAGAATTATATATTGAACTTGAATTTCAATTACAATAGTATATATGACTCATTAATAACAAAACAGGTTCTCTAATAGAGAAATTAATACAAATAAACCCTTAAAACTATCCTACAGTTTTTATTAATTTCTTATAATGTTTTATTAAATTAAATAAGCAATTAATTTATTTGATAATTAATCATTATTCATTTTATTATTTGTTATCTTAATGATTAAAAATATTTAACAAATATTGATATAATATTAAGAAATAATTTTGTATGTACATGAGTCCGACTAATGTCATAACATTACAATTTTAGTCTAAGTTATAACGAGTCAGTTTTTGCAATTTCAAAGTCTGAATAACCAATTCAAACCGCTCAACATGATCTCCATATTAAAATGTACTTGGAGATCAAATTTTATATTTTTTGAAACTTTTTTTTTACTATTTTTTTAGATAGGTACAAAATCACTATTTTCAGATACTTCTGGACCATCCAAAACAGTGATTTTGTACCTATACAAAAAACAGTAAAAAAAAGTTTTGAAAAATATAAAATTTGATCTCGGAACACATTTTAATATTGAGATTATGTTGAGTTATTTGAATTGACTGTTCGGATTTTGAAATTGTAAAAAACTGACTTGTTATAACTTAAAAACGTTATGATATTAGTCCGACTCGAATATGAGTATGAAATATCTCCAGCTCTGTTGTAGCCGTTGGCATCCGTAATCGTAAACCTGTAGTTCCTTCAATTAAGTTGTATATCTCTCACTGTTTAAAACTAATGTCAGCCCACGGGCCTTTAGAAAAAAAAGAACATATATTGTAAAGTCTCCGGATATTAAGAAGAAAAGAAAGCATGCTGGTAATTCTTTTTTAATTTTTGATAAAATATTTGATGTTAAATTCAGGGGTTTGGATGAGCAATAAATATACAATTATAACAGGGGGGTTAGAGTCGAAAAAACGTGTCGTGCCATGTTGTGACTAACACGTCGTAATTTTGATCTCATGTCATGTCGTGCTGTGTCGTGACCAAGTTAATTTTTCACGTGCCGTGCCATGACCAAAATGTCAAGGGGTGGTCACGGTATGCGAATGGTCACGCCACGTGAGTCACGCCGTGCCTAATGTGTCTTGATCATAAATTAAATCAATATCTAATGGTCCTAATTACACGTGACTCGTGTGACTACGTGTCGTGCCGTGCCGTAACTAAATCTTTCACGTGCCGTGCCATGCCAAAGTTTTAAAAGATGAGCACGGCACGAAACACGTGAGTCACAACACGTAACTGACATGTGTGCCGTGTCATTCTGTTCACGTGTCGTTTCGTGACAGAACCGGCTCCGCACTACCATTTTTCCCACTCTAAGGGGTGAGATAGGGAAGTAGGTTTTATTTCCTTTTTGTTTGTACTCTCAAGTAACTCAAGTGGTAGAAACTAACTTTTTTTTTTTATCTTTTTATTTTTGATGAAAAACACGTAGGGTAGAAACTAAATTGACTCTTTTGACCAGACCAAAACAAAATATAGGCGACGTGGCGACCGCTGACATGACTCTCATCACTTTCTCTTTCTTAGGGGAGGCCTCTTGGCTTATTCGCCCTTCTTCTTTTATACAAATTCGAGCATCCCACCTCTACAACCTAAATATATATTTTAAAATCCTCGTCTCTTCTCTCGTTCTCTGTAAGGTGTGAGGACTGAGCAGCATCTCCTCTCCTCTGTAGTCTGTACCCCAACACATCAACAAGAGATGCATTCTTAATTTATTTTGTCTAAATTAAATTCTCCACGTACACGTACTCATCACGGAAGGGAAGGGAAGCTACCTCTCTTTTTCCTCTTTTCTCTATTCTCTAAGAGACTAAGACTAACAAACCCCCCTACAAATTAAAACCCCCCCAATTCTCTCTCTCTTTCTCACCAAGCTATTCATTAATTAATGATGTCACACACTAAACCGCTAATGCTCAAGGATTACCTCGAGCTAGACTCCAATTCCGATTCAATTGACCAATATGCCTCAATGCGGCACCTCCTTCAGGTGGAGCTCCGTAGCGGATCAGGCAGGCGGCAGTTAATCCGAACCCGATCCAAAAACACCCTCTTGAAGCTCTCTTCGTTGATGAAACTGGATTTCCTTCTCTTGTCCTGCTCCCCTAGTTCCATCAATAAGAGGCCTCGTTCGAGAAACATTTTGAAGAAGAATGAGAGTGGTAGCTTTGCCTTTTGGAAGAAGAGAGGAACTACTACTGATCATGAGGTTGAAGATGTCAGGGTTAAAGACATTGTCAGGTTGACATCATTCAATATCACCACTTGTAGCTCCAGCAGTTGGTCCGAATCGGATTTTACCGGGTCGGATTTCCTGCCCTCATCCAATGGTAGCTCAGAGTTCATACCCGATATTATTACCGATGCGGACGACAGCCATGGCGGGAGCGACAAAAAGGTCAGAGAATTTGCAGCGATTTAGTTACTTTTTTTATTTTTCTATCATGGTTCCATAATTGTTCTTGCACGTAGATTTTTTTCAGTTTCGCTGAACCTGTGTCCTGTGGTGGTCCACTGTGCCAGTACGAACCAAAAAGCTCTTTTAAATGTTGGTCCTAAATACCCTTCCGAGAGTAACCTACCAACCTCTAGTCGGTTTAAAATTTTGAAAAGTTAACCTCTAGCCGGTTTTGACTGGTTAATGTTCAAAGCGGTCTGATTCCCAAGGAATTGACAGCAAGCATGCTATTGCTGTACCTAATCTAACTGCACTGTCAGTTCCAATATATATAAGCATTAGCATTGGAAACCAAAAAATTAAATTAGACTTGTTGTCGGTGGAGACATATAAGTATTTAATAATTTAATTAAGCTCAAGCCACTCTAGCATTTTATTTAATATAATATTAGGTTAAAACATGTCCATTAGTTCCAATATGACTGACTCTGCGGCTCTACGCCTCTACCTATACCGAAACGGCTAACGCTAGCTAACAAATGTTGTAATAATTAATACACACAACCTTGACCTTGTTTTAGGTAGAGGTCAGCGTACAATTGTTGTCCATTAGCCTTTATTTGGGCTGGGCGCTTGTGGCATATTTAATTAATTAATATGGATGGCAAAGTAAGAAAGGTGCAGCCTAAATGGTGGAAAGAAAAATCCAATAGAAATGCGGAAAGGACGGCAACGCGTGCACATTAATTGGTCATTGGATGCCCCTGCCCCGGGAAGGGGAAGGGGAAGGGGAAGGGGAAGTCCCTACTCCCTACCTTAATTAATTTCTTTATTGGCGTTTTGGCGTCAAGTGCAAGTGCAAACATCTTGCTTATTTTATTACCACGGAGATGCTCCTCGAAATAAATAAAATAAAATAAAATAAAAAAATGCGGGGTTTATCGTAATTTATAATTGCTAGCTCATATTAATACATTTACTAATTTGTTTAACTTGATCAGTACGTGACTTGCAGTCTTGTAACATGAATTAATGATGTTAATTAACCAACTGGAAACATCAAGTAGTTAATTAGTTCTTTTATTTATATTTATTGTTATACATGCATATATAGTACGTTTGGAAACAAATTAATTAAGTGATGTTAATGTTTGCGAATTGAAACATACATACAGGTTGTTACAAGGGATGAAGAAGAGAAAGATCAACTCAGTCCAATATCTGTAATGGATTTTCCATACCAAGAAGAAGAAGAAGAAGAAGAAGAAACTGCAGATGAGGGTATCTCTCATTCTTCTTCTTTCCAAGAAAACCTCGCCAGCATAGAGAGTACGTTCTGTTCCATCCCTTTCATCTCTCTCTCTCTCTCCTTAATCATCTCTCCACCTTTAATTTGAAAGTTGAAAACGAACGTAGTACATGCAGTTGTTTAGATACACACCAAATTAAGCATAGCTGTAGCTGGTAAGCTGGTAGCAATTCCAATTCCAATTCCAACAGAGAGAGAGAGAGAGAGGGGAAGGTACTAGGCCTAGGCTGCTACAGTGAACACAACAGTTGTAACAACTGCCATTGTGACTACTTTTCCCAGACGCAAAGCGCCCTCTCTCTTTCTCTTCTCGCCTTTTTCTTTCTTCCCTCGGAGTCCGAGGCCCACTTCACTTCACTTCACTTGACCAACGACAAACAGATCAGATCCTGTTGTTGTGTGACTTGTTACTTTTTTAGCCCATTAAGCGCACAAATCGCTGCCATTGCCACTTTATGGATCCGCCTTTATATCTTGCCCGTACGTGCATGCGCACTGCCAACTGCCAACTGCCATCTATGATCTATCTAGCTACCAAACTTTTTATTAAAAAAAATATAATTATAATCTGTTAAGTATCATTATCATTAATTATTAGATAATGGGTAAAGCGTCATTAAATATTTTTTTTATTTTAGTAAAGTAACTTTAAATTAATTGGATTGGGGCTTTAAGGAGTTTATAATTAAAAATAATAATGGCAATTGTGCAGATTTTAAAGTGCATTCAATTCATGATTGATTGGGTGTAATTATAGCTAGAGGCTGTACATGATCGTCAACCTGTTCTTGTACGTATTAATTTGTCATTTACTCTAATACATTCATAATCAAATTAAGTGGTACCCAGCACCTCCTTTTGTTCATTTCTTAATTAATGCCCTTTCACATGTGTACCTCTATCATATTTCTTCAAGCATTTCTTCAACCGAAATTTTTATTAATCGAAAAAAAATAAAAAAAATATCGAAAAGGGGCGAAACTTTAGTCACAATTTTAAAAGTAGTTAGAACGGAACCATTGGTACCGTCCCATGGGACGGGATTATCGTCACCGTCCGAGATTACATTTCACTAACCCCATTCGCCGCTAATCCGGATTGAAAGACGGTGATAACATTCCCGTCCCAAAAAAAAAAAAAATAGGCTGGACGGTACCGTTGTTGCCGTCCCAGAAAGAAAAAATAAAAAAATAAATAACAACCGGACGGTACCATCGTTGCCGTCCCAGAGAAAAAAATAAAAAAATAAAAATGTTTGACGGGCAAGCTAGAATAGAACCGCTTGTTCCATTTCTACATCCAGCTGAAAACAACTCCGAAATCTAATGCTACTTGGCACATCATCTTATAATGAAAGAAAACGAGTTGAGTTAAAACCTTCTACCTCTCTCGGCGGATTCAGATCGAGGTGGCGATGATTCCTCCGTAAAATACACAACAGAGGATTCATTGCGGGCGGGAGGAGAAACTTCACGAACAGTACCGCTTGTGAGCCCGGCGAGGTCGGTGGCAGTGAGAATCGCGGCCTTAAGGGCTCCAGTGATGTCGCCAGAGGTTGCTGCCTCTACGGCTCTGGACCGCTTCGCCGCCTCTCTGGCGACAATGGAAGATTGTAAATAATATAATATGATATTCTATAGGTGTGGTATTGCAGAGAAGATTGTATAGGTGGTCACGTGAGTGACATTGGATAGGATAGAATAAATATTGAGACATTGTATCTTTTGGTTTAATGAAAAAGTAATTTTAGTTTTCTCACGGAGGACATTTAACCCTGCCATGTCGTCTCATACGAGACGAGAGAGAGACCGTGGGTTATTTCAGGAACACGAGGGAGGGATCTCGGACGGCATCAATACCAACGTCCCTCCTTTTATTTTTTTTTATTTTTTTTGTCGGACGGTATCAACCCTACCGTCCGGCCTTTTTTATTTTTTATTTTTTTCTCGTGGGACGGGATCCATATTACCGTCCGAAAATCTGGATTAGCAGGGTTAGCGTGTTAATCCTGGTTAATCTCGGACGGTGAGAATAATCCCGTCCCATGGGACGGTATCACTGATTCCGTTCTAACTATTTTTAAAATTGTGACTAAAGTTTCGCCCCTTTTCAATATTTCTTTTATTTTTTTTCGATTAATAAAAATTTCGGTTTCTTCAAGCAAACAATTTCTCTATCTTACGTTGTTTTCTTCCTCTACACAGTTCAACCTATATAATTATATATATATTGTATTTCTACTGTTCCTACAGTACATCTTTGTCTTCTCTAATTGTAACAATGTTCCCGAGTAACTGTTTTAGAATTTGCCGAATTGTACCGACTACACGTCATTTATGAAATATTTATTTATTTATCAAAATATTAATATTTTGACATTTTAATTATTTGCATTATGAAATAACAAACTAATCACCACAAATTTTAGATTTTGCTGAACCAAATAACAAACTTGTCACCATTCTCTAACTGATGTTTCCCTTTTTTTGTTGTTTTATCAGGAGCAAGGCAAGCACTACTACAGAAGATCCGGCGGTTCGAGAGTCTAGCTGAGCTGGTGCCTGTGAACCTTGACAACCAATTCTCGGATGTTGATGAAGAATCTAGTGGAAATCCAGCATCAGACGATGATGATGTAAATGAAGAAGAAACCACTGTTGAGATGCAAGCATGGAAATTGCTTAATCATATCAAGTCCAATTCGCCTATTAGGATAGAGGGATGCATTGAGAAGCTGCTTCTGCAATTTTTTGTAGAAGGTCTAAATTGTAACACTCGAAATGATTGTTTTGCAACAAAATTGGTAGATGCTGCAAAGAAGTGGATTGAAAGTCAAAGCGACTGCTGGGAGCAACGGGACAATTGTGGCGAAATGGAGATTGGGCAGATGGATTGGAATGGACGATTTAGATCATGCTTTGAGGAGGAGCAACAGGAAGTAGCAGTGTGTTTGACGAGCGGGGTTTTGGGATGTTTGATGGATGAATTTGTAGGAGAGTTGGTGTTTTCTTAGGCTGTGTAGGTACTTGTTACATGCATTTCTTATTTATTTACTTTGGAAGTGAGAGATGGCTTGGTACGGTGTATGTAAATTTCAGAATTAATGTACTAATTAAGTTAGTCTGGTAGCAACTTGCTACCATAGATTTTGGGTAAAGAAATTCCTAGCGCAATATTTCCTTTACAATTAATTTGTTCTTCTTAAATTGATTAGTTAGGTAGGAAGTGAAGCTAATAATTTAGCTAGTTAGTAGGAGATTCTGAGTATTCCAATTCAAGTTGGTAGTATATATTCATTAATAAGGTGGCAATAAAAACCCAAAAGGGGAAATGCCTGATATTTTTATTAATAACTCCAAACAAAAGAAAAATATCAAATATAATCCCGATCTGAAACTATTTTCAAATCTAACCTAACCGCCCAGAAATGGGGCGGTCCAGGTTGCCTACCAAACCGTCCCATAGGAGGGCGGTCAGATGTGGACCCTGAACCGCCCCACAAAGGGGCGGTCCGGTTTTTTTTTTTTTTTTTTTTAGATTTGAGAGACAATATGATGAAATTTAATAATAAAAATTTGAATTTTGTTTTTAATATTTGTTAGATTAATTCTTTTGATGTATAAACCGACATTTTTAAAAATACCCAAAGTTAATTAAAGATTAATAAAAATGCCCAAACCGGCCATTTAATGCCCGGTCCCGTAATTTTTTTTTTTGATAGCATATTTATACTAAAATATGCTAATTACTGGAAATTATGTTAATTTATGCTGATTTACACTAGAATTATGCTAAAATACAGTAAATTACTTGAAATTATGTTAATTTATGCTGAAATTACAATAATTATGTAGAATTATGCTAAAATACAGTAAATTATGCTAAATTACGTATGAATAGGACCTATTTTGTGCCATCTTTCATAAATCATAAAAAATAGTAAAAAAAATAAAAATGGGTATTCTACAGGTTCATTATATAACTAATTTACTGAGCTACGTAGATTGGAGAATAGAAATAAAAATCTTAATCGGAAACTTCAACTGAAGTTTTGAGGCTCTTCCCTTTGTTTTTTGGCGATTCTGAATTTGGAAATCTAGCAAAACTAGTTCGGACGCATGTCGTATTTTCGCAAGCTTTTCGAAAAGTGGTCATTTGCTGAAATTGGACACTCGAGCGTCGTTTTATGGCCGTTTGAAGTTTCGTCGTCGTTTTTCGCCTTCTCAGTGAAGATATCATCCCTATTCGTATGTAATTTAGCGTAGTTTACCGTATTTTAGCATAATTCTACATAATTATTGTAATTTACTGTAATTCAGCATAAATTAACATAATTAACATAATTTCAAGTAATTTAGCGTGTTTTAGTATAAATATGCTAATTATATATCAAAAATGTAATCTAGCAAATATTTAAAAAACAATTCGATTTTTTAGTGTTATATTTTAGTATTTTAGCTATTTGTCTCTTAACAAAAATAAAAAAAAATAACATAATTTCAAGTAATTCTCTCAGCATTTTAGTTATTTAGTCAAGGGACGGGCCGGTTTGGGCATTTTTATTAATCTTTAATTAACTTTGGGTATTTTTAAAAATGTCGGTTTATACATCAAAAGAATTAATCTAACAAATATTAAAAACAAAATTCGAATTTTTATTATTAAATTTCATTCATATTGTCTCTCAAATCTAAAAAAAAAAAAAAAAAACCGGACCGCCCCTTTGTGGGGCGGTTCAGTGTCCACAGCTGACCGCCCCCTTATTGGGCGGTTTGGTAGGCAACTTGACCGCCCCATTTCTGGACAGTTAGGTTAGATTTGAAAATAGTTTCAGATCGGGGTTATATTTGATATTTTTCTTTTGTTTGAGGTATTAATAAAAATATTGGGGGAAATGCAGGCTTCTTAATTTGTATTTGCATAATTAATGTTTTCATTCTCTCAGTCTCAGATACCAATAATTTCAGCCATAAAGTTTGACTGTGTTCGTCAGGGCAGTAACTATGGGTGTGTTCACATGGGTTTTACATATATATATATATATAGGATCCAAGAAATTGATATTGATGGCGAGTGTGTAGTGCAAATGTTTGGTAGAAATTTTTTTTTTTTTTGCAGTAAAACCCATATGCAATTTTATTAACTTAAAGAGTTATAAATCAGCTGCTGCATAAAATTAGATAAAAAATATCTTATAAAATATTCAGTTGTAAACAAACTACAAAAGCACTGTGCATCATGTGGACCCAATTTTGGTTATCCTTGCTTGATGAAAATGGTAAGAGCATAGTGATGGTTTCCTCTGTGCGCATAGTTGTTCTGCTGGTAGACTTCAACGTAGAAGGCACTGAATCAAATCAGACCGAGAACTGAATCAATCGGGCCAAGACAGTCACTACTCATAAGTCTCAATGGAGGCACTGAATCAAACCGGACCAGAAACTGAATCAATAAGACTGGGACAGTCACCACTTAGAGGTCCCAATGAAGAGCCACCAGTGTGGAAAGCATAAAAGGGAGGGAGAAGAGGAGTAGAAGAAAGAGAGTACATAAACAAACTCAAGTACAAACAACATATAAATATAAAATAAGTAACTATATGTACAACTCGTTCTATCCACTCTTTCATTGCTAAAGAGGGAAAGAATCATCGTGATAATGCCAAAATAATCTTAGGTAGAATTCGTTGAAACTTGGAACTATGGAACTACTTACTCCCTGGACTGGAGGCCTAATATAAAAATTTATATTTGATTTCCAGATAGATATTAAATAAAATGCCTCTTAAAGCCCGGCCCATAACTCATAAGAAAAAGGGAAGATGCTTTCCGCCTGACTTCCTTTCCTTTCTCTCGTTTCTCCAAATCTCCACCACCCCGCCGCACCGCAAGCTTTGCCAAGCCAAAAGAATCCGAATTCAATTAAATTAAATTTAATTGGGGTTCTGATTCCCGATTCCGCCTCCTTTTGCAACTTTTCCTTTTGGCCTCCACAATCGGAGGCTGCTGGATTTTGAAAATTTACTTGTAGCAGATAGAGATAGATATAGATATGATGAAGAGAGGTGCCAAGCGTCCCGCTTTTTCTGATTTCTCCTCCGATCCCTCCACCTCCACTGTCTGTACTCTGTACCTCTCTTTTATTTCTATTTCTTTGAAAACTTGTTGTTGTTGGTGCTTTACCCCTCTTTTAGTTTTGTTCTGAAGCTAGCTTAAAACCCTAGAGTTTATGTTACTCTCTAATCTCTATAGATATAACTTAACTTATCAATTCATGATTATTTCTTCCATTTATTACCTCTCGGTGGTCTTTTGCATCCATTTATTAATTCATGATTATGTTTACATTAAGTGATTTGTAAACTCCTCTTTTAGTTAATTAAATCGTTTGGGAGGCAATTTGTCATCACAATTGCTACAAGGTTAGATCTAGTGGAACATCTGTAATCTTTTTGGTTATCAGCTAGCTCTATTTGCTATCAAGGTTGAGCTTATAATTGTTAGCCTATTATTGTAGAGTACACACACACTTGGCTTTAACTGTTTAACTAAATGCTGTCTGTTTGTAACATGTAAAAATTAATGCAGTTACCGAGTAAGAGAGTAATGGAAGCACCATCCTTTGGACTTCACAAGGCGGAGTCCTCCAATCAGAATCTGACGGCTGAGCCCGCATCTCTAGACCCAAAAAGAGCTGAGTCATCTCACCGGCACGTCAGGGCTCTTAACACCCAATTTGCCAGGTCATATTTCCTTGTTGTATATCATTTTTCTGTACTTTATTAAATTTCAAGATGTATCTGCTGACACCTAATTCATGGCTTTGATTTTGTACGGCAGTTGGGTGCAATCCCAGTTGCAGAATCATCCTGATGAACTGTGGGAAGATGGTGTTAGGGACTATTTATCTCATGCTTCACACATAATGGTAATCCTTTTTGATACTGCAACTTACACCTCTTAATTAACTTGTAATATTTTATTATGCCCTTTGACCTTTGTCTTATCAGGAGAAATTCAAGGACGTGGTTGATTGGCTCAAGGCAAATTCCGAGAAATCTAAAGTAGTTGCAAAGTCGGGTCTCTTCGGCGAACAGAAGCTTCTTTCTAGTGGGCAAGAAAACAACAAGGCCACTGTACAATCTGAATCTGGTACCGTGTCCACAAAACCAGGCCCGCAAACAAATTCATCTTTTCTGACCACCAGCCCACAAAGTTCAGCAGCACCTTTTTCTGTTTTTCAGAAGCCGCCTTCTACCAGTAAGTTTCTTGTAAGATTCTGTGCCTGGTTTCCATTGAGAAGATTGTTAAATTTTTAATAACTGTATGAAAATTAAAATTAGGTCCTTCGAACGACCAAAAGGACTCTCTAGTCGAGAAGAGCAAGCCTTCTTTGCGACTTGATTTTAGCAACGGTTTTGTAAAGCAGCCTGGGCCTACCCCATTTTCCTTTTCAAGTATGTGTTGCCATTATTGATATTATTGCTTGCATGATTGCAAGGTTTCATGTGTTCTTTTATAAAATGCAAATTACAAAGTTCATCCATGCCCTTTGGCACAATGGTACCTGATCAAATGTGGCCTCCTAATAGCAGAATCCCTAATTACTCAAAAAAATTTGTCCTCTACTCTTGCTGTATTGTTGAATGGCAGCTGTGCCTTGCAGTCAGAAAAAGATAAAACCCCTGATTTCTCAGTTAGAAAATGAATGCAACTCTTAACATATTCGCCATTTACTGGATCCAAATCTGCTGAAATCCGAGATCATCAACAGTAACCTTGAAATTCCTGAAATCCCGAATTCAGCCATTGAATTTTTTCGGATGCGTACATAGAAAAACCAGCTGTTTCGAGATGCGTGCACAGAAAAAGTTGGACGGTTGGATCTTGGATTTCAGGAATTTCAGGGTTACTGTTCATAAATCTCGGATTTCAGCTGATCTGAATCCCCATTTACTATCTTCCTTTGGAACAAAATTGATTGTGAATTTCTGTGTGTCTGTGTGTATATCTAATAGCTATACACTGTTCGTCATAAATATGATCCATTTACAGTTTTGTCCCAGTTTAAGCTTGAATTCTGAAATAATTATTTTCTGTAGGTTCATCTAGTGAGAAGGAGAGCAAGGCGACACAACAGGCTGATGTGAGCAATGGTTTCCCTAAACCCCCAGTACCTTTCAATTTTTCCTTCTCAGCAGCGCCAAATTCAGGTTCAAGCTTTAGTACACAGGCACAGTCTTCATTCTCCACTCCTTTATTTGGCTCCACTTACTCTTTTTCTGGTACTCCTACTTCTGTTCTTGTATTTCTTTTACTAGGCATATGTATAGTGGATGTATCTTAAGAGTTGTACCTTGTTTTCAGGAATGCAAAGTGGTGGCACAACTACGTCAAACACGGAAGCATCTGCTGAAGATGATGAAGGTAAATTAAAAAAAATAAATAAATAAAAAGGACCATGGAATAATTTACTGCATCTTTTAGATATTTCACTAATTAAAAGGATTTGATTTTAGGAAGTGGTCTCACTTATGAAACTGTTACCCAATTAATTGATCTTCTTTTCTTTTCTTTTCTTTTTTGTTTTCTCTTCGTTTTGTTAAAAATATTTACAAAGCAGAGGAACAGAAGCCAAGTAGCCCTTCTGTGAAGAAAAGTGAAGAGATAGGAGTTGTAGTTGTTCATGAAGCCAAATGCAAGGTTTATATAAAGGTACCCATTATTTTACTACATTATTTACTATCAGCATTTTTTTATTACAGGGGTAATTAATGTATACCCCTGCAAAACCTCAATATAATATGTTGCTGCAGACTTGAAATATCATGAATACATCTGCAAAGCCATCAAAATATCAGAGATGGCCTGTTAATGCTGTAATCACTAGATTATTCTTATTTTTCAAGAGTGAAAGCTCCTGTTAATTTTATTGTAAATAAACTTAAATGTCATGTCGATATCGGTTAAATTAAAGGAATTTGTACCATCAGAGATGGCCCGTTGATGATACTTTACTAGTTTTACAAGGACATTTATTATATATTGTGTTTTTTTCGGTTGGGGTACCCTTGACATTATGTGTTTTGAGAGGCTATGCATGAAATTTAAGGTTAAAATTGTTTCTGCATTTTATTTTGCTGTTCAAGAATTTAACCTTAGGTTTTCTCTCTTTTTTTGTCCATTTTTTAATGCAACTACAGCCTGATAACATCACTGAGAAGGGTTGGAAAGATATGGGTGTTGGACACCTTTCGATCAAGACTAAAGAAGGGGCAAATAAAGCTACAAAGGAGTCTAAGCCAACAATCGTTATTCGAAATGATGTATGTTCCTTCAATATACTTAGTTACTTAGCGTTTGTTTTGTGTGAATTCTCATATTCCATTTAGCAACCTCTGCTTTGGTCTGTCTTAAATACTGGACACATCCATACTGTAGTTTTTGCAAAAATTATCAGATTATACTCAGCTCCTGAAAGACACAAAATTTGATGCACGCATAGTAGTTAGATATGTAGGATGCCGACCACCATTCTTATTTATTTGGACAGTAATTAGGAAGAACACGGGTTATTTTGGTATTCTAGAGAAATTAGTAGAGGACAGTTATAGTTGGCAGTTGAAATTTTTGAATGGCAGATGAGATCTTTCTCATTTTATCTTCCAAAATATCCATGGTATGTTCATGTTCTTGGAGGCAGTGATGAAATTATTCATGTATGACTGGTTAGCTTCTTTTTCATCTTATCTTGCTGTAGGTCGGAAAAATTTTGCTCAATGCCTTGATTTACTCTGGTATAAAGACAAATATACAGAAGAACACTGTTGCTACTGTATTCCACACTTCGGTATGCATTCATGTTATGGGCTAATTATTATACCCTTCAGAGATTTAAATCTCATAATTAATTGTGTGCAGTACTGACAATACATTAATATTTTTTTTTTAGGATGAAACAGGCACTGTTGTGACGCGGACTTATTTGTTGAAATTAAAAAATGGTGAAGAGGCTACTAAGTTAGCCAATACTATCAAGGAGAATGCACCGTCAGATTAGTTTAGTATATCAAGACAATTTTTATTTTTGAGAAGCATGGTACTGATCCATGTGCTTGTGTAATTGTATGATCTGGAATATGGTATTTGACTGCTTATCTATGGAAAGTTTTGGCTTGAACACTAAGACAAATAATGTCAGTGGCATTCCCTTAAAAAAGCTATGCGGCTTGAATATCGAATTTTGTATAGGTCTGTAGTAATGTCTTACTGATGTTTCAGTCTCTCAACCAATAGGAGGCGTAGTGCATATTCTCTTGCATTTTTATAAGATCCAATTTATACCATTGAATCAACTGTGCCACTAGCTTGGAACAATTTGGTTGATCTTGAATTCTCGATTGATATATTACAAAAGGTATGAAAGTACTATATTACAAATCAAATCTTGGGACATACTCTACAACTAAGTGTTTTTTCTATTTGGAACTATAGGTTACCTTTTGAAAAAAGAATTGGAAGGAAGGAAACTGAGAAAAGAATATTAAATTAAGAATTAGGTTTGGCAATGGAGAATGTGATAGCTGCATTCAAGTATGCAATGCATTCTGTTGGTAATCTGAGGAAATTGTTCATGAAAGCATCGGTGATGGGGTCGACAACTGCAACACCAACAAGCTTGCACCTTCCCTTTTCATTCATTCTCTCCCCAATTCCACTTCTTATGGTACCAACAGACTCCTCCGATGTAAGCACAGTTTCTACTAACAAGGGAGGAGCTTGGTAGATGCTTCCTACCGAGAACCAAAACCTTGATTTGAACACAAGATGAACCTGTTTGCACATAATATAAGCTTTTAGAGAATTAAGCTTATGCCAGTTTCACAAATAGAATTAAGCTTTTGAAGTACCCACCTTACCACTTGCAGGGTTTATGTTTCCTTGAAGAATCTGTGGCACTATATCAATCTTCAGAAAAGGCGGTAATGGCAATCCAAGAAACTTTGTTGTGTCCCCATTCAATGGAGGAATATACAAATCGTTCACGTCAAAATCCACATCAATTATGTCATTTTTCTCTCGCCCAGTTCCAATTCCATTGCCAATTCCTCCTTTTGCATTGTATTCGAAAATAGGGTACCTCCAAATACCCAATTTGCACCCTTCTAGGGTTTTAAATTCGACTTTGTATATATTATTCTCAAGTGGAGTAGTAGGATCAGATTCAGATATGGTGTCTGATGAGAAAACTATTGGTATTCTTTTGGGTTTCATTGGGTTTATACGAAATTTATTCACTCTTGGTCTTGGGATGTTGAACGAGTGGAAAGTCGAAATCCCCATCATTAGATTTTTCTGACTTCTTTCTATTAATGGTTGCTACTTGGTTGGTTTGGGGAGTCAATACTGATACTGATACCGATACTGAAGCTGAGAAACCAAAGGCCGAAGCTGCCTTATCTTTCTTGATAGTTAATTTACTATAATACCCTCAGGAGTCACGACCCTAAAAAATGAGCTGCAAAATAAAGAATGTGGTAATGCATCATGCATGTGTGTGTGATCGTGTTTCTCAGACAGTCAGATGAATAAATAAATAAATAAATAAATATAATGATGGAGATGGACTGATGGAGACAGTCATACAGATGCAAAACTCAAGTCTCAAGAGGCCTAAATCTGTCTTCTGATACTGCTGTTGCTGTCCTCGTTTTGTTTTTGTAACGTTCCGCAAATAATAAATAGATGAAATTAATAATTGCATCTGATATACGAAATGTTAGAGTGAATTGTCTGTATTATTTTCTTAAGATATCAATAAGGTAATTATTTAATTCGAAGGTAATTACAGTTCATCAAATCAATTAAAAATCAATTAAAGGTTTAAATTTAAACTTTTCTGATGCTTTAGAAATATATTTAGTATGTTTCTGGATCAGGTGCGAATAAATGAACCATGGGAGTGTATGGTTCTTATTGTGTTGTATAATTTGGGGCAACTGAATTTCTGTTGGAAGTGCCAACCCCTGACTCTATCAGAACTCTCTTGATGTAAGATTTCTATAATTAAATTTCCAGTGTCATTTAACCACCCGTACAGGCATCTCCATGCAGCATCACTTAGTACTTTCACTATGGTATAGGTCTGGGGTGTTCTATCATTCACTCAGGTTGCCAATTCTAATTTTCACCTTTCTGGGTTATAACCGGTTCATTCGTAAATCATGGTTTTCAAGTTCCAAAGTGAGATATCATCGGAAACCATGAATGAATTAACTGGCTTTTTGGAAAATAAACTCCATATGTATTAGTAAGAAACTTCTCACCACAGTGTAATGAAATTATGGTTATAGCCAACAAACTACATTTTGATAAATGGTAAATAATTGTCAGGTTACTCATTTAAATGGTAAATGGTAATTTTAATGTATTGGTTACTGAAAAAAAATAAAAAAAAAATAAAAAAATTATAAAAGATTAAATAAATTTAAATTAATTAAAAATAAATTTAAATAAAAAAATTATCTGAAAATCGCCTTAAATCGCCTTCTCTTTCTCTCTTCATCTTTTGTGAGTTGAGTGAGTTGTGAGAGGGGAGAAAGAAATATGGGTATTTATAGGGTCTGAAACAGCAAAAAAAAAATTTGAGAACCGGCCATTTAACGGCTGATGGAGAAAAAAAATAAACCAGCTATTTAATGGCCAGTTTGGAATTTAAAAAAAACGCAGCTAATGTGGCTATATTTATTAATTTGTAATTAATTTTGGATATATTCATAAAAATGTCGGCTTACAAGCCGACAATGTTTTCTTTCACAGAAATTCCGACTGTGACTAGGATCCGTATCCTCTGTATTAACTCAAAAGGGAATATTTTGAGTTAATGAGTTTCAACCATCTGATTTTAAACGGAGCCAATCCGGCTCGTGTCTATAACATAGGGAGCTTTTTAATATTAGTACAGATCTAATTCACACGAATCTTGAAATAGATTGGAGAGTCAATATTCATTGACTCAAAAGATTCTGAGTTAATGCAGAGGATATGAATTCGTATGGACTATGGCTCTCAAGTCTGAATCAATCACTCTTTCCTCCTGTAACCACGATTTTTTTTTTCTCTTATTCCATCTCTGACAATGCCAGAATTACCTTTCCAAACAAGTTTAGGTGCTTCTCCCGAGAAAATGCCAAAATATTTCTGACACCTGAACACCTCCACCTAGAGTATCATCATCATGCATCATATTGTGGTGTATCCAACTGTGTGGCGAGTCGCCTTGCACTTCATTCTTTTTATGCGAATCAAACGAAAGATAGATATATCATACGTAATAAGGGTCTGTACTTTAAAAGTATCCACGTAAACTTGAATGATCCCCTAAAGTAACTCAATTTTTATTTTTTGATCCCGACCGTCCGAGCTGCTCTAACACGAATATTAAAGAAGCACCGTGTGCTTCACCACGGACCGGATTGATCCGAATTTCTAATTGGACGGTCCAGATCAAAATTAAAAAATTGAGTTACTTTAGTTTAGGAGGTACGGACTCCGCTAACCTGAGAGTAGTTGTAGCTGGCAAATGCGTAATTAATGCCGAAAGAGGGGCCCTTTCGTTTTCTTTTCTCCTATGAGTATGATAATGGGGACCCCAACTGTCCCAAGGATGCGTAATTTAGTATCGTGCGCTTCGAGTCCGCATCGTCTGCATTAACTCAAAAAAGCATCTTTTGAGTTAACGCATCTCTGTCGTCTGATTTTAAACGGAGTCAATCCAGCTACATTCTATAATTCAGAGGGCCCTTTAATATTAGTGTAGATCTAATTCACACGAATCGGAAAGCAAATCAGACGGTCTAGATATATTAACTCAAAAGATTCTTTTTTGAGTTAATGCAGAGGATACGAATTCGTGCGGTTCGGTTCCCGGAAAAGCAACCTTTAAATTCGTGAAACCAGATTCTCTGCGCCTTCTTGGTCTACCTTCATTTCGTACACCTCAGACTTGTCAGAAAAATGATATTCTAAATATTCAGATTAGTGGCAACATATTCTAAATAATTTGAATCTCAATAAATTTGAAAAGTTACTGAGAACATTATTTGACTTAGTTAAATCTGAAAAAAAAGGACCTCAATTTTCATATTTTAAAAAGGTCCTCGAAAAGTAAAAAAAGAAAAGAAAGAAAGAAAAAAGAATCTCCTGTCAGTATGCCTGTATTCGTCCACCAACTCAATGGTCAACCAGTTTTAGGGAAATAAATTAGGGAAGTTTTTTGCGGAAATAGTTTTTATAGAAACTATAACAAGAATGATTAATGAAGGTCGGAAAGAGTTTCCAAACATGAAAAATAAGAAAAGGAAAATCGGAGATTGGGAAGACGAAGGGACGAAGATTTAGTTTCCATCTTTTTTTCCCTCCCTGTCGGTTCTTCTCATTTCTCTACAAGTCAAGTCAAGTGTTTACTGGGGTTTTTCTTAAACCCCTCCCTCAACAGAGGAGAGAAGGTTGGTTGGTTGCTTCCGTTTTATTTATTTTCCTCATAAATGCAAAATTAATCCCCTCGTTCTCTCCGCTTCTTTGTTTTCTTGCTCTATCTCTTCTTCTGGCAAAGTAGCAATGCATTCATCATCTGTTAATCTTGAATAATTACCAAAGATTCAGGCCATCTTTCTCTTTCGTTAGGGTGATTTTCGTGATAACTTTATCACTAGGATCAATTGCTAATTTGATTTTTACTGTCGTCACTTACTTTTGGGAGCAAGTACAACTGACTTGAAAGATAGCTAATATGACGGTTTTCTAAAGCATGGCTGTTACCTGTGATGATCCGATTGCTTTAACAAAATTCCTATAATTAATGGATGTATGCTTTTGTTTCTGCTATTGCTCGAGTTGAGTGCTACAATGCTTCATGTCATGCTACTTTTAATTTAAAATAATACTTACCTTTCTTAATCACATCAATCAAAACATTCAAAACTTCAATTGGAGCAGTTTCACCTCTTTACATTTAAACACTGGACATACAACTGCAGTTACTGTATTTTGGCCTCCAGATTAAAGCTACCTATTGTAACGACAACTACAGTTATCTGCATATCCCTTAATAATTTTCCTTTCTTAAATTTTTTGTGCAGGGGTTTAAAAGTTTAATTTTAAAATGGCAGAGGAGCCCATTACTGAGCAGGTCGTGCAATCTGGTATAGTCACTGCAATTGAGTTTGACATTATGAGCGGTGCTGAAATGGTGAGATCTTTTTGAGTCATCACAATTTTCTGAGATAATATATGACACACTATATATTTGTATTTTGTAAACAGTTTACTTTTGCAGTATTAAAGGATAATTTCAAAATTTTCTTTTTAGGAAAAATACAGTAGCTTTACATTGTCGGAGAAAGATGACGTCAGTCATCCAAAGTTAGGTTTGCCAAATAGTTTGCAGGAAAAATGTGCTACATGTGGATCCAAAGATGTGCGAGATTGCAATGGTATGAACTTAAGTTTGATGTTTTTTATCTGTGTGTTTGTTTGTGTGAGTACAGGTTTTTTTTAAGTAAAAGATGAATAAAATGATTAAAGTGGAACTTTCTGTAATGTATTGATTATAGCTATAAACATTCTACATGTTGTTTCAGGCATAATGAATCACGTCTTTAAGTCATAGAAACATATTGACTTTTATATACTCGTTAGTACTGTCACAACCAGTGCCTTTACTGCTACTGTACCATGTTGTAATATATACTCGTTATTGAAGCGCATTATATATGTACTAGCAATATAAAACTAGGAAAGGTTTGAATATATCCAAAGCTGATATAGCTTGTATACAAGGAAATCCTTCTGCTAAATTTAATTTCACTTCTATACTGATACTTTCAGGTCACTTTGGTGTCATCAATTTACCAGCAACAATATATCATCCCTATTTTATTGCGGAAGTTGTTCAAATTTTGAACCAAATCTGCCCTAGTTGCCTCGCACTGAAGCAAGATTTTGAAAAGGTTGTTGTTCCAAAGTTCTCTTTGTTTTTGTGTGGTATTATTTGATATAGTCCAGATTTGTTTTATGGCCTCTTAAATTTGTTCATTGTTATATTAGCTTTGTCATTTGATTCGTGCAGGGCACAATCTCTTTTGAAGTCAATGATTTGAGATGCGATGCTCTTATTAAAGCTATTCGAAATAACTTTTCTCGAGCTAAGAAGAAAATAAATCTTGATTTTGTTAAAACTGTTGTAAAGGTAACACTTGTACAAAACTGATGAACAAAAGGAAGCAAAAGCATTATTTTTCCTTCCTTTAAACTTTCTTCTGATGGTTTGTGTTATTTATTTATTTTTCCTGTTTTTTCACAGAGAAAAAAGTCCAATTGCAAATACTGTGTGGTAAGTCAACGAATCTGTTTCAATAAAATGAATTTCTACTTTCTTTGACCACATTTAATTATAAGTTTGCTATCTATTTAAGTAGAAGAGTTCAGTGAAATGGTATCCAATGATGAGGTTCAAGGTCTTGTCTCGAGACTTGGATAGCCGACGTAGCCTCCAAATTATGGCCGAAATAGCAGAAAAACAACTCCCGAAAAGATTCCAAAATAGAGGCCTTGATGAGGTCCTTGCAGGAGATTTTTGGGAGTTTGTACCAAGAGATGTGCAACAGCAAGAACCTAACAAGTTGAAAATCACACTTACACCATACCAGGTAAATATTGTGCCTTCGGAATAGACATTAAATTTTGTAATGGCTAGAGAATACTGCTCCGTACTAAAGTTATATGCAATTTTGGTTTGTGTAATTTCTAATATGGTTAATGAACTTTTTTCCCAGGCCTTTACTTTGTTGAAAAAACTGGATAAAAAGATTATAGAAAGTTTGATATCTAAAAGAGATTGGATTTTTCTCTCTTCTATACCTGTTACTGCTAACAACCACCGTGTGTCAGAGACATACCGAGCTCATGCTGATGGTCCCTTATTGGCTTTTGTAAGTCTTCTTCTTCGTTTGCTCACTTGTCTGTCTATCAATATTTTTTTTATTATATACTTATTTGTTCATTCATATTTGCTTTTTTTTTATTATATAGGATGAGCGCACAAAGGCTTATAAAAAGATTATTGATTCATCTAAGAAAATTGACGAATTTCGCCAACATGCTCAGTTCAAGGCAAAAGCTGGATCTCATGTGACAACTTGTACGATGGAGTGCCTCAATGCATCAAAGGTACTTTTCTTGATCATGGCATCCTATCATTTTTGGCTGCTGATTTTTATAGCTCTCTGGTGGAGCAGAACTGCTTGTATCCAATTACCTGGTTGACCTTTTCTTGATCCTATCATTTTTGGAAAATAGTATCCTTATTCCTTAAAGCACAACATCAAGTATCCATATTTTTTTTCCCCTGACACTCAATTAACCTCATGGTATGCATGTAATTTTGCACTTAACAGCTACATTCTAGGCAACAATCAAATGGAGAACGGACACCTGCACCTGGCGCTTCTCACGGTGTGAGATGGTTGAAGGATGTACTTCTTAGCAAAAGATCAGATCATGTTTTTCGAATGGTCATGGTTGGTGATCCGAAAGTTAAACTCAGTGAAATCGGCATTTCTGCTGAAGTTGCACGAAACCTTCTCATAACCGAGCACATCAATTCCTATAACTTAGAAAAGCTCCGCTCGATTTTTGAGAAATGTTTCATAACAAAACAGATTCAGGCTCGACGGGATGGTAAGTTGATTACCTTGAAGAAAAATAAAGATATTCAAATTGGTGATATTGTTTACCGGCCGGTACAGAATGGAGATATTATCTTAATTAACCGGCCACCTTCAGTGCACCAGCACTCACTGATAGGATTAACACTGAAGATCCTCCCAACTGAAAATGTCCTATCCATTAACCCAGTTAATTGCATTCCTCTACTTGGAGATTTTGATGGGGATTGTTTGCACGGATATGTACCGCAGTCACTCGCTTGCCGGGCTGAGTTGAGTGAGTTGGTGAGTATTGACAACCAGCTTTTTAACTCACAAGATGGAAGGAGCCTTGTTTCCTTGTCACATGATAGTCTACTTGCGGCTTATTTACTTACCAAAAGTGTTACATATTTAAGTAAGTATAAGTTCCAGCAATTGGAAATGTTTTGTTTGACTCAGTCAGAGACCGTACCGAATTGTAGACTGTGGACAGGACTGCAACTCTTTTCTTCCTGTCTTAATGGAGCTGATGAGCTTGTATCTCTTTCTACATCTCAGTGGCTAAAAGGTGGTAAAAATGGCATATTTTACCATATATTTAGAAGATACGGTAAAAAAGGACTTGAACACCTGTTTAGGGCACAGGAAGCATTGTGTGAGTTTCTGACCATGCGTGGGCTTACTGTTTCTCTATCAGATTTGTACCTCTCTCCTAATTCCAACTCTCGAAAGATTTTACAACAAGAGGTTCGCTTAGCAATAGAGGAGGCTGAAGATTCATTGAAGTGTAAAGAGCTGGTTCTGAACCCTGATATGATGTCTGTCTCGATGAGTTATGATTACAAACAAGAAGACTTTGCCAACCTGTTTTCAGATAATTTGTCGATTACAAAAATCTCGATTGGGGCTTTCAAGGATGTTTTCAGTAACTTAACAAAGTTAGCAAGCCTGCATGCAAACAAGGGCAACTCAATCTTGGAAATGATAAGTTCGGGGAGTAAAATGAATCTTGCAAAACTCGTGCATCAGTCTCTTTGTCTTGGATTGCAACTTCCCGTAAGAAAGTTTCCATTTACAATTCCAAGTGACCTAAATTGTGTTTCTTGGAATAATCACAAGGCCATGGTAGAGCCAGGTCAGAGCTCGCTCTATGCAGTTATCAGAAGCTCATTTCTCGACGGGCTGAACCCGTTAGAGTGCTTCTTGCATTCAATATCAGCGCGGGCAAACTTCAGTGACAATGCTGAGGTCCCCGGTACACTGAACCGTGAAATGATGTACTACCTGAGAGATATATATACTTCCTATGACGGGTCAGTGCGAGATGCTTATGGCCAAATTGTGCAATTTTCATATGGAGACGATGATGATAGAGATGTTGTTGGTGCACCTGTTGGTGCTTGGGCTGCCAGTGCAGTCTCTGAGGCAGCCTATGGTGCTCTAGACTGTCCGGTGGGTGGATTGGAGCAGTCACCTCTCATGAACTTGAAGGTTAGTCATGTTTTCTCTTGTGAATTTTTATTTTCTGTTTACATTATATTGTCATCTATTCATCTACACTTTAACCTTTGTATTTGGTTTATAGAAAGTGCTGAAATGTGACAAGAGTGGAGCTACTGACCATGCTGCCGTACTGTATCTCTCTTCCAATGTAAAAAAATGCAAATATGGATGTGAATATGCTGCTCTACTAATTCAGAGCCATCTTGAGCCGGTTGTCTTTTCTGATTTGGTCAACGTCGTGATGATTTTGTTCGTGCCTTTGCCCTCCTTTCTATTGTTTGGTTTCTTTCATAGATCGTCATGTGAATGCTGAGAATTGTATATTTGTTCCTCCACAAATAGTATATGTGATATTTGTATGCTTGAGATCACAGAACACAGTTTTGATCAGTCTTAATTTTCTGCTAAATCACTCTTAATTTTGAGGGGCAAATATTATAGTTTACGGCATTTCTTGTTTATACATACAACAAATTGTCTTTTTTTTCTAAAATTATAATTTTTGACGATTTGCTTGTATGTTTTTCTTGGATGTTAAGATATGGTGGGCGTGAAGCTAAAGGCTTTAGAAATTGTCCTTGGGAAGTTCATTTTCATCTAAATGAGGTAAGAATAATCTTCTTTTATTTGCTTCTGTATTTGTTGGGTAATATTGAGAAGAAATAGTACTTTCATTTTCTCTTGTCCCTCTATATATCTTAAGATCTATATATGTAACAAGCAGGACATCATGAAGAGAAAAAGAATCAGCCTAAACTCTGTCAAAAGTCGACTTGTGACAAACTATGAAATTAAAAGAAAGTCTGAAGGGAAACTCCCAGCATTGCGTATATTTGAGAGGTAAACAGTGCTTTGAATTTCATGTGCAATTAATTAAAACGGTCTATATAAACAGTTGAACTAACAACTTGGACGGGAATTTTATGGTGTAGAAGTTGTTCTTCCGGAGATGATGAAAGTTATGATGATTTAGCACTTTGTCTTGTAGTAGCTGCTGAATCTTCTGAGTTGGATTTATTGAAATTGAAAGTGATTCCACTTCTCCTCAGATGTCTTGCAAAAGGTGAAATTAATTGTTCTTTCTCCACTTTCATTGGACAACTTTTAATCATTTTTAATCGTTTTTAAATAGTAACCAAATAGGTTTTATAGTTAAAAACCACTCCTGCTAAGTCTTATAGTTAAATAGGTTTTAATCATTCTAATTGTGTTGTTTAATTTGTTTAAAAAGTTTAGGAACATTAAGCAAGTCAAAGGTTTCTGATGATTTCCCAACTTGTGTTGATTTGTGCTCAGATTGTGTTTAATATATTGGGGCCTAATTTTGATTATATTTATGCTGGTGAAAAGTTGGTTGTCCAATCTTGGTAGCCCCTACCATGCTTTCAAAAAAAAAGAAAAGTTGGTTTTCAATTAGATAGTTATCATCTCCATATGATATCCAATATTTTCCGTACTTGCATATAAGACCCAGGACTTTTATTTTATAGTTGCAATTAATTCCCATTGGGGTATTTGCAAATAACACCAAAGTGTTAAAATCATGGTTAACTCATTATGCATTAATAGTGACCAAATTACCATCCAAATTCTTCATTTTTCTCCTCTAAGCTGGTTAGTAATTCATATATTTTCAACCCAATACTTGTGTTGGTTTTTGGATTGGTTTCAAACTTTCAATGCAAACTTAGGCTTCTAAATATAATGGTCAATTAGCTGTCTGTGTGCAACTAATTTGTAATAACAGTGTCATCTTGTATCTCAGAAAATGTCAGTGTTAGTCAGAAAGATGATATATGCTGGGTGTTGTTTGTAAATATAAAATAAGATTACTTGCTTGCGACTAGCAAAAAAGAACTTAGGACGTGCAGCTGTTAATTTTTTTTGCAGCTGTTAAATTTAATTTTTATATGTGTCCTAATTGGCATGAGATACTTAAACAGGCTTTGAGGAATTTAAGCAGATAAAAATCAAATGCATGTCTGGAGAACTTTTCTTGAGGGTAGCAATGTCAGATGCTTGTGCAAGTGGCCACTTCTGGGCTACTCTTCAAAATGCTTGCACCCCGATAGTTGACCTGATCGATTGGACTAGAAGTCAACCTGATACAATTCAGGATGTTTTTGGTGTGCTTGGTATTGATTCTGCATGGACCCATTTTCTAACTGTAAGCTGTTAATTATTTCTTTTATAGATGTTGTCTTCCCCGGATAAGTTGAGCTTGCGATTACTCACCTAATTAATTAAGCAAGCAATAGAGAGAATCAAAGAGTAATGTTTCATTTTTTTTTTTTTTTGAAAAACTTGGCAGCGGCTGCCAAGGGTAAATTTTATTAATTCTAAAACGAGATTACAACCATACATCACAGTAACGAAAACCAAACCAACATATCCAAAACACCCAGAAATAAACAGCCCTACACTGCCTAATTAGACTGATACGCACTCCACTGTCAACCTCAGCATTTGCCATCCATAGCTCTGTTTCGTGCCATATTTTGTCCGCCAACACCTGAGGCGGTATCCTTCGATTTGTAAATATCTTTGCATTACGCTGTTTCCAAGTCTCCCAACAGGCACAAACGATTAGAATGATACCCTTCCTTTTCCATTGTCCTTCCTTTTTCATTAGTACTTGATAATAAATTTTGGTATGTAATGGCAGTGCTTGAAGGGAAGCATATCTAACATAGGGAGAGAAATACAAAAGACGCATTTAATAACAATGGCTGATAGCCTCTCTGTCAGTGGCAAATTCCACGGACTAAGTAGTAACGGGCTGAAATTACAAAGGAAGTGCCTTGGGTTGTCAGCTCCATTCTCGCAAGCGTGTTTTTCAGTGAGTTGATCTCTTAATTGATTGTATGAATTTCATCATTTCGCTTGAACAAAATAAATAAATAATAAAGAGATGTGTTTATTGATTGTTGTGAGATTAAAATGCAGGGACCAGCTTCCACTTTTGTTACTGCAGCAAAAGAGAGATCTGTGGATGGCCTTTTTGGCTCTTTAGACTCGATCTCTTGGGGAAAGGAGCCTTCGATCGGCTCAGGGGGTCATTTTGACCTTATTTTTCCTGTCAAAGTAATCACATTTCATTTTAATTTCAATCGTGAAGATGTATACGGCATGTCAACTAAAAAAAGTATCAATATTCTCAATTTCAGGAAGATGAACCCAAAGAGTATGACAACATGTACAAATTCCTCAATGGATTTTTACCAAATGAAACAAGGCCAAGTCGAAGTTGTAGTCTGGTAAATGGGGAAGCAGGGCCTCCAAGTTATAGACATGAAGTTTTGCATGGATATGCTGACAAAAAAACTACTCAGTTTGATCTTCCACCAGAATATCGGCGGCGTAGCATTGGCAATTGGGCTAACATACTTGATATGCATGCTTCTTTGCATAATATCTTACACCAGTGAGTCTTTCTCTTCTTATTCAAGTGTCAGATATGCTTATTTGAGATCTGTCGGAAACTTGTGACCCCAAAATATGCTATTAGCCATTGTTATTAAATGCGTCGTTTTGTATTTCTCTCCCTATGTCGGAAACAAATATGCTTATTTGAGATCTGTTGGAAACTTGTGCTTCCCAAAATGTGCTTTTAAACTTTAAGTTTTAATACTTCGTATCTTAGACTACAATAACAGAACTAGCCAGGGCACCACATCGGATATGTGTGAATTTATAATTTTTGCATAATTTGTTTCCTGTGTTAAATTTATGAGCAATATTTGTTATATTTGCTTAAAGGTATCCGATCGAGACTTGTGTGAGCGCAACTGATAGATTATCTCTGATTGAAGCTCTTTTATACCATCCAAGGCGTTATGAAAAGATTGGGATTGGTGTTAAAGCTATAAAGGTAGATTATTGATTTGGTAGTATTTCAATTGGCTGTTCTTTTAACCTTGGTTTGAACTTTTGCAGTTGTCCAACTGTTGGCTATAAAGCATCATTTCTTTTTAAGGTTGATGCGACTAATATGTACACTTATATGCAATGTTTGGACATGAACACAGGTCCTGTGTCATGTATTACTTGTCAGTAAAAACAGGATATACCTTTTTTTTTCTTAAGCATGACATATAAACCACATGTCATTTACAATGTTGGATTTCTTATTTGAACTTTCTTTTAGATTATTGTCTAGTTAATTCTTTGTTTAGTATACCTTGTGTGTGTTTAAGTTTTATAGTGTATTTGTTTGAATGGGTTTATTTTCTTTTAGATATGCTTGTTATCTCTCGATTGAGTTAATTTTCTTTATTGGTCTTGTCATAGGTTGGACTGAGCCATGGGCATGATGGGTCCCGTTGTTTCATCTTAATACGAAACAATGGTAGTGAAGAAGATTTCTCATACCGCAAGTGCATACTTGGAGCGGCTGCATCCATCTCTCCCGAATTAAAGATTTTAGTTGAGACAAAGCTCTTTCGAAAGATTTGGTAGAGTTATCAGTCGACACAATTCCTTTCTGGAGGTAATTGTCTATATATCTTCTATACAATTTCTGCTGGATCAGCAATTAAAGATACTTTGTAAATGACAGAATATGTTTTACTGTCATATTGCTAAAGTAAGCTAGAATTAAGAATAGCTATGAAATGTACTGTATTATTGTTTTACAAAGTTGTATTATTTGTTTACAAATTCAGGTGTGGCGAGATGGTGAACGAGCTACCTATTGCTGTGTTACATTCCGAGCTCTTTTGAGGCAACCAAATTCCTTATTTATACTAATGTCTGTCTGACAAAATCATCTTCAATTCATCTAACATGTCACTGTAAACAAGGAACATATTGATAATCAGTATTAATATTTTTGAAGCACACTCCTTTAGTGACTTACTGTGTTATGTTTATCTTGTGATTTATGAAATTACTCTTTGACTCTTGAGTGATGCATAATTATATTGCTCTCTTTACCTTTGGATGTAAACTCTAAGCTGAGGAAACAGTTGGAATATAGTACAAAGAAGAGAGCAAAAAAGCTCATCTATGGTATAGTTGGTCGGAAAATCAGGAAAAGCCAAGATTTATGTGGTTTTTTTTATTCATAGCATTAAAATAAATAAATAAATTATGTACCATCATTTTCTAAAATTTTCAAAAATAGCAATAGCCGAACGAAGCATACACTGCTATGCCATCTTGTAATTCAAGGTTGTAGATAAAGTGTGTTTGGATGAAGACTTGGGTTAGTGAGAATAGTGAGCTAACTTAACTAATTTTGAAGATTTGGATGCGTTTGGATGAAGACTCAAGTTAATGAGAATAGTGAGCTAACTCAAATTTTGAGATAGTGAGCTAATTTAACTTTTAGTTGGTTAGTACAATAACATGCTAAAAGTAAGAATAACATATTTGGTTGTAAAACAAGAATAGTTATTGTTTGTTTTATTAGAATAGTCAAATTTCAAAATTCTTAGGAATAACTTATTTTAATAAGACAAAAAGTTTAGTTTTACTATTCTAGCTATTTAAACTAAACCAAACAATGAATAGGCTATTCCGAATAGTCTAACCCAAAAAAGACAAACAAAGAGTAGTTCATTTTTGCTAACCCAAACACATCCAAACGTAAAATAGTAGTTCAGAATAGTCGCTATTCCGTACTAGCACTATTCTTTGTCTCATCCAAACGCACCAAATATTTTGTCATTGCAGGAACATATACGGTGTATTTCGTCATGGTCCGACGATAAGAACGCTTCATTTCGATTTTGCTATTTTTGCAGGGTATGTTTGGTTAGAATGAGAATATGCTATTTATTATTGAGGTTAGGCTATTCGGAATAGCCTATTCGGTGTTTGGTTGAGTTAAAATAGTTAAAATAGTGAATCTAAACCTTTTGTCTTATTAAAATAGACTATTCCTAAGAGTTTTAAGATTTGGTTATTCTAATAAAACAAACAATAGTTATTCTTGATTTGGCTATTCTAGTTATTCTTGTTTTACAACCAAACATACCCGAATTCACCAATTCCATCACCGGTGAAAAAGATTCCACCGAGACCCGTTTGCTTTGCAAACATCCTCCCCCTCTTATTAAATCTATCCAAATATACCAAAAACAAATATATGTTATATAGGAAAAATGATCCAGCTATTTTGGATTTATAATGCTTTCTTGATAAGGAAAACTTACGAGGGAAGATCATATAGTCGGACACTAGTATCATTCAACGAACACATCAGCACCGACTTCCCTTTTAGATCGTGCATTCCACATAATGCGATTACTCCCTGACAATGAAAGATAACAAAAAGGAGGATAAATTAAACAATTGGTTCTCTTATTTTATTTCTTCGTGCACCAGATAATCAAGACATTCAGTCAAACTGGAGCACAGAACATTTACTAATAAAAAACAGTTGAGGGATAAATTTTTTTTTTTTTTTTTTTTGAAATTCTTGATCAAGATTGTGTTTACATCAATCATAGCTGATACATTCACATCAAACAACAAAAAAAAAAAAAAAACCCGAAGTTTCTCTGTCTCTGTCTGCCCCTGTTTCATGAAACAGTGCTCACTCTAGGTGGTTCCTTGTTGCTGGTACACCAGATCTGAAAGTAAGGAAAAATGAACAAATTAGAATATTGACAAGAATAATTTGAGTATATTCAACATATCCACATGTTAACAACTATCATACGAGCCATTTGATAACATGTAATAACTCCAGCAACTTTTCCATTGTTTACTTTATATACATGCATGACCTCAAGGCTTACTTCACTTGGTAAAAATCAATTATAAAGTGAGATTTTCCAAACTGAAAAATGAAGATAATAAACCTTCACAGTGTTGTCTAGGGAGCATGAAAATACAAATTGATCCCAACATAGAAAGGACATGATCAAAGAGCGTATGGACGCACCGCAATGTTGTCAAGTCCCATACCTAATACATTTTGTAAGCATAAGAGTTCCGTAGAGGCTGATAATTAATTTGCCATTCACAGTATCAATTCATTTTACGGCTCTCAAATCCAATATCAATTCATTTTACGGAGTTGTTGAATATAATTAATATGGTCTCACTTTTGAGCAATTTTTACGCTCTGTTTTAAGATACAAGTTACATATATATATGACTCAGATTTAAATTGAATAATGTTAACTCCATCTATTGCCATATCCAAATTGAAATTAAGGGTAAATTTCTGACAACCACACATATATTTAATGTTTCATTCATTCATTCATTCATTCTCAAATTGCCTTTTGTCCTAAAACCCAGGAAAAAAACATATATATATCAGCATCCAGTTATTGTTGAAATAGTAAAGAGGGGTCCATCGTCCATGTACTCCAACTTTCGTGTAAAGGACTAAAAATGCATGGTTAGCATGCATGCTTCATTTTGAAGTAATAAATTGGTAGTTGGGTTATTATTCAAAAAGAAGGGAGCCATATGCATGCCCAATTAATTATGAAATTAATTAATTAAGGCAATTTTTCGGTGCAAATTAATTATGTCTGGACCAAGAATTATTGCTAGTTTTTCTTCCCTTGACATCATGTATTTAATTATAAATAAGGTCCATTGTTTTTGCTTTTCAAGTTTGATGCTTGTTAAAAAACTATGATTCCAAGCTCTGCTGGCAAAGTACGTACAATGATACCGTAGCTTAAATGCTTAATTAATTATAAGATCCTTTGATTGATTGGTGCTCTAATGATGTCATTATCTATCCTGGCTGGACATTAATTAATTAATTAATTGTTCACTACTAAATTATAAAGCTACCTATTAATTAAGTGTCGGAATTTATCAACAAAATCAACGAAATAATTAAGGAAACTAATTAACTTAATCTAAACTTAATAGCAACATATTGATTTTTTTTACATATACTGAATTAATTTGTTGCCTTTTTTTATAATTTGTAAAATATTTGCTAATGCAGTACTATTAAAATAACTCTTATTCTAAATTAGCAACATAATTATACTGGCTTCCAAAATAATTACCTCTAGTTAATTCCGAAATTAGTTATTTCTTCCAAATTAATCACTTGTATAATTTGCCTTCTTTTTTTTATGAATTTTATAACATATATATCTACAACAACAAACTATAACTGTTAATAGGAAATTAGGAATCGTACTTAAATACGGAAACTATATAATACTAAACAGTAAAATCGAATTCGTATATATGACAACAGTAATGACCATAGTCACAAGATTCGCGAATTATTCGTGAATAATTCGTTTTTTTGGTGAGGACGAACCGAACGTCAAATTATTCAGTTGACCGAACTTTGACCGAATTATTCGCGAATTTTACAAATTTTTTCCTAATTTTATGAAATATTCGCGAATTTTTCTCATAACCTTTCTTTCTATTTTTTTTGCTTCCTTATGGGACTGAGATATGAGCTATCTGGTCCGAATAATTTCGAATAATTTCTGAATTATACCAAAATTATTTCGAAATCAGAAAATTTTGATCCCGTTAAACCGAATCCGAATAATTGATTTGTCACTGTAGAATTGACTACCGAAGTATATATCCTTTCGTGGAGGGTATAAATGCAAAATTGACCGCCCCGCGCGTACGGTCGCACTCCTTCCATAAAATGTTTAAAACCCAGGACGGAGACGGACGTCACGTTTTTTTGTTTATCCTAAAGAAGAAGTCCTTAATTACCTCTTGACTCCTCGTCCCTCTTTTTCTCTTTCCAAAAGATCGAAAAAAAAGAGAGAATTAAAAAAACCTCTCCAATGGCAAGGGCAAGGGCAAGGGCAAGGGCAAAGGCAACGGCAACTGCACACCACCACCTCTTACTCGCTGTGGCTGATGCTGCCATGTGGCCGTGCGTTGCCATCGTCTTCACAGTCATCCTTTTCTGTTCCCTGCAAGTGCACGAGGAAGCTGTAGACGAGGGAGCGGTGAAGCGGGCAGTATTATTATACTGCGATGAGTTGTATGTTGTTAGCGAAGGGGAAACGCTTCACAGTATAAGCGACAAGTGCCATGATCCCTTTATTTTGGAAGGCAACCCCCATATTCATGACCCTGATGATGTTTTTCCAGGCCTTGTTCTCAAGATTACGCAAACAAACAACAACGCGCGCTAGCTAGCTACCTCAATTAGCTACAGGACGCTAGGGAAACAATTAGGGGCGTGCGCCATTTTTTTTTTTTTTTTTTTATATACGATACAATTAATGTAAGACGGATATGATAATTGATAAAAAAAAAAAACTTTCCTTAATTTAATGGATAAAAATACGGGCAAAAAGAATTTTTCATTGGGGCATCAAATTATAAGAACTTATTTTTGTATATGTTATTAATTATAGAATAATTAATAAATATAAAATTATGTATAATTTATATTATTTGTATCATTATGAGGAGATTGATCTATATAATATTTTACATAATTTTTATTTAGTAAATTGTGAAGAATTTTTTTTTACAATCATTATATTTAATTTTTAATTAATAATTTTTGACAATATTAATTTATATAATATTTATTAACATTTTCTTTAATTTATAATTTCTACTGTGGAAATAATGAAATCATAATTAAGTTATAATTTAAATATGTTATGATATTACATACATGATGAATTTAATGTATTTATATATTTATTTTTAGTTAAGTTATTGGCAGTTATGAATTTATTTGATAAGGAACGAATAATTGATAAGTGAACGAATAATTGATAAGTAAGACTGATTCTTAACTAATAATAAAAGCAAAATTAATGTTTCATTCCCTCATCCGTAACGCATCGATTTATACCAAGGTTCTAAATAGCGTTTATAGCGTCGTAGCGGAAAGGCTAAAAAAAAACTATAGCGAATAGCGTCGCTATAGCGGAAGCTATTCCAAATAGCGTTTTTTTTTTTACATTTTGTATTCAATATTTGTACTAAATATCAACATTATCTAAAGTCTCATAGAACAATAAATAACACCAAATTAATTAAGAAATTATAATATTCATATTGAACCTGTACAAAGTCCAAATTGCGGTTCAAAATATCCATAGTAATATCATAAACTATCGATTTTTCCTATTAAAATATCTTAAGTATCATGATTCATGACATAATCTATTTTTTTTTCTATTCAAATTTTAATTTCGGTTTGGATTTTTTTTCTATTCAAATTTCAATTTATATTCCCAATTTCAAATTGATTTATCTGAGCAAGTAGCAACAAATTCAATTTCAGTTTGAGATTTTTTTTATCTTTATTTAAAACCCATATAAATTGCTTTAAAAAAAACCCATATTGTATAGCGCAAATAGCGGACCGCTATAGCGCTGTAGCGGTCGCTATAGCGGCCGTAGCGCAAATAGCGCATTTTGATGTCATAGCGTAGCGTTTGGGGTCCAAAAATGCTATAGCGCGCTATTTAGAACACTGATTTATACTTATAAATGTAATTGTTTTATAATTTCTTCCATGTTAAAAAAAATTAAAGGTACCACATTTTATTCCGGCTTATGAAAAGAATAGAAATTATTATCTAATGAAATAGAATTAAAGTTGTCTATTTTGCATGGTTATTATTTGTTGACAATTGAACATGCATGTAACATTTTCTTCACGAAAGAGAAAGAGACAATTCGATGGATGTAAAATATTTCGAGTATATTAATTTCGACTGTCATTTAAAGTTGAGTTATTAGAACGACAACGAAAGACTAAAAGGAATAAGTCTTGGATTTTCTAGAATACAATTACAAATTATCTTGCAAAGTTAGAATATAAGATAGGATGAGACAAACTTTATAATTTCAGGAACATGATGTGTAGAGGTGCTATCGGGTCGGGTCGGGTCTGGATACTATTATATTTGGACCCGTACCCTAAAAGTGTTCGGTTCCAAATTTCAATCCATATACTTATTTGTTTCAAATCGGGTCGGGTCCGGATCCGGATACCTATCTACCCGTAGATATTTCGGGTCCAGTCTTTTGGTTCCGGGTAGATAGATATCCATAACTTGTTTGTGGATTATCGGGTCCGGTTCGGATATGGGGCGGTTCCGGATCCAGAGCGGGTATATGTCACAACTCCCATACTACAGATGTTTTTCTTTTTTTTCTCATTAGAGCCTTCAATAATATTTTGTGGAACTTGGTAGCATTTTCATGATTTGATTGTTGATTGTTTGGAGTACTCATGGTGTAACAAAAAATATTCGAAAGTTTTTTGTTTTTTGTTAATAGCTTTTGAATTCAGGAGGCTGAAGATAAATAACTTTTGAAAATCAAAATATTGAAGAAATTGATATAATTTTTAGAAAGTAATATATTGGAGATGGTGATTTCCTTTTATATGATTCAAAAAAATACATGAATGGAATATTAATACTAATTTGTTTGAATAGAGAATTAAATTTATGGCAAATATTTGATTTCAATGAGATTTATTGAGAATGGCATATCAATGAGAGCAATAAATTTTCATGATTATGAGGAGGATATATAAGGCAGATATTGAATGATATATTCAAAGTAATAAATTTTATTTAAAAAATTAATATGCAAAATGTGATTACTGGCGTGACATTTGTTTTTGATTATATGTAAAATTGTATTTTCATAGTTATTCATATATGTTTTATCGGGTATTTATATGGGTATTGGGTCGGGTTCGGTTATGGATCGGATAACTAAATCAAATCCATATCCTATCCATTACAATATCGGTTCCGGTTCGGATCCGAATCGGATATTAAATTATTAGTTTTGTAACTATACTCATAATTTAACCAGTTATATTTTTTAAACCATACCCTACCCAAATTAACCGGATCCAGGTTGGATCCGGGTAATCGGATAAAAGTAGCACCTCTAATGATGTGCTTTCCCATATGCAATTCATTTTCATTATGAATGAATATTTAATATTAAGGGATATTAAGGGAGGGTGGTTAAGCCTGATTGATAGATTAGGCCCATAAAAGGCATAATTAGCGCTAGCTAGCTCATAACTGTTTCTAATAACTGTGCTGCCCATAAAAGGCATGATTAGGCCCATAAAAGAAAAACTGGTCATTTTGTCAAAATTCTATCGGATTGACTTTAAACGACGAATCCAAACTGTTAGAAATCCATCTACTTCACGAGTGATGCATGTACATGCAAAATTTTAAAAGTTTCGAATTCATTTAATACAAAGTCAAGTGGTAAAAAAATGAACTTTTTATAAGTTATTTTATGCATTAAATTTTCATTATTTCTTTTACTACTTGACTTAGTACTAAATGAATTCAAAAAATTTAAAACTTCACATGAGCTCAATTATTGGGCAAAAATTTGGGTAAAGAAGTTTCCTTGAAAACAATTTTTCGAATACCTCTTTCGGAAAATAAATATATTTTCTCAGTAAAAAGTCCATATTCAAAGTATATTTAAATACACAACAATACAACATACTTTCGTTAGCAACTTGTGTATGATATAATAAGATTTTTATAAGAACTTTTCAAGCGTTGAATATGATATATCCTACCAATTAGCACTAAATTGTGATATTTTATATATATTTTCATAGCACGAGATGAGGATGAAATTTAGCCTAACCTAACCAACCAGTCCGGTCCCTAACCAAACCGGGACTGGGCTGAACTTGGCAAACTCAGATTGAACCAAACCGGGACTGGCCCGATGTTGAAAGAAGTAAAGCATTATTTTTGGGCTCTTTGATGGAGAAAGAAAGAAAGTAAAAGAAACCTTTTTGGGCTTAATAGTGTTCATATAAACTGGGCCGATAATTCTTATCAAAGCCCTTTTAAGTGTTAGTGCATCTTCTTCTTCTTCTTCTCGCCGTCTGTGAACAAAAATGACCCGCCGTGTCAGATTTTATTGCAGATTAGCATGACACGGCACATGAAAAACACGTCATGATACGTTGTGTTTCACCACCTCCCACCTATCCTGTACATTCCATCAAGGTTGTCACTGTGAAGCTATAGTCAAGATTCACAAAATTATATTCACTACTAAATTTTATAATTTTTACAATTTTTTTACTATTTTTTAAAATAGGTACAAAATAACTGTATCTGGACTGTTCAAAAACAGTGGTTTTCTGCCTATCTAAAAAAAAAAAAATTATCATAAAATTATAAAATTTCACCAACAAACATATTTTAGTATGGATATCATATTGAACAGTTTGGATCGACATATTGAACTTTGAAAATGAAGATACAAAATATGAGATATGATGAGATATGAAAAACATGAGTTATTGGAACCCTCCACCTCTTGAAATCACTCCAATATACTCAGGGGCGAACCCAGTGTATTCCGGGGGGCCCCTGGATTTTGAGTTTTAGTGGAGATTTATCGGTTCCGACCGATTTTGCCCCCCCCCTGAAATTTTTTTTGCTCTCCTCTGGACGTTTGATTTGTAATTCCGGTTAAATTTATGGATAAAATTGAAATAAATTTGTTGAATTTTGATTGGTAATTAGAATTATAAGTCAGAGAATCAGAAATTAAAAGTCAAAGCATTAGAAAGTACAAGTTAAAGTATTGTTTTTTATCGAGTATCTAATTGGTTAATGAATTTAAATCTGATTAGGTAATTAAACCCGATTCGATATTTTTTTTGTTCCCCAGACGAAAATCCTGAATCCGCCCCCGAATATACTCCGATTATACAGTACAATCATCCATGTCGATGCTCGTAATCACTTGCACCGTGTCAAGCACAACAATCCTCAATTGGGCTGCTAACTGCTTTTAAGAATTGGGTTATTCGTTTAACTTGTCAAAATAATTTTAGCGTATATCTAACTTTTATGTTACACATATTTAAAAATATTAAATTAAAACATTAAAAGTTAAAATGTATTCTTAATTATTAAGAGGAGTTTGTACTAAATTTAAATTCATTTAAAATTCAATTGGTCATTCATCATAAAATCATTAAAACTATATTGTTAAAAAAAAATTAATTATTTGAAATCAATCCAAATTTGTTATATGTCATATCTAAAAAAATGACAACACATCTGTAATTTTGATTTTATTTGTATTATATATTTTTTTCAAATATATATCATAAGAGTTGGATGCACAATAAAAGTTTGATGTACGCTAGAATACCCTATTATTACTTAACTGTTTGTTTTTCATAACAAGAGTATGCTTGCCTAAAAAATGACAGCAATGATTGGGGGCATTTTAATATTAACTAAAATCTTTACCTCAAGAAAAAAGATTAAATGTAAATAAAATGATCAAAATAATCAAAGTTAGTATACCGTTGAGCAGAATAATCAATAATTCATTACAAAAATAAATAAACAAGAAATTCAATTGTTTACGATTTATTTTATCGAACTAACTAACTGTTTATACAGTTTCATTTCATGAAAAATACATGTATATATTTTTCTTTGAAATCAACGAGGCAAGATTACCAGAATGCTGGAGAAAGATTAATTAACAAGAAGATATATTAAAAATAAAAGGATATGGAATCTCATGGTATGAAACAAGTACTGTTGATACAAAATAAATAGTTGTAGCAGAGAATGATTGCTTGTAAAATATTTACACTTGACAATAATCGTAAAAAAAAAAATGCAATAATAATACTTCAAAGCTACGAATTCCAACAAAAATTTCCAGAACAGAAAAGAAAGGAAAAAGAACCAAGCACACATGATGACATGTCACGTGCTGCCCCAGTTGCAGCTCACCATCACTGCGTCTTGCTTGTGCACCTTTGTATTATGAATCCAATTATTTGCATTTTGCATTTCTAACAACTTTAGCCCAATCTGTCAAGGTTTCATGATACCCGCACCAACTCATGGAGAATATTTGAGCCAAATAAAATGGCAGAAGAATATCTTTTGTGAACATTAGGAAATTAGATGACAGACAGAACTTCTCCGAGGACAAGGGCCCACTGTGTCCAGTGCGTTCCTCCCTACAGAAGATTAAACAAATTTTCTGATCAATGTTTGGCTTTTAATTTTGGTTTTCACATTTATCCATTATACCCCCTCTGAAATTGCATTCATGAAAGCAATGTCAATTGTAAAGTGGAACCTGACAGAAGACAGCATAGGGTTCTCTCAAGGGACCATCACATGAAAGCTCGCTTGTGCTTCCATCCACAAATGTTCCATCCGCAAATATTACCTATTTGTTTCCCACATTCATATGCATATTGTTTTGCTTAATCTATTAGTAAAGTAATGAAATGTTCTAAATTTTTGGCATGTACAGGTCTCAAGAAACACAAAGAGTATATATTTTGGCTGCATCTACCATATATACAATCACAAAAGAACAAGAAAAAAACAGGAGTGTAAAATGCAGAGGGAAAATATGGAACAGAAGAATAACCTCAGAAGCATAGCCAGGAGTAGAACCAGCAGTTGGCTTGATAAAGGACCCGATTGGGCAGCTTCTTTGCACAGCTTCACAAAATTTTATCAGTTTATCCCGGCTTCCAAGTTGAACTGCCTAATACACATAATTAGCTGATTAGGTTATGCCAAACAAATAAACTAACTCATGAGACACAAAATGTCAAATGCAGATATTGTTTCATGATATTATGTCGAAGATGGTGCCGAAAAGAACAATACCTGAACAACATCATGACGAGGTCCAAAAGGATGGGGTTGCACCTGATATCCTCTGGCTGCCATTACTTCTGCTATTAGTAAACCTCCCTTGAGAGCCTCCCCAACCATCTGTGGAGAAAGAAATAGACCTTGAAAAAGAGAGCGCATCACATGACCAGGAGTTGATCCACAGTCCACTCCTAGACCAGGTGCAGAGAGCCGTGCTGCCGCCGCCTCCACTAACCCTTTCCTCCCTGCAATATAGCCACCGCATGGTGCTATTGTCCCTCCAGGGTTCTTAATCAGACTCCCTGCTATCAAATCTGCTCCCTAACTCATTCAATTAATCACAAGTTAGCACAAGCTTAGCTAATAGGAAGCAAAAGGGGAAAAATAAATAAATAAATGGAGAAAAAGATGTGAAATTTGATCAGGAATTAGTGTTGTACCACCATCGGAGGTTCAGATGTCTCAACAAACTCGCCATAACAATTGTCCACCATGACTATGCAATCTTTATTTTGGCCCTGTTTGATGCCAGATTGAAAGAAAAAATTTCAAATTATGAAGGATTTTTTGCATTTGCTGTCTATGGTTAAAAAGAAGGAATAACATACCTTGGTGAGACTTATGACTCTCTGAATGTCAGCAAAACCTAAGCTTTTGCGCCATGAATACCCACATGATCTCTGAATAAACACACACCGTGTTTCTGGCCTAACAGAACATCCCAAAGCATCCCAGTTGAGCCCACCATCAGCAGCTAACTGAATATTTATTCCCTAGTCAGAATCCATAATGAAATGAAATATGCATTTAAAGAGAACTATGTAGTGATAACATACAGGAACCTCACGGTAACGGACACCAAAGTCCTTGAGAGATCCAATGTTAATGTTTGAGTCAGAAGGCCCTCTTATCCCAATTACTTCCTCCAATGTGTCATAAGGGGCACCAGCTACAGCTAACAACTGCTTGACGTTAGCATCAACAACAATTATAATAATCCTTCCTTTTTTTTTTTTTTAAGCTTATCTTCCTCGAGTCTATTGTATTTTTTAGCATGAAAATGTATTAGATGATAAAAAAAATGCTGACCTCATCTCCCGGCCTCAAAATAGCAAATAGAGCACAAGCAATGGCGTGAGTACCTGAAAAAAACTGACATACAATAATGATGACAACAATGATAACACATAACAGGAGTTCTACAAGTAACATTAATACCAGAAGTTGTAAATTTGTAATGTATTAAAATAAAATATCTACTTTACTGAACAAACCTGAGATCGAACCATTGCTGATTCAGCCCCAAAAATATCAGCAAATATAGAATCTAGGGCTTCACGGCCACCGCCATCATCATGCCCATACCCTGTACATCCACCAAAGTGCTGAAAGGATATTATTAATAAGGTCAAGAATGTAGGTGTGTAAACGGTCTGCATTCATAAATTATCCATAAATATATTACAACCGTATCCCTGTACCTGCATAAAATGATGCGTTACGGATACGGATGATTTGTAGTGCCTTAAAAAGATGCGGGTATCCAAAATTATCAAATAAAAAATAACAGCATAAACAAAAGGAGTCTATTACATGCTATAAGTTTTTCATTTGCAGGGTGGTGTCAAATTATCAAATTCTAGTTTTTTTCTTTTTCTTCCTTGAAATACCCTGATATTTCATATACTTGTTATCTAGTATGAATATCAAACAATATATGTACGTTTGTTATGAATTGTGTTATTTAAAGTTTTTACTTTATTATTCTAAAATACCGATTTTTTGTTGTACTTGCAAATTTGTTAGTGGTATCTGTTAATGTCTGTTTCGAATTCGTATTCATCAATTATCCTCTCGTGTTCATACAAGTTAAGATGCAGATTTAGTTTTAAATTTTGACATCCATCTAATATTTGTATCTGTATCCGCATTTTATTGAGCGGCGGATATAGATACGATTTCAGCATAATCCATTCTGAATCCTATAGTCAGGGGCGGATCCACCATTCATGAATGGGGGTCAATTGACGCCCACTTTTTAAAAAATAGTATATGTATTTATACAAGATTTTCTATATATTTAGAGTAAAATACTGTGGATACTATGAAATTGACCCTCATTCGCAGCATGAAAATTTTATACACTTGACCCCAATTCATGTTTGACCCCCATAGTTTGAAAGTCTGGCTCTACCGCTGCCTATAGTGCCACAAGAATGGCAATTTTAAATATTTAGACATTTTGGCAAGATGGAAGCAGTACTCAATTTTGATGGGTTTGAGATAAAGATTCTTGGGGGTTCCTTGGGACTCGATTTGAGACTCAAACTCTGCCAACTGTCCTTGTACTTGCTCTATTGACAGGGTTTGACCAATTTTAGTTGAAAATTCAGTGAATTTAGGACTAACTATCACAAATGCAAAACTTCAACTACTTGATGCAGTCTGCACAGTTCAATATGTTAAGTCTTAAGTGGTTTCCCGAAGCATTCTTAATTTAGCATTAAAAAGTGAGCTTTAAACTGTGATAGCTTACATGAGGAGCAATTCTGGCATTCTTGAAGGCAGTAAGCACACGGGCAGAGTTGATAGCCACCCTGCAATCTATCTCTCTGTACACCCCATACAGCGACTCCACTGCTCTCTCTACCTAAAATCAGTTACACCCACCAGTAATATCAAGCATCAGGCCAAGAGATAATTAATTATACAAGGTTGAGCACCAGCATACAATACCATGAGTACTAAAGGAACATGAAGAAAGGAGTAACCTTACCTCGGGATGAAATGGTGAAGAATAAGTTGAAGATGCGGAGCAGGATAAGAGCCTTCCTCGGGCTACTCGAACGGCCGACACTGACAGTGGCCCGGATACAGAAAGTGGCACTGTGGCGACCATGACAGCAGCGGCAGGAACAGCGAAAGAGATAGGCCTTTCAACTGGCTAGTTACCAGTTAGAACGAAAGAAATTATCAGGTCATATCGCAGAGAGAGAGAAAAAATGTTAGTAAATGGGCCCCAAGGCCCAGTAGTGTAAGTAGTGGGCTGGGATGTAAAGCTCATATGTGGCAGCAATTATAGTACGTATGCCAATTTTATACAGGGTCACACAAACTGACCATCAATATCGATCTAATGATAGCAAAACAAAGGAAAATAGAAAAGAGGTTATAATTGGATGGGGTTTATGAGAACTGCCATTTACAAGGAAAATAGAAATAAAGAGCAATAGCGAAAATTACCAGTAATATATAGCTTTACTAATATATCACTTTCTCCACTAAAATTTCATCTATAATTAAGAAAATTGGGTGTTGTGGTCTTATTATGCTAATAATTAGATCATTTTCTTATTTAACATGTAGCATGTTGTTACTCAATGTATAACAAATTTACATTTTCTCAATATGAATTACCGAATTCTATCTTGCTAACTTTACATTTGATTTTTTCTATATATAATTAAGCTTTGCTTCTGCGACAGTTTGTAATTTGGTGCTCCCTTTTGACACTAGTGGAGAACCAGACATCAGGAACGGTTAAAAAGAGACATCAGAAACAGATCTACGGGCGATACTGACTCAGGCGTTACTGATAGTACCACTAATCAGGATCGGTCGAATTGCAGATACTGATTCCTAATCAGGAACGGTCGTTTGGTATTAGCCGTTACTAATTCAGACAATCAAGAACGGTCTATATTAACAGCCATTCCTGATTCGTAGCTATTAGGATCGGATCTACTGTAGCCCAACACTGTTCCTTAGATATCAAGATCGTTCAATACTAAACAGCCAATCCTGATTCCATTTTTTTTTTTTTTGCCAATTATTTTTGTACTACAATTCCAATTAATCATACTATATTATATCAAATATCACTAAATAACACAATAATCAAAGTATCAAATTTACAAAATCAAAGTATCAAATTATTATTCAATACTCCCAAGAACAGATCTACAGAATTAAGCAAATATTAACCCAAGAACAGATCGATCTTGCACAAAACCCCAACCCACTATCAGACCTATCTACTCAGACAAGCAATCTACACGATCAAGCCACCATCTGTATTCATCTGTATTCACAAGAAATTGGATAGACATTTTTGAACTAATTTGGTACAGTTTGAACAATGTTCTTTTTCCTTGATATATACTTTTCTTACTTCAAGAACTAGCCAGGACCTCAGAAACAGCACAGTACCATCAGTGGATGATACGAAATTGCTGATACAGGGACACCTGATAAAGCAACGTTGCAAGAAAATAAAAGGATTAAATTCAATTAGGGACGGAAAGAATTTTGTTGTTCTCTAGTTATACAGAGGAAGCAAAGAATTTTGTTGCTTTGGTTTGCTTGAACGGGGGGCGGGGGGGGGAAACAGAAATGAAGAATTTAACCTTAGGTGATACGAATTCTTTGTCGCTATACTCAAATAAGCGAACTTTTCGTCCACTTCGACCTTCTTTAGCTTCGCCTCTTCACCGGCCTCAATTATTCGCGCACAAAAGCAAGAAGGGGGAGCTTGCGGTTGTAGAGAGAAAGGTCTGTGAACGGAGGGAGATACCTGATTTTTGGAGAGAGTAGTGCGAGGGAAGAGAGGAGAAAGCTACAGGAGCGCGGAACTTGGAAGAGGTGAGGAGGTCGGGGAAGGGTGAGCGGGGAGAGAGGCGATAGGAAGAGGCACGGGCTAAACCCTAGCGAAGGTTGGGGAACGCAAGATGTGGGGGAGCGGGAGAATTCGTATCCTCTGAGTCTCTGAGAACCACAGGAAATAGAGTGAGGATCCGGATCGTTCTTGATCGTTCTTTTTAACTTTGCACGAATCTCAAAGCACAAATAATACTGCCCCTCCAATCACCCGAATATCCACCGGCTGAGAGCTCATTTTATTTTCTCGAGTAACACAGAGGATACTGGTTCGGAGCGGGATGGGGAGAACAACAAAACCCTACCGGGAGTTAGCGGGACGGAGAGAGCGATTTTTTTTTTAATTTTCCATCTCCGTTATTCTCTTTCAGCGCCCATCTTGTGTCAGAATTTTAAAGCAATCCGACGGTAGAAAAGTCCGTAGCAAATTTGGGAGTTAGCAACGTGTTGCATGCTAGCCAATTACTATATATATATATACATAGAGTTGAGCTAGGGTGTTCCTAAGCTCACCAAGCCTCTTGGTGAACTCAACTCTAAAACCTATCGAATTGATTTCAAACGACATTTTTAAACCGTTAGATGTTCAATCTATATTAAAATGTGCTTGGAGACCAAATTTTACATTTTTTGAAATTTTTTTACTATTTATTAAGCCGGTTTGAAAACCGCTGTTTTTCAATGGTGCAGAATTTTAATAAAAACAGCAGTTTTCAAACCGGCTTAATAAATAGTAAAAAAATTCCAAAAAATGTAAAATTTGGTCTCCAAGCACATTTTAATATAGATTGAACATCTTACGGTTTGAAAATGTCGTTTGAAGTCAATTCGATAGGTTTTAGAGTTGAGTTCACAAGAGGCTTGGTGAGCTTAGGAACACCCTAGTTCTACTCTATATACATATATTTATTTATTTTTCAGATTCCATGTTGTACACCAATTGCAGGTAGCTGCTGTATACAATGAAACAGTGTTTCGGCGATATTCTAAAAAGCCATACATTCAAATTTTCATTTAAACAGTTATGAATATGTCATTTGAAAATCTTCTCCATTTACTAAAAGAAAGTAATTAGGAATGTAACAATGAATGTTTTTCCCATTTAAGAGAAAATAAAAAGTTGCATACCATTTATATCTCAAAAGGATGTGAGACACTGAGACATGGCATATAAATAAATTTGAATTGATTGGTCTAATTATAATTTATTGGATATTTTATTTATGGACAATTGGTAAATAAATGGATAAGAGTAAATAAACCTATGTTAGAATCATTTGACATATAAACTAAGTCTCATAAGTTTGTTTATAGGCTCATTGGTCCTGAAATGTAACTTACAAATGTAACTCTAACTTTTGAGTATAAAAATCATCACACCCAAAGCCTAAAACATGGCTGCCACATTCCCTCTCTTCCATCCTCTCATGTGTTGAGAAAAAACTCTACTAATCTTATCTAATAGTTAATTTGAAAAAGAAGTAAGCCATCAATTTAAGAGTAAAAAACAAAACAAAACAAAAAATACATAGAATAAAAAAAGACAGATTGTTTAATTAGAGAGCTAATATTCAATCTGAAATTTCATCTTTTAATCACAGCTGTTAACGTATTAGAACATCTCCATACTTATAAGAACGAAGATAAGGCACATAACATTGGCACTTGAGGCAGTCATTTTCGCCAAAGTTATTGGCCACTCACTACATATATATGATGTGTTCAGATAAGCATCGATCGGAATGAGCCCCGGACCCAGAGATATATTCATGTCGATATTCGGCATATGTGCATGTTTAATTATATTTTAGAACATCTTGTCAAAATTAAATAATGTACAATTTTTTTAGTTGTCTAGATTGAATTTTTTAATGGTTATTTATTAATTCGACCGACTTTGTTCTCGATTAATTTTTTTATTCCTCTCTGAAATCCGAATTTGTAATTCAGATTAAATTTATGACTAAAATTAAAATAAATTATGATTGGTAATTGGAATTATAAGTTAGAGATTATAAATTATAAGTCAAAATATTAAAAATTATAAGTTAAATTATTATTTTTATCTAGTACTCAATTAGTTAATGAGTTTGAACCAATTAGCTATTTAAATTCAATTCGTTATTTTTTTGCTCCCCCTCTCTCTCACGAAAATCCTAGATCCGCCCCGCTTTCTTTTGCATCTTGCTCTTTCTTGTAGCTCTGCAATTTTGCTATAAATTAAATACTAGCAGGCTTGACCGTTATTTCCTAAAAAAAAGTTTAAATATTTGAGAATTGATATGTTGCACCCTTTTGACCAAATTGTATAAATAATTAATATTTTATAATATGGTTAGTATTAATGTATTATGCGCAAGCAAGCAGGCAATGTGCATCCCATAAGCGGGATATTGATATTCGGATAGTATATGTGGATGTCTTTTTTAAAAACAAAAATTTTGAACTTACGAACTAAATAGATTATTTAAAAAATTAAAATTAATGACAAAATGCTAAAATAACAATATATTTTTAAAACACTGCAAGTAGGTGTGGCAGTACCTCTAGGGCTAACTGTACCTCTAGGTGTGGCACTATCTGGCAAATTGGGCACGTACCTACCTCTAGGGCTAACTGTGAAGGAATGGTGCCGGCTACTATAGCAGAACAGGCTAATTTAAACCCGGAGATGGATCGACATAGATTCCAGTGGAGGGAAGGGAATTAGAATTAATGCAGAAAACAAAACTGCTGTCATTGGCAATTTTACAGTTTATTTTTCTTACAATAGCCTTTACCTACTTCTATTTATTTCCTTAGGAAGATAGTTTGTGTTTAATTTCCTAACTAGCTGTAACCTAAACTTTTATGATTAATGCATGCCTACGGGATTTTCATCAAAAAAAAAAAAAAAGTAGGTGTGGCAGTACGGAACTAGGGATTCATACATAATGTTCGGAGGAGTACCTCAAAAATCATACCGAGCTAAATATGATTTTCAACATTCAAACAATCGACCTGAACCGTTTAACGTAATTTTCATTTGAAAACATACTCAGTGATGAAACTTCACATTTTTTTTAATACTATTTTTTCGATAGGCAGAAAATCCATATTTTTTAATGGTCCAGAATTAACCTTCCGATTCATGAATTTTTTATCTAGAGAAAAAATAGTAAAAAAAAATTCTAAAAAAATGTGAAATTTGATCTTCAAGTAAATTTCATATGACGATGGTTGTATTTTTTGTTTACCTTTTGACTTATTTGTAGGCTTAGATAGCTTAATAGAAGAAAGTTTTACATGAAGACAATTGTTTTTTTTTTTTTTTTGCTTTTGTCAGTATATATAATGCTAGTGATACATTTGGAGTAGTATGTTCGTATGTTTTTAGTAAAGGTTGAAGGTCAAGTCACTCAATTATTTATAATTTAATATTCATACGGGATTTCTTCAGTTGAATTTCGAACAGGCGACCTTTCACTCAAAGAGCATTTTTTTTCTGGATCAAAAGTTAGTTCTCATTTCAATTCGTATGTTCTCTCAAGTTAGGAAATTTCCTGCGCGAATTAAATGAATGTTATCTTATTAAAATTGTCAAAGGAGCAATGAGATAGATAAATCATATTTTAAACATGGATTAATATTAGCTCAAAAGTAAAAAGTTTTAAATCAAATTAAAGTAATATTTTTCAAAATTAATATGTAATTCTAACCATTTGATCATTGCATAACAATATACTAAACTTAGATATATTTGTGCAGTCATGCTATTATTTTTAGAGCAGAAATGAGGAACTAAATTTGGGGAAGACCAATTGCCCACAAAAAAAAAAAAAAAAAGAAAAAAAAAAAAAGTAATTTGGTGAAGCTAGGGCCCAAAGACCAAAGTCCAACATCTCAGGAGAGCAATTGGATTGGAAGTAGCCGTTACACTGTGTCAATCAATGTGGCGTGTCACTGAGAGACAACATTCAAGCCCTTCAATTTGCTCAAGTTGCTCAATCTATTTATACGTAATGGAAGCTATCATGACATACTATCAACAGGATTTTATCAACTATATCACTTTTAATAACAGGAAAAAATTCAAATTAATTTTAAACGTTGAATTAGCCAAGGATATATGAATAAAAAAATGAACTCTTAAGTTTTGACTTAAAAAAAAAAAGCGAAGTTAATAGATTGGAATGTCAAAACTATCCAAATATTTTTTTAAAGTACATTGGGCTATCGCCCTATTAATATTTTATTTATATAAAGTTTGTAATTAATGGATGAAGTACGTATATATAAATGACTCCTTGGGTAGAATCATGAATATGTAGGAAATACAGCTCACATGCAAAAACAATAAGAAAAAAAAAATAACATAAAACAATGTCGTTTCTACATTAGTTATGCCTCAATTAAAAAAGAAGAAGAGAAAATATTTATGGCTCATCACTTATGGCTGAAAACAGAGAGGATGATAGTGGTCAAATTATGTTTGTATTCTCTTTTTAGTTTTCAGATACAGTAGAGATCGGATCGGATATTTATTAAAAGATATATAAATATTATTAAAAATATTAAAATTCTTAATATTTTATCTAATTATAATTATAATGGTGAATAACATGAATTTTTCATAATATATATTAAACTATATGATATATATCTATTATTCAGATACAAATAAGTAAAATTTTAAACTATATATATACCCGTATCCAGACACATGGGCGGACCCAGTAAGAACCAGGGAGGGCAATCTGCTTACATGGATTTTGAATTTTTATGAAGATTTAAAGGTTCAGATCAACTTTGCCGATCCTCCCCGATATTTTATTAATTTGCCCCCCTCCTGAATTATAATTTGCAATTAGGGTTAATTTAGAGTTAACATTAGAATAAATTTTATGAATTCTGATTGACAATTAGGATTAAAAGTTAGAGCATTGAAAATTAAAAGTATCATGAATATTGAAAATTATAAGTTAGAATATATTTAATAGTATCCGAATAGTTAATAAGTTTGAATCTAATTCGTTATTTTCTTACCTCCTGATGAACATCCTAAATCTGTCCCAGTCCACACGAATATTTAGACATTAAACATCCGTATTTAATTTTCAATACGAATTGAATATATATTATCCGCCCCTACTGGTCATCAGACGATGGGGGCAATCCAAACCCCTACTGGTCAGCAGAGATTTGATTGCTCTACTTCTACATCGATCAAACAAAAAAAGGTGCTGTGGCTGGGTCATGTGGTCATGGCCTCATGCGTTTGGCGCCTGGCATCATGCCAGTGCGCGGGCCTAACAACATAACTAACTTCTAAACGCACTAGCTAGGCTCGTTGTGTATCAATCAATGGGCAAATTCCAAAGGAAAGCACAGTACGTTTTAATGCAGATTAATTTCTAATCCTCCGATTTATTTAAGATTAGTGTACAATTCACATCTCAGAAAATCTTACTGACTGAAAGTTCCTCTGTCCGTACGTCGGCAGTGCGTGTACGACGTGATATATATAGAGTGAGGCTACGGTACTATGCATAGTACGGATTGGTCCGTGCTACGGCTCAATATTTGAGTTTTCAAAACCCTAACGGTCGATCCGAACCGTTCAACATGATTATAAAATGAATATGTACTTGCAAACCAAATTTTATATTTTTTCAAATTTTTTTACTATTTTTTTAGATAGGTAGAAAATCACTGTTTTTGGATGGTAAAAAAATAGTAAAAAAATTCGAAAAAATGTAAAATTTGGTTTGCAAGTACATATTCATTTTATAATCATGTTGGATGGTTCGGATCGACCGTTAGAATTTTAAAAACTCAAATATTGAGCCGTAGCATGAACCAATCCGTGCTATGCATATTACCATAGCCTCACTCATATATATATACAGAGAGAGATAGAGAGAGAGAGAGAGAAGATCAGCTCCAATCCAAGTGTCCCTATTCTATTTTTATTTTTCTCTCAATTCAGCTCTAGCCGACATTTTTTATTTAACTTACAAAATAACAACTCCACACCAATAATCAGATTAATTAAAAATACAATATTTTACACTAAAGATATCATCATAAGATGCAGCTATATATGCATTGTTTAATAAATGCTAAAAAAAAAAAAACAATCTATCAAAGCCTTCAAGTAGGGGTGTAACTCAAGTTAGATCAACTAAATTTTATATCATCCATTGCTACTAATTGCTGCTTCTTACTCTTTTCTTTTCTTTTAAAACTTTTCAATGATTTACTTGGAAAAATAATGTATGATTTATTTAGTTCGTGTTTATGTTTTTTTTTTTAAATGAAGTGTATTGCTTAAATTTAATATGAGATTTGATTTAATTTGTAAATATTTTAACAAATTGAACCGCAATAATTAAAAATAAGTAATTATTCTACTATATCAAGTTGTGTTAATTAATAAAAATGTAGAAATCCATGAAATCCGGTCGCCTACAAAGAATGCAGATTAAATAATTTTTAAGTTTGATTAGTTAGGGTTTATAATTTAGAGTTTAATTAGGGTTTAGTATTGATCCACATTTTTTCACATTCACAAGCAACTTTATTAGCTCCTCCCCCCATGCACCCCCCTAAGAAAGATAACGAGACAAAAATAAAGTTTTTTATTTGATATGCGAACAACAATTTTGCAATACATATTATTAACTAACCAATCAAAATTAATCTTTAAATTTTACCGAGGGAAAGAATTATTTCTAGCATAATTCCATTAATTTCTACAGAATATATTTAGCCTTATTATATATACTTGCCTAACTGAAGTGACTTTAATTATGAACCGTAGGAGATGTCGTTATACTTGTCACAGGATGATGAACCGTAGGAGATGTCGTCATATGTGGTCATACGTTTCATAAACATGTGACCCCAGCTGCAACACACTTTTTTGGAACTTAATAATGTACGTATGAGTGGGCTCAAATGTTTCATTGTATCTTATATTTTACATCTATGTTTTTAAACTTAGAATTATCAATCTACCATTTTTTAGATATGTATTAAATTATTGTTTTTGGTCCATTTAAAAACAATAATTTTGTATCTATCTAAAATAATAGTAAAATATTTCCAAAACGTATAAAATTTAATCTCCAAGCATATTTTAATATGGATAGAATGTTGAGCAGTTTGAATTAAGCATATTTTAAAACGTAAATATAAGCAGGGGTGGCTTAATTAGCTTAGACCAGGGGCAACTGTCACCTTGGATTTTGAAATTTTATAGAAATTTATATGTTCGGACCGACTTTGCGCCCCTCTGAAATTTTTTTTACTCCTCTCTGTAATTTTCATTTGTAATTAATAATGTTAAATCTAGGGTTAAAATTATGATAATTTTCTTGAATTCTGATGGTAATTAGAATTAGTAGTTAGAATATTAGTAATTAGAAGTAAGAGTATTAAAAATTAAAACATTATTTTTTAGTACTCAATTAGCTAATGAATTTGTATCTAATTAATTATTTAAATCCAATTCGTTATTTTTTATTATCACTTCGATGAAAATTCAGATACAATGAGACATGAAATGAAAAGTACGAGGTATTTGAACCTCCTCGTAATAATAATTGAGTTGGGTTAACTTGTTTGGGGAATTAAAGATGGCGTTTTACTTTGCGCTCATATCTTCATTTTCAAAGTTCAAATAGTCGATTCGAACCTTTTAACCTGATTTTCATATTGAAATGTGCTTGGGACCAAATTTTACATTTTTTGAAATTTTTTTTTTTTTCAGAATTTTTGAAAATCACAACTTTTTAATAAATAAATAAAATAATAAAAAATTCAGCAAAGTAATTATTTTCAAAAATTCTAAAAAAATAGTAAAAATTTTCCAAAAAATGTAAAATTTGGTCCTCAAGCACATTTTCATACGAAGAACATATTGGAAGGTTCGAATCGACTATTTGAACTTTGAAAATAAAAATATGAGCACAAAGTAAAACACCCTTTAATTTTCAAAGCAAGTTAGCTCATCTTATAATAATTAATGTATATATTTTTGGCATTAATTTCTTGATTTAAGCTGTCACTATATGTAGGACTATACATGGATGCGCCCTAGCTCCCCTGTAGTCACTAGCTATATGTTAATTTGTGGAGCCCACAGATAAAAAAAATATGAATTGTGCTCTGCTTATCATTAAAATAACTCTCAATGTGGACTTATTTGAATACGGTGATCGGTCTCTATCATGTTATATTTTATAAATTCTTTTTCCTCGTCTGGCAGAAAGCTGGGTGGCGACATCGATCCCTTAATTAGATTATATACCTCTTATTTATTTATGTTCGTTTAAGCAAATTATTAGATGCTACCTTTGTATACAGAACCGCACTCATATATTTTATTTGGTAATCAAATGATAGCAATCAAGCATTTATATATATCGTCTATTTACTTTTATAAAATCACAATCAACGTGGATGATATATCTTTTAAGTCATAAATGGTAAAGTTTAGAAGAAATTATTAATAAACCAAGATTATGTACCATTTCGGACAAAGCAGAATGAGTGCATGCTACAAAAGAAGCAACAAAATAAACGCCACAGCAGATTAAGGCCGTCAAAACAGAGGTCCTCTCAAGTCAAAACTCAAAAGCATGCCACGGTCCCACGGAGCAATCCAGCAGATCTAGACCGTCCGCTTTGATCAAATTTTTGCATTCCACGACACGTGAGGACTGAGGAGTGACTGAGGAAGCCCAGCGCAGCCCCGTGCTTATTTGGCAATAAAATAAAATAAAAGAAAAGAAACTAAGAAAGGCGGGAGTCAATTTATTAATATTTCCTTTTCATGCTCCAAAAAAAAAAGTGGCATCGAATATCCTGAGACATATTCGCTTCCGAGTGACTCGAGAATATATACAGGCAGCAAATGCCTACTTTTAACCTCTACCTTGTTTATTATTTGTGCGGTCACAGAAACCCTCTATTTTTTTTTAAATTTTTTTTATTTTGTACGAGTGGCTCCTCGCTCTGGAGTCTGTAGTCTGTTGTCTGTTTCATTGAGCTCTCAAGTCTCAATGTGTGGATAGGGATGCCATGTAATGTAATTGTAAATTTGTAATCGTAACTACTTCATTTCGAGGCTTATTAGCTTCTTGCTATTTCAAATTTCAATTATAGAGACTAGAGAGACAGAGCCTATAAATAGATATATAGGCGGAGCCGCAGATACCTCACAAGAGAAGAGACTGTGAGGAGAGAGAGAGAAAGGAGGTCAGCTGTACCAAACAAATCTTCCTCTCTCTTCCTTCTCATTTGAAATCATTTCTCGTGCGCTGCCGCTGAGGTTCGTTCTTTTTTCTTATAATAAGAAAACCTAATACAGGTGTGTTTTCTGCTTGCTGATGGTCATCTAAATTTGATCAAGAGGAATCTTAGTGCCTCGATCGTCTCTCCAGGTATCGTCCCATTTTCTCTCAATTTTATTTGCCTTCTTTTTCTTAAATTATAATTTGGACATGTTGGTTCCTCTTTGTTTGATGTACGAGAGAGAGGTATCTTGATTCCAAATAGAATATTCTTCCGAAATTAGGATAAATCTAGAGGAATGCTATGATCTCTTTAAGTTTATGTTTATCCAAATATAAGTACATCTAACATTTGTTTTGTAACATAGGCGACAAACTCTAACCTGACATTAATAACCTGCCCAACGTAATAATCCGAACACAAATCTGACCAACTCAGTTTATTAGATAAACAATGGTTCTGTAAGTTAACATTTTCGGTAATGAAAATGGGCTTCTAGCCTTTTTATCAAAAAATTAGATAAACAATGGAGGAGTCCATTACTTGTTACAAATTTTTTTTTTCAAAAGGCCGAAACAGCCCATTCCATTACTGAAATTGATTAAATACAAACTGTTTGTTTTATCCAGTAAACTGGATCAACATCTGAGAGAGATAACTCCTTGATGTTTTAACCAAAAAAAAAAAAAAACCAAATGCTGATTAACAGTTCATACATCAACCACAATCTAACATTAGCTAAACTCTAAAAGTATTTAAGATTTGCTAAAACTAAGCCACTACTTGAAGGGCTAAGGCTAACTATAGTGATATAGCAAAATTGGTAGTCAAACATCAGATGAGAGCTATGGCAGCGCAGCTGCTGCCTCTCCGGGTTCTTCTACAGTCGGATACTCCACGATGGCCATAGGCATGTAGTGGTTGAGAGTGATAGCATCCTCCACAATTGGAAGTCAGTTCCCCATTGCATCTTTGATCCTTTTGCTCATGTTACCTGCCCAATAATTGCAAAGAGATTTAATGAGTAAGATTAATGTTCTAGCAATTTTGATTTGAAATTGATTAAAACAAAGATCATTCCGGTACTTCCACAAACTCCAACTAGCAGCACTTAATACAATTAGAAAGCTAATTTTATCAATTGAGGGAAGAGAAGGAGCAAATTGAATAAAATCATCCCAGGTTTGCTAAAGATGCATCTTGACTTTTTCCTAACCAAAACCAAACTTGTTGGGCTATCGTGCAATGTAACCAACAATGATTATCCGAAATAATTCAACCTTAAAGTGATGTTCACCAATACTCTCTGTAACTCCATAACCAGAAGTCATAAATCTAGTGATTCTTCAACCCGGTGACCTCAAGGCGCAATTGATATGCATGTAATTAGCTTAAATATATACACTAATCCTGGTCCAAGTGTTAACCAATTGGCATGGCATGCCATCCCAATTAACCAAAAGCCTGATGACTGACCTGCAGTGCTGACCAGCTAATCCGTGACTTGTAGCAGCACGAACCTGATTATTTGCATCTTGAAATAACCGTAATACAGTTAGCCTGTAACCTGAAGCAATCTAGACTCAATTAATTGGCACATTCCAATTGATCAAAATCAGAATAAATCGCCACCCAAATCAACCCAGACCCAAGTTTGATAGGTACGCAGGGACTGGATCTAGGACTTGACTCGAAGCCAAAATGACCAAATCCAAACCCAACTGTTTTGTCCAATTACCACCTCTAGTTTGTATGCATCACATGCATATGATAGATATATTGGAGGAATGTATCTACAAAAGCCAATTAAGGAATCATAGCAAGTTAAACTGGACTCTCTTGTTGTTGCCTTTTCATAGTTTCTGGTGCTGGTGGTAATATAATTTTGATATTTGCATTATAAAGATGCCCTATTACTATGCAAGTAATTAGCTGTCATTACCAATTTTTCTCTCTTTTATTTTCTGACAGTCTCTTTTCTGTGCTAGATTTGTAATTTCTCATTTAGTGATCAAGATGGTTAATTTTGGGAAGAAGTTGAAGGCAGAACAGGTGGAAGAATGGAAAGTGTATGGACTTCTTTTTCCCCTTTTCCTTTTTCCTCTGTTAAATAAACTTGTTAAATGAATTAGCATGTCTTCAGTACATTTTTCTTGAACTTTTCCATCATTTCAATTGTAGATACTACATTAACTACAAGTTAATGAAGAAGAAGGTCAAACAGTATGTTCAGCAAAATCGCATAGATGGAAAAGATCGTCAGCAAGTATTAAAGGAATTCTCAAGAATGCTTGACGATGAGGTTTTAACTAATTCTTACAACCACCTTTTCTCATAAATTGAACCCAACTAAATCAAATAACAACTTTTCTTCCCAAATTTTATACAGATAGAGAAGGTGGTACTATTTATTCTGGAGGAACAAGGCCGGCTTGCAAGTCAAATCCAAGAACTGGAGTCGCAACGTGATGCCATTTTAGAAACATCTGACGTATCAGAAGTAAGCAAGCTGAAGGAGTCTTACAGGGAAGTCGGCCGTGACCTTCTCAAGCTTCTTCGATTTGTTGATATGAATGCCACAGGCATTAGAAAAATTCTGAAGAAATTTGACAAACGGTTTCGTTATAAGTTTACCGATTATTATGTGGGCACTAGGTCAAACCATCCCTACTCTCAGCTTCAACAGGTCTTCAAGCAAGTGGTATATATGTTTAATCTATTGAAAGTTTGCTGTTGACTTTTTCACTCACATTTTTTGTATGAGTTTTTAATAAAACTAATTTATTTGCTTTTTTATATGCAAAAGGGCATTGGGGCGGTTGTTGGGGCCTTATCTCGCAACCTTGCATTTCTTCAAGATCATGAAGGCAGCTATTTGTCTATCTATGATCATCCAACTGCTCTTGTGAAGGTTTTGATTCTCTCTATCATCCAGATGCTATTCATTTGTCTATAATTAATGTAATTTCTGTGGCCCCATCACAGAGGCAAAAGCAAATAAATGCCTCAAGTCTTACAATATATGAATATATTTCTTTTATTACATGCAGGATCCAGTGATAGAACAAATAAATGCGTCAGTGAGTAAGCTAAATCACTCGACAAACTTTTTAGAATTCTTGGGGCAACACGCGATGATAGTCCCGGAAGACGCAATCATACTGTGCCCAACTGAAGAGCAATTAGTGGATGATGACGAAACGTATCACTTCATGTCCCTTCTGCTTAACTTGGTCAACACTTTCCTATACATGGTCAACACATATATCATCGTGCCAACTGCGGATGACTACTCAGTGAGCCTTGGTGCTGCTGCTACAGTTTGTGGTGTCATCATTGGGTCAATGGCAGTGGCTCAAGTTTTCTCATCAGTCTACTTTAGTGCATGGTCTAACAAGTCCTACTTCAGACCCCTTGTTTTCAGCAGCATTATGCTTTTTATGGGCAACTTACTGTATGCTTTAGCTTATGACCTAAATTCTTTATCACTACTTCTCTTTGGTCGCCTCCTCTGTGGGTAAGCAGGCATGCAGTTGATTTAATCATTCATATAAAGTCACAAGTACTTACTATCGAATAATTCATGCATACTAATTGCATGCAGGTTGGGCTCAGCTAGAGCTGTGAATCGCCGTTACATCAGCGATTGCGTGCCTCTCAAAATTAGGCTTCAGGCATCTGCAGGCTTTGTCAGTGCGAGTGCACTGGGAATGGCATGTGGACCTGCTCTGGCAGGCTTACTCCAGATCAAGTTCAAGATCTATTCTCTGACTTTTAACCAAAACACTCTGCCCGGTTGGATCATGGCAGTTGGATGGCTGCTCTACTTGATCTGGTTATGGATTTCTTTCAGAGAACCTGCTCGTGATAATCAAGGCTATCATGACAACGCATCACAAAATAACAGCACAAGTATGATCCTTTCTTTCTGTTGTTCTGCGTGCATACGATTTTGTATGAAATTGGAATTTGACACTTAATTTGTTGAACTCAAAATAGGCCATGAGGGACATAGTACTGATGTAGAAAACGGTCTCAACCAGCCGTTGCTATTGGATGCAAAAGAGAGAGATGATGAAGAAGACATAGAGGAGTGTGATGATAGTGAAGAGGCATCGTCTAACGACTCACGGAAGCCTGTAAGCTCTATTGGTGAAGCTTACCGATTGCTCACACCTTCTGTAAAGGTTCGCTCAAATCATTCTCTTTTTTCCATTTTAGAACAATTTCTTAAAAAAATGAACTTCTCTTTTGATCTTTTCATGTTATTTTGTTGACCTCATTACCAATTTTAACTTGTATTGTTTCATTATTCTGTGTCATATATAGGCACAACTACTGATTTATTTCATGTTGAAATATGCAATGGAGATCCTCCTATCTGAGTCGAGTGTGGTCACCACTTATTATTTTAATTGGTCAACAAGCACAGTAGCCCTCTTTCTAGCTATACTTGGGCTCACTGTTTTACCGGTCAATGTTATAGTAGGAAGTTACATTACTCGACTTTTTGAAGACAGGTAAAATCTTTGTGCCATGTTAATTAATTTTCTCAGTTTCTTCACCGGACTAGGCAAATTTCTAACTGGAGCATCATTGCTGTAGGCAAATATTACTGGGATCAGAAATATTGGTCCTGATTGGTATACTCCTGAGCTTTAAGTTCACGAGTCATTACTCGGTGCCTCAGTATATCACCTCCGCTTTAATTACTTTTGTAGCAGCTGAAGTTCTAGAAGGTACTTTACCTTTATATTCAGTCATTTCTATTTGTGTTCTAAAATTGCAATACTAATTCACATTTGTTGATTGCAATATATAGCCATGTTAACTGTCATTAATTTGTTAACTACTTGTAGGGGTCAACCTCTCCCTGCTATCAAGGGTAATGTCATCCCGTCTAGCTCAGGGAACATTCAATGGAGGGTTGCTGTCTACTGAGGCCGGTACACTTGCTCGAGTAGTAGCTGATGCCACTATTACATTAGCCGGTTATTTAGGCCAAAGCTTGCTTCTAAATGTCACGCTTCTGCCTTCCTTATTTATTTGCATCGCCTCTATTATTGCAACCTTGTGCACTTTTAATACTTTATATTGATAATCTATCTAGTGTTATGCTGTCAACTTGCTATCTACTGGGTAGCCTGAATTTCGATGTCAGATAAAACTAGCTCCTTTGGGTGCATGCCTCAATATGTAGATATCAACAGCTAGTTGTGTAACTAGATAAATTAGCCAAATGCAAATGTTTGTAGGACTAAACTTGCTACAAGATATAAATATTTTACATACTTTTTCATTATGTTGCTTGTTCCTATATTTTCTCTCCCTTTTGTTAATGTTTATTCTATCTTCCTGAAAGAAATTATATTTTCTGTACAATTCAGGCCTCAATTTTCGGTGGGCGCTATTTGGTACCAAAACCAGCATTCTGTTCTTTTTCTGGTTCAATCAATAATGAAAATGAGTTGATATATTGTGGCCAGATATGGTTGGTTGATTTGCTACTATATTATTATTATATGAAATGGGTTTAGGCATATTTAGTGCTATTGGAATGCATATGTTAAACAATTAATATGATATGATTTCTATTAGATATATAATGCCCATGCTGCACTTTAGAAGAAACATTTATTTTTTTCTTTATGTGTGCTTTGTCTCAAATTTGCTCTTTAATTGATCTGTTCTTAGAGCATCTTCATCCATGAAATTGATTAGCAATTTCAAACCGCTATCAAAAAGTAAAGAGAAATTAATTTCAATTTTATGAAAGTGAATTTAAAAGTGCCAACAGAGATTTTGCAATTAAATTTGCAAGCTTATGAAGATGCTCTTAGTTGTTTAAGCTAAAACAGGCTCGCCCTAAATTAGGATGGATCTAAATTGCTAGATATAAAACGTAACCTGAATTACAGCCCTAATGGAATAAATTAATAGAATGTAGGTTGCTTCATGATCACATGATTCACATTATATCCCTAATGGAATAAATTTAACATTTGAGCTTGTGATAATTAACCATAGACAGTAACATATTTGGTTGCTTGCTTGCGTGCTTTTCAGAAATTTTGGGTCATATGATTGATTACAGGTTAAACACCGTAGCCCCTGACCCGTCCATTGCGCACATTCTATTTTTTTTATGTGATGTCACTACTACAAAAATGGTAATTCTACACTGCACATTGTACACGATTTTCTCAATTTTATATAAAAACCGTGTACCAAATATGATTTTTTGAAAGCCCAAAAAATATGTAGGAATTATACACTGACATTTAGTAAAGAATCAGTGTAGAATTGTTTGAGAGAGCTACACGGTTTATTAGGGATCAAAAATCCTTGTGGAAAGAAGACCGTGTGGAAAAAATTGAGAGAGCTACACGGATTTTTGTTAAATATCCGTGTAGGAATATACACGGATTTTTGATAATATATCCGTGTAGAAATGGTAGAAATGTACACGGATTTTATTATAAATAGCCGTGTATTATTATTTGGAGAGCTACACGGATTAATAAGTATAAATCCGTGTATAAAAGACTGTGTAGGGTTTTAATTAGTATAAAAGGCCTTCTCCTTCCAGCGCCGTTTTGATCAAGTCTTTTATACTGTCTCTCTCTCGCTCTCTATGTATTGAATGTTGATATGATTTCTGCAAAGGCTAGCAGCTAGGATCAAAGATCTTTGAAGTTTTTATTTTCTCCTCTCTATCTTTCTAAGGTTAGTATATATAAATTTTCCTTTTCTTCCTCTAATTTTCTGTTACTTATTATTACTTATTTAGGTCATGTGTAATTCATGCATGCTTGATTTCTTAAGATAATGCAAAAACGACGGAAAGTTCGGCTGAGCGGGAGCCGAAGCGTGGGGAAGTCGGCTGAGTGGGGAGCCGAAGCGTGGGGGCGGCCACATTTGAAAAAAAATTGAAATTTGGAAATATTTTGAAATTCAAAAAAAATTTGAATTTAAAGGAGAATTTTTATTTTCTATTATGCATGCATGCACATATATGTTGATGAAATGTATTTTTTTATTGGAGATGCAATATGTTGGAGACCTTTAACCAAGAGGCATCATGTCATGGATCACATGGGCACTCTCCTTTTTGATATGTTGGATCTAATACGCCTTAGTTTGTATGAAATTTTTATCCAAACTAGATCATAACCAAGCGTTTTGGCAACATGAAGTGGTAAGTAATAGTAAGAATAGTAATTCTACACGGATATTTAACAAAATTCCGTGTAAGAATAGTAATTTATAAAATAATTCATGCACGAATACAAAAAAAAAAAATTTAGTTAATTCTACACGGATATTTAACTAAAGTCCGTGCATGATAGTTCAGAGAGCTACACGGATATTTAGTTAAAAGTCCGTGTACAAATATGAGAGCTACACGGATGTTTAGTTAAAAGTCCGTGTAGAAAGAGGAGAGCTACACGGATATTTAGTTAAATGTCCGTGTAGAAAGAGGAGAGCTACACGGCTGTTTATGTTACAATCCGTGTAGCTCAGCTTTGGAGAGCGCCACTGAGAATGAATTGAACACGGTTGTTTATGTAATAATCCGTGTAGGTCTCAGGAATTACACACGGGTAAATATCCGTGTATAATTTATTCAGGGATTATACACCCTCGCACTCCACACGGCAGAAAATCCGTATAGTTCCCCTGTTTATGTCCGTGTGCAATATCTATTTCTGTAATAGTGTGTTACGTTAATTTAGGAGCTGTCAATGTGGCAATTGCAAAATAGGTCGTATCTATCTATCTAACGTGACCTCCTTTCAGAAAAAATATGTCCAAAAGTACTTCAAATGGACTGCTATATCTTGTTAAATTGAGGACTTCTATGAAAGTTTTAATTTCCAATTAATCTATTTCAGTTTCTTTCTGATTGTAACCGTAATTATTAAAAGTTGAAATCCGTTTTGTTTCAGCCTCTTTTAATAGGCGCAACATTAATTTACAGCCTTTCTCACCTTCTAATAATTTAATATAGAAGTAAATCCTCATTACTAAATTAATGAATACTCTCTCGCTTCTTATAAAGAAGATTAAAGCCTTAATTTCTTTATTGACACCCCTTTGAATTATATACTCTTTCATCCTATTACGGATATATATATATATAGATAGCCTATCATGTTTTGAGAAGTAAAGATGGTGTTTTACTTCCCGCTCATATCTCCATTCTCAAAATTCAAACATTGATCCGAATTTCTCAACATGATCTTCATATAGAATTTTTAGAAATTTTTTACTATTTTTTTAGAATTTTTGAAAATCACAGGTTTTCATTAAATAAAAGAATAATAAAAAATTCACAAAAACACTGATTTTCAAAAATTCTAAAAAAATAGTAATTTTTTTTCAAAAAATGTAAAATTTAGTCTCCAAGTACATATTAATATGAAGATCATGTTGAGATGTTCGGATTTACGATTTGAACTTTGAAAATGAAGATATGAGCGGGAAGTAAAACATCATCTTTACTTCCCAAAGCATGATAACCTGTCCCTGTATATATATAACTATATCCCTCTTGGTTTTGTATCCGAAGTGGAAAAGATCATAAAAATATTCTCTTACTGTTTTTATACTCTCTCCAGTGATAAAATCATAAAATACACAAAATCATAAGTTTGAGTAATTCTCAGTTTCATGTTCTAATAATTATCCGAAAATGAAAAACTTTCTCTCTCGGATAACTCATTCCATTATACACTTTCACACAAACTGAAAAAGAAGGTTAATCAATATTTCTGCTTTATATCTCCCACATATCTCCCTTGACAAAGATCTAGTTTTCTACTTCATCAAATTAAATTAATTCTGATATGTGCTGGATATTATGGAGTTATCGTCAGTTGCTTCCATGACATGTCTAAGGAGCAACAACCCTAAATTATCTTGGTTGCTGTTTCATCTTGCACAATGAGATGAAATACGCTTAAGATCAGTACTTCGCACGATCCGGATAAACTCCATTTCAATTAGATTTATTTTAATTAATTTATAACTATCCGAATTATTATGAAAATTTATTCCAACAGATTGACCATCATTCATGTCCACTTTGCAAATTAAGGAGTAAAAGATGTAATGAGAAAAGAAAGAGTATAATGGTCAAATATTATTTTTTAATTAGTTTTAGATATATATTGTAGAGTTATAATGAGTATATATGTGAGTTTTTAATATTTTGAAGGGTAAATATGATATTATAAACTTTTGAGGAGGAATACTTAATATTGAAGTTTTAAGATAATTACGTGAAATTTTCCCAAAATATTATTGGTCTCTAAGAAAATTTATATGATTGACCCCTTAATTATAGGCCATCATTTCAGAACAATTGCTAATGTATGGTTGTAAATGAGCCGAGTTTGAACGAGTTATCCCTACTCGTGCTCAGCTCATTTAGTTAATGAATGAGTCATCCCTACTCGTGCTCAACTCATTTAGTTAATGAGCGAGTCAACTCGAGTTGGAATGAAAATAACGAGATGTAAATGTAACTCAAGTTCAGCTCATTACCAATTCGAGTTGGCTCACTACTCGTTTGACCCAGTTATTATTTTTTATGTACACTTTTATTGTTTTGTCATTATATGTACCACAAATTTTAGTTACCAATCAAACAAGTGGCCTAGGAAGAGCGTACATAAACACGAACTCATAACTTTTTTTGTGGCGAATTTTTGTGGAACTCGTAGTCACTTATAATCAATGTTGTAAAATGCAGTTTTGTTCATACATGCGGAAGGTCACTGCATACCACATATGTGGATTTTAATGCGGACTTATATATGCAGATTTTAGTAGGAGTGAGGCTATGGTGCTATGCATAGCACCAATGGCTAGTGTACTACGGCTCAATATGGTACTTTTTAAAATCCTAACGGTCGATCCGAACCGTTCAATGTGATATCCATATGAATATGTACTTGCAAACTAAATTTTATATTTTTTCGAATTTTTTTACTATTTTTTTAGATAGGTAGAATTTTGATGGTCCAGAATTTTCAAAAAACACTAATTTTTCTACCTATCTAAGAAAATAGTAAAAAAATTTGAAAAAATATAAAATTTAGTTTGCAAGTACATATTCATATGGATATCACATTGAACGGTTCGGATCGACCGTTAGGATTTTAAAAAGTACCATATTGAGCCATAGTACACTAGCCATTGGTGCTATGCATAGCACCATAGCCTCACTATTTTAGTAGTATATGCAATTCATATGACAACCCATTCATAAAATTTATAATTTTAGTTATATAAGAAATGGAACTCCATTATCTGAGTTGAATAATTTTAAGCAGCCCAGAAGATATATGTGGAGATTTTCATATAGAAAATGATATGAAAATGGGCTACTTAAAAAACTATTCAATTCGTAGTATGAGTTGAATCTCAGTCAAAAGCCCAGCCGCATTCAAGCAGCTCAACGCAACTCAAGCAGTTAAGCAGCAACCCAGCGCCCAGTAGAATCTAGCACCAATCCGGTTTTTACTCCCTCATTTAGTCCCACAACTTCAAAACAATTAAACCAAAGAGCTCGCCTATAAAAGAAGCCATTGTAGCGCCTCAAATAATGGGTTCTGAATTCGATCTTGGGACTCAAATAATGGGTTCCGAGTATATTTTAACCCGTTTTCAGCATATTTTTATGACCGGTAATGGATTTTGAATATTTTGGAACTCATTTTTAGCCTAGACTGCATATGCGGTCTGCATAGGCATTTTTTATGCGACAGCGGGCTGCATACGCATATGCGCCGCATAGAATCACATTTTACAACACTGCTTATAATAGAGGTTAGAGGGCTTGAGATCTCACTACAGCAGAAAGGACCATCAGCGACGGGTGGACCGGTTGCTGATAGACAAGGCGTCGGTCGCTGATGTCTCACACCGGTTGCTGATGACGAAAAACAGTCGCTGATACACCGGTCGCTGATGCTCGCCCGATGACGTCACCGGTCGCTGAATGACGTCATCCCGGTCACTGATGACGTTTCAGCGACCAATTTATTTTGGTCGCTGTTGGGTTTTGCTGACGTCATGTAAAGGCATCAGAGATCAAAAAGACCGATCGCTGATACTCAAAACCGGTCACTGATGACGTTTCAGCGACCAATTTTGCTGGTCGCTGTTGGTTTTTGCTGACGTCATGTAAAGGCATCAGAGACCAAAAAGACCAGTCACTGATACTCTTCTGTCAGGTTTATGGGTTTTTTTCGTTATTTACTTTTCCCCCATTTAATAATTGGTACCACACGTACCAGCATACAACATAAACATAAACATGGATCGATACATACAACATAAACATGAACAATAATATAAACATACAAACAATAAACAATATCTAAACATAAACAATATATCATCACGAGAAAACATAAATATCGAGAAACTGTAACATAAAATCGAGTAACATTACCATCTAAATATCGAGTAACATAAACAGTAACAGTATCATCTAAACATGTAAATATCTAAACATCTAAGCAGTACCATCTCTGCCGACATCTGACCAATGCTCCTCCCCATCATCTCCATCATCGCCATCATCGCCGTCATCGGGCATGGAGGCATGGTGTGAGCTCGAACCTCCCTGTGAGGTTATAAGAAAGTAAACGTGTCAGTTGTTTAGATAATTAGGATTTAGGAATTTAGGGTTTAGAGTTCACAATTAAAACATACTGAAGAATCGAATTTCATACCTGAGTAGCTCTGATAGCTAAGGTGATATGCTCGGTGATCTACTGTGGCGAACTTTTGTGTAACTCGAGCTGTTAATAAGCACTTTTTATATCTATCCTGCAATTTAAATATCATTAACATCCCGTATTTTAAGAAATTGATAATATTTTGCCTAACATAATTAACAACATGGGTTAGTTAAAAATAATAATTAAGTTCGAGATAAATGAAAATGCATACATCTAAATATATCAGAATGCGTGCATTTGGGATGAACTGTGATGCATGATATATATTTGTTCATTTTTAGAAGTTGAGACTAAATGCACGCATTCAAACAATTAATCATGATTCATGAATGAATGTATTCAGATTTGCCCTCTAATTCCTTATATATTTTTTTAATACGCTTAATGCATGAATTCAGTTAAGAATATACTGAATGCATGCAATAAAAAAATATATGCTTTTATAGTGTTTGTAAATTTTAAAACTAAAAGCGTTAGTGTCATTCTTTACGAAAAACCGCAATTGAAAAAAAAAAAAATCTTCACAATATGAACCCTAAGCATAATAAATTTAGTAATTGATTTAATCCGTTGGAGTTGTAGCTTCATTAAGCACCATCGGCTCGATATATGCACGTACCATTAATTTTGTGAACCCATATTACAGTTCCTAGTGAAGGGGTGCAAATGGATTGGTTATTATTACTCTGAATCTGAATCTGTATCTGAAAATTAAATGTAGACATCTGATATCTAAATATCCGTGCGGATATAAATACATATATAGTTTTAAATTTTAATTATTTTATTTGAATAGTAGATATATATCATATAGTTTAATTAGATAAATATTATGAACTTTGATATTTTTTTAATAATATTTATATATTTTTTAATAAATAATAGTATTGAAAAGTAAATATCCGTATCCATCTAATATTTAATCCGTATATGAAAAATGAAAGCAAATACATATATAATTTTACCATAATCCGATCCGTTTGCACCTTAGGAGTGGTCGTCACACAATTAATTAACCCGGCCAGAAGTTTACAGATGATCGATGTTTACTATTTTTCATAATTAGTATATACTTTATGATTATATATATTTTAAGTTTTATATCTTTAGTTTTATTTTGTGTTTGTATTTCTGGAGTATATTTTTCGTCTTCTACGTACGTACGAACTTTTCCGTACTTGTTATAGTTTTTGTTGAATTGTTTATATGAGAGTTATAATAATTAAAGAGTGAGGCTATGGTGCTATGCATAGCACCAATGGTTAGTGTACTACGGCTCAATATGGTACTTTTTAAAATCCTAACGGTCGATCCGACCGTTCAATGTGATATCCATATGAATATGTACTTGCAAACTAAATTTTATATTTTTTCGAATTTTTTTACTATTTTTTCAGATAGGTAGAAAAATCAATGTTTTTTGAAAATTCTGGACCATCAAAATTCTACCTATCTGAAAAAATAGTAAAAAAATTCGAAAAAATATAAAATTTAGTTTGCAAGTACATATTCATATGGTTATCACATTGAACGGTCGGATCGACCGTTAGGATTTTAAAAAGTACCATATTGAGCCGTAGTACACTAGCCATCCGTGCTATGCATAGCACCATAGCCTCACTCATAATTAAATTCTACAACTGTTTTCTTCTTTTACTTTGAAATTCTGAAATCTCATATATATAGAGAGTTGGGCTACGATACTTCGCAAAGTAAAACGAGTGTTTTACTTCATGTCTATATCTTCAATTTCAAAGTTCAAAACGTCAATCCGAACCGTTCAAGTTGATCTCCATATTAAATTGTGCTTGGCGGCCAAATATTACAGTTTTTAGAAAGTTTTTACTATTTTTTTGGAAATTTTTAAAATCACTGATTTTTTATGGTCCACGATTTTCTGAAAAAAAAAATGATTTTATAAAATTCCAAAAAATAGTATAAAAATTCTAAAAATTGTAAAATTTGGTCTCCAAGCACAATTTAATATGAAGATCAACTTGAACGGTTCGGATCGACGTTTTGAACTATAAAATTGAAGTAAAATACTCGCGAAGTACCGTAGCCCAACTCTCTCTCTCTCTCTCTCTATATATATATATAGTATTTTTCATTAATTGTGATAATTAATTAATTAATTAATTTAGTAAGAGAGATGTGCATTAGGTTGGAAAAAGAACTTTAATTATCCGTATATATATAGTATTTCTGAAAAACGATGTTATTGGTTGGCATACATTAATTATCCGCAAACTTTATATTTTGAAAGAATTTTAATGTTGTAGTTCATTCTTCTCACTTGTATATTTTAAATGAGCATTGACCAAGTAATTAAAGCCCACCGTCCACCGATATACAGGAGCTAATTCTTATTTTAATCAAAATTAATTAAGGGACTCTTATAAATACGATGAACACTCCTGAAGGGTCTTTTTAAGGAAACATTAATTGTGCATACATAACACTAAAAGTAGTAATGACACCTACCCTTCTTTGTGAAGGACTGAAGGGGAAATAGCAATTAATCAACCTCGTTGAGGACCAATATATATAGGCCTAGGCATTTCAGTGAGCAATTAATTGTATTGCTATTTGCTATATAAGACCTGAGTACCTGACCCCCTCACGAATTGTGCATCTGCCTTGAGACAGAGCTAAAAATGGTATCTTAATTTACAAAAATGAGGCTTCAGAATCATGGTCCCATTACCTTTGTGGGTCATTAGCTAGGATTAATTAATTAATTCATGTTGTGTATATATCGGGCGGGCTCTCGGTCAGCTTTAATTAATGTGCGCCGATTAGACAGATGCAGCTAGGGTGCAAACGGATCGGATAATATCCGACCGTATCCGGATCCGTATCCGAAAATTAAATACGGATATGGTTTTACATTTTAATTATCCGTATCCGAATAGTAGATATATACCATATAATTTAATATATATTATGACAATATTTATGTATATATCTACAGATATCCGATATCCGATCCGTATCCGTCTAATATCCGATCCGTATCCGTATCCGAAAAATAAAAACGGATACGGATATGGTTTTACAACTATCCGATCCGTTTGCATCCCTAGATGCAGCTCACCTCAGTGTAGGAAAATGCGGTTCATGCGGCCGCATATGTGTATGCGGTTGGCAACCGCATGGAAAATCAATATGCGGTCCAATATGCGGTTTCGCATATGCGGTCGCATATTTGACCGCATATTACCGCATACTTGATTGTATGATACCGAATATTACCGCATATTTCCGCATACTACCGCATACTTGTTTATATATATATATATATGAATTCTCATTTTAAAATCCGCATATATAAGTACCGCATGAAAACCGCATATGCGGCCGTATACCGTATATGCGGTATGCGGAAGGCCACCGCATACCGCATGAAAACCGCATTTTATAACCTTGGCTCACCCTATATCATATATTCAAATATAGATAGGTTGAGCACGGCAGCACCTAGGCTAGATAGCTCAACACACTACTGTGCACATCCTCCATTTAATTTCTTATTTTGTCATTAACTTCCCTCCCTCCCTCCTCCCTCCTAGAACAAGTGAACAACAACAAGATATATAGAGAGCTGACTGACTCTTTTTCCACATTTGTATCCTCCATGGCCCCTCTCCTCGCCTCCTCCTTCGTCATAATATTATTGCTCTCTTTAGGCTTCTTCACAAACTCACAGAAAGGCAAGTAGCTAGCTAGCTAGCTAGCTTCTCATCATCATGTTCATTCCTTGGTATTTCATATATATTTTAAATGAATGCATACACACACACACACACACACACACTACCCATTAGGCAACAATAGGAACAGGATTAATTAGTCTCAATAAATCGCGCGATCCTCTATTAATTACCACTCTTAATTTACAGAACCAAGCTACGCCTTCATGAAGAATGCACTGGACTCCCCGCAAGTATCCTTCTACGACTACATCATAGTCGGTGGCGGCACAGCCGGTTGCCCCTTGGCGGCCACATTGTCGACAACTGCCAGATCAGTTCTATTGTTGGAGCGTGGCGGTTCCCCCTACAAGAATCACAATATCAGCAATCTCGTTGGCTTTGCTCACACACTGGCCGACAACTCACCAGATTCGGCTGCACAACAATTTATCTCCGAAGATGGGGTCGCTAATGCGCGTGCCCGGGTGCTCGGCGGTGGAAGTTGCTTGAATGCCGGCTTCTACACTCGTGCTGGCACGGATTATGTGCTACATGCTGGTTGGGATCAAGCGCTGGTTAATGAGTCGTACAGGTGATGTGTGTGTATATATATATATGTTGTAATCCACTAATTAATCTTAATGATTTGTTAATTATATATTAAGTATATTATATTAATTAGCTAGCTATCTAGTGCCCAGAAGAATATATAATTGATGCATTAATTTGTTCTAACATTATGCAACAATAATTAATGTAAGGAATGGCACTTGTTAACCATGCAAGTACTGATCAGTTAGCATATTAATTAAGTTAACGTAAATTAAACGTTGGAGTTTACGAAGAATCATATAGTCAGAGAGGACTGCGATATATATATATATATATATATATATATATATATACGGTACAGCTCCTGTGAAGATAATTGTATCCATAAAATTAGTCATATTTTATTTTAATTTAATTTATTTTTTGTGTGAGAAACTTGGCAGATGGTGCCAACTGGTTGTGAAAATTAGTCATTTTTATCTTTTAAGTATAATATAGCCATATTTGTATCATATTTTATCCATTAAAAGTAACATATAAACGAATAAGGGATCATTATTGGAGTTGGGCTATTGTGCTTCATGAAGTAAATGATATGTTTTACTTCACGTCACGTCATATTTTGCGATTTCAAAATTCAAACAATCGATCTGAACCGTTCAACATGATCTCCATATAAAATTAAAATTGTGTTGGGACACCAAATTAATTTTATATTTATTATTGTTGGTAAAAATTATCTTGAAATTAATTCATTAGCATGCACGGCTGCAAAATTTATTATGGAAGTCCATGCATGGGAGCATATATATATATATAAAGTTAATGAATGAATGAAATGAAATTTCAGGTGGGTGGAAGAGACGGTGGCATTTGAGCCGGTGGTAGAGCAATGGCAGTCGGCGCTGCGAGACGGGCTTGTTGAGGTGGGTGTGGGCCCATACAACGGCTTCAATCTGGACCACATTTATGGAACTAAAATTGGAGGATCCATTTTTGACAACCACGGCAATCGCCACACCGCCGCTGACTTGTTACGCCATGCCAACCCGGCACACCTCACCGTCTTGCTCCATGCACGTGTCGTCAAACTGCTCTTTAGGATCAGAGGTGAGGTACACTATTACTATATTCATTCTATATATGAGTAGTCAATTCCGCTCGCATTAAATTTTTCAGAACAAATAAATGCATGGGAGGTCAGTCACTCAGTCAGTGTATACTCAGTAGGTGGATGACGTTGATCATCAAATCAAAGTAATAAATTTTAAGAGAGCTTTTCAAATTTCAAGACAACAGTAGGCTTAGGTCGCTCATTTACTAACCCCCTAATATATATTAATATTAATATTAGTTTTCACAACTGGACTGGCCCTTCAACCTCTATTGCTTCTTCCATTAATATTAGATGTAATTTAAAATAGACATCTTGCAATACCAAATTAAACTTAAAATTAACCTAATGATATTGCTACATCGATCATCTAAAGTAAAATCTGATACGTACGTACAGGAAGACCGAGGCCGCTTGCCCATGGAGTACTCTATCGCGACTCAGCTGGGAAATTGCACAAGGCATACATTAACAAAGGTAGCAAGAAGGAGATCATACTGTCAGCTGGGGCTATCGGGTCTCCCCAAATCCTCATGCTCAGTGGTGTGGGGCCAAGGCGCCATCTCGAGTCGATGGACATACCTGTAGTATTGGACCACCCAATGGTTGGCCAGGGTCTATCAGACAATCCAATGAACGCTTTGTATGTGCCATCCCCGATACCGGTTGAGGTTTCTCTGATACAGGTGGTAGGTATAACCCGGTTTGGCACTTACATTGAGGGGGCTAGCGGGTCTAATTTTGCTCGTGGACCGGTTTCAAGTGCGGATGATAAGCTGCAAAGGAAGTTAGGCATGTTCTTTCCTAAGGTAATTAATTTAAACTCTTTATAGTATGGTTAATCACTTAATCCTCCTCCTATGTCCTAACACATAATCATATCAATTGTTCACAGTGTTTCACTATTTCTAAAAGAATATATAATAATTACAAAAGAAATATATATATAGCAGGCCAAAAGTAGGCCGGATAGGTTTCTAATTTATATATATATTGTTGAATTACGACACTTAATTAGGCTAGAAATAGATGGGCCGAATTTCTCCTTCAGAACTAAATCAATATTTAATTTGATATCCGAAGATTTTAAATCATTGCTAACTCAAGGAATTGAAACACTGGTCACAGGTTAACCAGCAGCAAGCCACCCCAGTAGGCATTGCAAGTGCAGGAGAAGCCAGAAACGGCCTCGCAGAGTCTGGATTTAGAGGCGGCTTTATTCTCGAAAAGATAATGGGTCCACTTTCAAAGGGCTTTCTCCAGTTGAAAAACACAAATCCCGATGATAATCCGTCTATCAGATTCAACTACTTCAAAGAAGAAAAGGACCTGCGCCGGTGTGTTGCAGGTCTGAAAACCATTGAGCAAGTGATCCAATCCAAATCTTTCTCTAAATTCACCTATCCGTATCTCTCGATAGAGTCTCTGCTCAACATGACAATTAGTTTCCCTGTGAACAAGATTCCTAGGCATGATAATGACTCCAAGTCGCTCGAGCAGTATTGCAGAGACACTGTAATGACTATATGGCATTACCATGGCGGCTGTCAAGTTGGTCTGGTCGTTGATCGGGACTACAGGGTTAAGGGTGTCGATGCACTTCGAGTGGTTGATGGTTCCACATTTATTGATTCACCTGGTACCAATCCGCAAGCCACTGTCATGATGCTCGGCAGGTGATCTTTCTTTTCCCCTATATATATATATCTCAGGTCTCAGCACTCCAAAAATATCATACACTGGCTGATCCTGTGACAAATTTTACAAGATTAGTTAGATTAATTCTTTGTAACAAAAAAATAATAAATGTGACTCATCACTCTGACTTGGTAATCTATCTGTTCGAGACTGATCGAGCCCGATACTTACCACGCTTAAAAAAATTATAAATTAATACTGGTAATTAATGGTTTGATATGACCTTTTATGTTATCAATCTGCAAGCTATTTTTGATGCCGAAAAACAGACATACAACATTTAGTGACAATATATAGTTGTGTAAATTTGGATATATAGGTACATGGGAGTCAAAATCTTGAAGGAACGAATACAAAATTAGACACCAGTATCACAAGGGAGGTACTAATGACATCGATCTGTGCTAAATCTTAATCTTAATCTTAATCCTTTCTCAAAGTTAATTATGTACGTGTGTAATTGCATGTAATTTAACTCCATGGCATTGATTGTTTTCGTGAAGGCTTGTTGATTAAGACCCTTGAACAGAAATGCCATTGCTTCAAGTGAAATTAAGTTGAATATATATGTAGATTGAAGAGCATGATCAGATAACTTTGATTAACCTTATCTATAATTAATTAAGCCTGTGTTTCTTCAATTAGTTTAACAACCATTTCTTTGTTTATTGGGAGGAGATCAGTTGATGGTTCCTCTGTAACCAAGGGCTAGGGCTGTCAAATGAATATCAATGTTAATTTGTATCATTATCCAACTGGTTGGATTATTAATTTAATATTAAATTTATATGTAAAATAATTATGTGCTGCTAATTTTATGTCTAATTAATAATGATTAATACAATGAATGAAAGTTATTTATAACATTAATGTGTCTTACAAAATGTGAAATTTCGATGTGTATAACTTAATGGTAAATCTCATATTAATAATGGACTGAAATGAATATTATCAAAGTCTAGGCAGTTCAAATATCAAAATGATGTTATGGGTTACATGTATGGTTTGATTCTGAGAATACAAGATTATTTTTGAACTCACCTTTGTCACTTCATTAGACAAGACCTAAGAGATCTTGGAAAAATATGAGAATCAATTATGAAAGATCAAATTGGTGATGATCGCACGAGGGTAGTTTGAATTTAAATATGCATCAGCATAATCCAACCTAAACTAAAATTCTAATATAAGTAAATGTTAATCCATTAAGATTTAACAAGATGCATATGCAGAGCCATCTTATTATGATAGTGAATTTCGGATTCAATTCATATCACATTGAATGTTTTAAGAAAATTACTTGAGTACTCTCATTTCAGTACTTCTAAATTCTCCACACGCTATTTAGAGAAATTATATATTATGGTCCACACTATTTATATAGTCTCTATTAATTATTATTCTAAAAAGATATTATATAGTCCCACTACTCACTAATTATATAGTCATCACTAATTATTATTCTAAAAACCCTGCAACACTCTTCATTTATGGTCTCCCCTTTCCCAATCTCCGTACTCGTTCCCGCATCAACCTTCATAGATATAAATATTTGGAAGATAAGATATTAACATTTGAAAAATAAAATATTAATATTTTGATGCGTAACTTGTTATGCTCATTTTTTTTCTAGTCTTCCAATTGTCCCCGCGCTAACCTTCCTCTAATGAAGTAGTGGGGACCTTGTATAACCGCATCAACATTTACCAATCGTCCCCGCGTCAACCTTCCTCTAACAAAAATAGTTGACCACATAGGTATAAATATTTCAGTGCATATGTATAAATACTTGCAGTACTTGATATTAATATTTTCAGACGTCACCCAGTGTCACATGTAAAAAATACTTGCAAGTATATGTATAAATACTTGTGTGACGAATAGCCCGAAAGTACGTCATCATGGATCTCATTTGAGAGAGAAAATTGTGTAGAAAACGTTTGTAGTTTTAGATTCGTAAGATTCTTCACAGATCGTCGGAAATATGGACAAGATTGAACGGAGAAAAAAAAAACCCACCTCTAAAAACGTATATGACCCCCCATGTAGTTTGAGTGGTCATCACAAGTACATGACGTTTGAGAGATTTGATTGGAAAGACAATTATTTACGTAAAAATTATTCACCTCATAAGTATATATGTTTTCGTGCATATATAGATACAACCTTATTAATATTTTAGAAAAAAAATTCAGTGCTGGAGTTTTACAGTCTCCCCAAATAGTTATGGTAGTTATGGTGCGGGTACTGTTATCAGCTCCCATGTTTTAATTAATATGTTTAAAATAATCAAATACATTATCAGGGGCAGATCCAGGATTTTCATCGGGGGGCAAAAAAATATCGAATTGGGTTTAAATCCATTAACTAATTGGTACTCGATAAAAAACAATGCTTTAATTTATACTTTCCAATGCTTTGACTTATAATTCTAATTACCAATCAAAATTCAACAAAGTTATTTCAATTTTAACCCTAAATTTGACCTGAATTACAAATCAAACATCCAGAGGGGAGCAAAAAAAATTTCAGGGAGGACAAAGTCGGTTGGAACCGATAAATCTCCACTAAAACTCAAAATCCAGAGGGGCAGTGCCCCCCCCCCGGGATACACCTGGGTCCCCCTGTACATTATACATGCATAGTTTTATGCACATAGTAAATAGAATTACTTTATATTATCAATCCATAGATAAAAATAATTATATTAATAAATTAATTTATATAACTAATTATAATTTAATTTCTATGATTATACGTGATAGATATAGTTTGAGTAGAACTAGGGTGTGATGTGCTCACCAAAGAGTTTGGTGAGCACAACTCTACATAAACTATCGGATTCACTTCAAACGAGATGAATCCAACCGTTGAAACCGATGTACTTTACGAGTGATGCGCGTACATGCAAAATTTTAAATTTTTTGAATTCATTTAGTCTCAAGTCAAGTGGTCAAAATTGAGAATTTTTTGAATGCATTAAAACAACTTTATTTTGGATCATTCATTTTTCATCAATTTTGACCACTTGACTTGAGACTAAATGAATTCAAAAAATTCAAAATTTTGCATGTACGCGCATCACTCGTAAAGTACATCGGTTTCAACGGTTGGATTCATCTCGTTTGAAGTGAATCCGATAGTTTATGTAGAGTTGTGCTCACCAAAGAGTTTGGTGAGCACATCACACCCTAGTTCTACTCATATAGTTTTGACATGATCCATCTCCTGACTCGAGATCGATCAATTAATAACTTGATCAAGATGACTTAAAATTAACCCAGCCAGACCTCAATTCGAGCTAATCGAAACCTGACGGACTCAGAACACGGACAGACAAAGAACCAGACATAGACATAGACATGTATGATGTATCCCCCTCGCAGCAATTTCATTAGGAAAGTGTACGTAATTGATGGAAAGATGGAACCTCTTGATTGTAGTTCGCTTTTCTTTGTTAAATTAGTATGTTTGAAGCATAATAACATCATGGGTCCATAGCTCAGTGGTAGAGCAATTGACTGCAGATCAATAGGTCACCGGTTCGAACCCGGTTGGGCCCTAAATTTTTATCAAAACTCTTCTTTTTCTCGAAACTTCCTTTTCCCCTCATTTGCCCATTTTCTCATTGGGTTGATTGAGGCTGCAATTAAGCCCACAAAAATGGTCGTTTTGACCCAGATGAATTTTCTGGAACCCACGCGAATCGAAGAAGGAAGAGTGATGAAACTCTGCTTGTCAAGTGGAGAAAAATGGTAGCGTTTGCGAGAGCTCTGACAGCGGTCACAGCTGTTCCTGCCGCGCTCACAGCAATCTATTTTACCTCTTCCTATTCTTCCTCTCAGTCTCAGTTCCCTTCCCGCGCGAATTTCCCTCTCGTCCCCTCCCTCAAATCAGATTCTGCCAAGAAGCCCCTGGAGTTCTTAAAAAGGTCCAGTTTTGCCTTTGCTGCAGTTCAGATGGATTCTCCTGTCACTGAGTTGACTCCGTCCGATAAGGTTTTTCTTTTTTCCTTTATTCAGAGTCTAATTTACCCTCGATTTGTTCTGTTTTTTTGTGTTGCTAATTGCCTTATCAGTTTTTTTTTTATATTTTTATTTTTGCAGGATGGGGCTCTTCCTGAACTCATGGTAAGTGGTTTGCACTTTATAGTAGATCAAAATATATTGTAGGCGAGCGTTTTTTTTTTTTTTTTTTTATTATTGTTGGCCTATTATGTGGTATTGTAATTGTGATTGCCAAGAAAGTTTGCAGTGGATCAAACTATACTGTCGGCAGGACTGTCTTTTTCCTTTTTGTTGTTAGTGTATCATGTGTTTTTGTTAATTGTGGCTGTTGAGAAAGTCTGAAGAGTCATCATGATAATAATTGGATAATTAAAGAATGTTTAATTGTTTTATCAAAATGAATTTTGTCACCATTATTGTTGAGCATTGCTAACAAATTCATGTCCTCTCCTCAACAGTGCCATGATTCCTTAATGTTGAATGCATACAATTAGAAAACGATTTAATGGTTTAATTGAAATGAACATAGTTGCCATTACTATTACTGTTGCATATTGCTCGCAAGTTCTTAATGTCCTCACCATATAATCTTTGGTCTCTAATAATCAAAGCGACATTTTTATTAGCTCAATAACAGAATCCTGTTACCTCTTATTGATTTTTTTTATCTCAATATTACTGTTAGATTTAGGTGTTTTACCGATATGGATATTGATGTAATGACACTATCTGAATTGTTAATGTTGTTCAGCATCAGACCCTGAAGTTTGCACTGTAATGTTTAGGTACTAAGAGAAGTAAACTTTATGTTCTTTCTTAGGATCAATTTGTACCTTGCATGAATAAAACAGTAATGCAACGGATGGCCAATTTAGTTTTCTGTTTATTTTATTTATATATTGATAGTTTTTCTCATTTTGTGCAATTTTTTGGTCATTTTAGACGGAATTCATGGTTGACATGCATTGTGATGGTTGTGTTTCAGCTGTGAAGAAGAGGCTTGATGTTCTTGAAGGTAAAACTAATTACTCATCTAGCTAATTTTCAAGCTCAAGTTGGATCAAACGCCTGAATATAACGCTTTTTAAATCAGGAATAAAAAGTGTGGATGTAGACTTGAGCAATCAAGTGGTAAGAGTTCTTGGATCTCTGCCAGTAAAGACCATGCTAGATGCTTTGGAGCAAACCGGCCGGAATGCACGGCTAATTGGTCAAGGCAACCCCAATGGTTAGTAGATTCACCCTTCCTTTTTTATTTCCTCAACTTCAGTACCATTTTATAAGCCACTTGAGCTTGTGTAGCCATTAATTGAAGTACTTGTTTCTGGCTTTTGCAAATTGCAGCCTAGTAGCCTACATTACTCTGTACTTGGATATTTGCAACAAGTTGCATTTCTAGAACTGCAATTAACATACAATACAAAGAACACCCAACTGTTTTGACAAAGTTAAAATGACCAAGTTGCCTCTGGCTTGTTCACAATTGGCTTGACCAAGTCACTTCCTAGCTATTAAGTTTATATTTCGAGCAAACATACACACCATCGTTTTGTTTTCTTTTAGCTTACTTTTATTAAAGGAAGCAAAATTGTCAGCATGTCATATATACTTCTTATTACATTAATTTATTGGCTGGATATTAGTTGCAAATATCTCAATAGAAAGAGCTGAAATAAATAAAAAAAATGTGAATATTCTTGGATAGAAGGAATATTGGGTGCTGTCTGCACATACAAAAATATTGGCCGCAATTGCACAATCCTATATATTTTCTTGTATATTTATATTGATTTGTTTTGTCCTTTTTATATTAGAATTTTCAATATCTGCTGCTGTTGCGGAGTTCAAGGGCCCTACCATATTTGGTGTGGTGCGGTTCGCTCAAGTTAACATGGAGTTAGCTATAATTGAGGCTAACTTTAGTGGGCTCTCCCCTGGTAAACATGCTTGGTCAATAAACGAGTTTGGGGATCTCACTAGAGGTGCTGCTAGTACTGGGAAAGTGTATAATCTACCTGACTTTCTATCTGAAAAGGTACTTATAGTGTAATTTTGATTGTCTTCTTCTCTTGATGCATCCCTGAAAGAGACCCACTGCAATTGGTTATCTGTCACATACTAAAAAATATTATCTATTGGTCAATGTTTTCAGCCACACCAAGAATAAAGACGCCATTGCAAATGACCTGTTTTACCTCAGTTTACCCTTTTTGATAGAGCACATTTCTCTGTACAGTATGCCTTTCTTGGTAGAGGTCTTTTTTTACTAGACCTTTGCAACATACTCGCACTCTTTGACCAAAGTTTTCTTTTTGTAATTCTATTCAATGTTTTCTTTTTCTCTTTCTAGCAACCCTTTAGTTACAACTATTATTGGGAATAACTATTTACTGGATTTGTCATGAGATTAAGCTGAGGTTATGTCTGTTCTGAAGTCATGTATGCTTTCAATAGTAGTTTCGTTTATAATCTTTTAGTTCTTAGCCCTATAACTATGATGTGTTCTTCAGTTATCAAGTAGAGATTTTATCAACATCAGACCATTTTTGTTAGACCAATATTCTGACTTTTATGAAGAAGCTAGAAAAGTTTTGTAGTAGTAAGGTAATTGACCAGTCTTATATTCAGTGGGCCAGCAGCAGCTGGAACTTTAGGTAGCTAGCTTTGACTGCATTGACTGCATTGACTAATTATATGAATTATATGCCGGAAAGGCCCCCATTAACCTTAGTTTGGTTTGTTGGACTCTCAAGGCCTGAAATGTCATCAAGCTGAGTAATCAAAGTATTTCATATTGTGTACATCTTTTATTTTGAGACATGAACATTCTCACAATTATCTTCCTCAAATAACAACTTTATGTCGAGTCATGATCATAATTAAACTTAAATCACCCACTAAATTTAAATGTATGTTGTTGGTATAGCCATTGGGTGACCTGGGAACACTAGATGTGCTAGAGAATGGAAATGCACAATTGTCTGTTGCTAAAGAGAAGCTTAAAGTTGCTGAGCTGATTGGTCGTGCTGTTGTTGTATATGACACTGAAGACAAATCTGACACGGGCATTGCCGCAGCAGTGATAGCACGGAGTGCTGGTGTTGGTGAGAATTACAAGAAATTATGCACTTGCGACGGTGTCACCATTTGGGAATCTAGCTAGATACCATTCCAAACACTCTGTATACTGTTTTCTTATATATATTTTTTCTGTCTTTTACTTTTTTGTAGTTCCCAAGTTTGTGCTATAAGAGATTTCAATAAGGAACTGAATAATATTGATTTTCTTATGACTGTAATGTCTTATTGATTGCTACAATCAAAGTTTCATTGAACAATCTTCGACACTGCAAAATGTAATTCCTCTTTTCATTAACCAGTTACACTCTTCTGCATGTTCAATAATTTCAGATTGTTACACTCAAACTTTCTGATTTGCTGCTACTGCTACTACCTAAGCCAGTAAAATTGCTTTACAGCGGTACAAGCCATGCCAGGGCAACTGTGCTGCGAACTGAATGGGTTCCATCAGACCATGTCAATGCACCAAATTCAGGTGCTGACTGTGGGGTTTTGGCCTTGAAGGTGATCTTGTATGATAGCCTCTGATTTTGCCTTGTGAAATGCAATACACTTGGCTCAACAACAACAGTAGCACCTTTGAAAGGAGTAATGTTGACGATGTATGTCGAGACTGGCGTGCCAACATTAGTGACTGTTCTATGTTGGGTTACTACCGAGACAGGTCGCTCCTTGAATACTACAGAATTGGCTGGATAGTTAAGGTCCCCAGGGGAATCAAGTTTGTGTTTGCATGTGTAGTTCTTTATTTTTGAGAAGGCCTTGAGCTGAATTGGTGTTAGCTTTTGTGTGCAAAGGAATTCAAAGTAATCATCAGGGCTAATGTCGTAAACCAACCCTGGGTTAACAGCTCTTACAGGGTGTATGTGGCCAGCACCATGGTCGTATGGAGTTGATGGCTCACCTGTCGACGCATCTTTCAGTGGTTGGAAGGTGTTGTCGTGCACATATGCTGTGGTCATAAGGGCTGATTTGATAGCAGCAGGGCTCCAATCAGGGTGAGTAGCTTTGATTAGAGCCGCCACACCGCCCACATGTGGGCATGACATGGATGTGCCTGACAAAATGTTGAACTGGACTCTCCGGTGGTCGGTCGATAGACTCGATGGCCCGACATTGCCGCTCCATGCAGCCAGGATGTTCACTCCAGGAGCGATCACATCAGGCTTTAGAATCTCTAATGTTAGGAAGTTGGGCCCTCTAGAGGAGAAAGCTGCCACCACTGGTGAAGGTCTGATCCCGACTTTAGTCCCCTGAAAGGAAATGGAAGCTGTAGGTCGTGTAACAGTCTTAGTGTATTGTTTAATTGCTTGTCCAGCAGTATCTCCTACTGCCAGAGCAGGGAGGAGGTGGCTATCAGCCACGAGTTCCTCGCCATTGGCAGCAGAGTTGGCGAGAATCATGCCAATGCCACCAGCATCCTTCACTACCTGCCCCTTTTGCACTCGAGGGCTAATGCCACGGTCGCATATCACTATTTTACCTGTCACAACATGAGGATCCAAGGTTCCCTCAAGGCATAAGGACCTCGGATCTGTGATGCTTCCATTTCCTCCTGTGTAAACCACATTGTATTGTTTTTGAGGAGAGAGATTGTCGTGGCCTTTATAGAGTGAGACACCAGTAAAATTCATCCCATTGCCTAATTTGACTGTGGCTGGAAAATCCCGATCCATTGTGCTTGCTCCGACAGTGGTTATCCATGGGGAAACATTGGTGAGACTTACCGGGTCAGGGCCACCATTGCCAGCAGAGCAAGCAATAAAAACCCCCATTTCCATAGCCCCGAACGCGGCAATAGATAGACTGTCACGGTAGTATGAAGAGACACCACCACCAAGTGAGATGGACAGGACATCAACTCCATCTGCCACCGCCCGGTCTACAGCAGCTAAAATGTCAGAACTGAAGCAACCACCGGTCCAGCACACTTTGTACGCAGCTATGCGGGCCCGTGGTGCCATGCCTCTAGCGGTCCCAGATGCATACCCAAATAGGTTGGCATTGGGTACTGCTGAGCCGGCAACAGTGGCAGCTGTGTGGGTCCCATGTCCATCTTGGTCCCTTGGTGACTTGACCTCGCTTGTTTCATTTATTGATCCTGCAGCTGCCTCATATCCCTTGTAGAACATCCGTGCACCAATAATCTTCCTGTTGCAATGCTTGGCAGTGAATCCACGGCCTACCTCACATGCACCCTTCCACCGGGCCGGCACAGGGCCCAAGCCTTTGTCACTGAAGCTTGGGCTCTCTGGCCATATGCCCGTGTCAAGCACACCAGTTATGACATCATGATCGGCCACAGAAGATGACCATATATTATTGGCCACCTCAGGACCTATCCCGAGAAATTGCGGGCTTCTTGTAGTATGCAGCTCGTATATTGTTTCTGGCAGCACTGATAGTACACCAGGGATGCTCTCCAATTGCTCAGTTTCGGCTTCACTGAGCCGGGCAGCAAACCCGTGAAAGGCGGTGTCATAGTTGTAGATTATTCTTTTTGTTGGATCGGGTTCTGTTTCTGTTTGTAATTTAGTGGAAGCTGTAACTGTATTGAGGGTGGAAGTGTACCAGTCGTGATGGTGAGTGAAGATGCCGGGCATCTCGGCTTTAGCCATGTGAACTATGTATGTTTTTGGTAGACTGGGTGTAGCCATGCAGAGAATGCAAATTTGAGAGATGGTTAGAAGTACCGGTAACCATGTGCATCGCTTTCTGACAGTTCCCATTGTTGGCTGCAAGAGATGAAACTATGAAAGAAGGGTGGTGTGCTGGTAATGGTTTAAAGGGAGAAAGAGAGAGAGTGGAGTAGGGTTTCTAGGAAGAGGCTTTACTGTTATAGAGTTGCTATTACAACTTACAAGTAGAGGGTTTGATAATTTTTTGAAGTAGAATTGGAGGGGATTTGATTTGATTTGATTTGATGTACGACATCCTTTATTGCAAAATAAATTGGGTGGTTGCTACTTGCTACCTCTATGGATGAAATTAATTTCGACTTCTTGTGCCATTCCATGTGAAATTGTGAAGTAAAAAAAAAAGCAGGGTCACTCTGGGTAGATGAACTGGAGCAGAACATGGTGGGGCTGAAATTTCTGGGGTCATAATTTTGCAAACCTGCCTACTCTCGAAAAATATCTGCAACATTTATTTAATGGAATGGCTAGTGGCTAGTGGCTACTCTACTCCGCTTTGGCTAGGCTTTAAATTCTAACGGTGAACAGAATGCAGAACATGTGAGGTGTGTAAAATTAGCTAAAGACAAGGAGCATGTTGGAAACATATTGTTCTAATCGCGTCCCATGACACAAAAAGACTACTTTCATGTTTCCAGTTCAATAACAACATCGATGCCTTCAGCAGTCACCACGACTCAAAACAAAACGAGTGAACGAATCTCGAGGAGGACTTGCCTACAGCTATACTACGGCTTGATCGGTACAAAAGAAAGAATATCTATGAGAATTTTAAGAGGAAGGACTTGACTGCAAGTTTTTTAATCGCAACTTATTTTGAAATTATCACAATTTCACTTTTTCAGATTTTTGAGAAAAACGGGGACTTGACTGCAAGTTTTCTATCTCAACTTATTCTGAAATTATTTCAATTCCGCTTCTCCGTATTTTTACAAATTCATTTTACTCCCAGTCTTGTTTGGCACATGTATTCTAACAAAATTCATATTGTGAGATATTACTAGCAGTAGCCAGTAGCTAGCCAATAAATGTAGTGTCAGGAAAAGGGACCAAATAGGAAGGAATCCAAAGATGGGTCATGGCATATTTGGATCTGCTTATATGAATTTCAATGTGCTACGTTAGATTCCCAGTTACATCCTACAACCGTCCAATTGAAGTAACGATGGTTTCCAATGTGGATGAGAAATTGAGAACTAGGCTTTAAGTTTATTAAGCCTCTTTTTTAACTCAACTCTCAAATCTTGACTTCAAATGACAAATTTGAACCGTTAAAATTTGATAACTTATGAAACCTAAAGCATCAGTGATAATTACGTAGGAATCCATGCCTTAGCGGTGACAGTAGCCGAGGAGCCGAGGCTGACGTGGGGTCCTTAATTTGTGTAGTCAGTGTGTGCCATAACTATGAATTCTGCTGTGGTGGCAGGAAGAAATCAAACAAAGGAAGGATTTAATGCTGCAATTCAAGTAGCGGCCCGACCTACATACCATTTAATGCTACACTACCTCATCAGATCTGTATTTAATGCTACACTACCATTTAGGTTTTCTGAACCCTGTATAAATGTCACGTGGTGTGACGGGTCAACAACACTAGCGTCCTTGTAATTTGTAAACCCATATATCAAGTTCTCAACTTTTTTTTTATTTGTCCTTGGTTAGTTTTAGTTTTAGATGAGCTTTACTTTGCTGTGCCTTGTTAGTACATGCGGTATGTGCATGGTACTGAGATGTACTGAGTTGTTTTCAATACATAACCTGTTACAGCCTCTGCCAGAGCCTTTAAAAAAAACACGTTATTGTATTTGTCTAAATTTTTTTATTGTAAAATTTGTTATAAAATTATAGTTGTTCAATTTTAACTTATTTGGAAACACTAACATATTTCAAGCATGGGTACTTAATGAATTTATTTTTTTAAGCATAAACATTGTACAAGTTTATTTTCTAATAATATATACTTAGACTGACAAGGGTTGCCACTAATATTTTATTATTACATAAATTTTCTATTATTTAAATTCCGTAGTTAATTGTAAAACTAGTCCATGAATTTACTCTTTTTTTGTAATTGATTAAAATAATTATAACATTGTAAGTATATTATAAAAATAATTTTGTCCCTTTTGTCTTGGTAATCATTAGAAAAAAAAAATACAATCATAAATACATAACTATTAGAAAGATTTGAATGCAATAATAAATTGCATAGAAATTATTGATGTTGGACGCACTAAAGAGTAAAAATTTGGTCATAGTTGTGTTTTCTAATATTGCTTTAAGGTATAAGTAGGGCTGCTAACGAGCCGAGTTAGCTCGAGTTATGAATAACTCGAATTCAACTGGGAAGATAGTCAATCGTGTTGACTCGAGTTGAGAATACTGAGTCGAGTTGGCTCGCTGACTCGAACTCAACTCGCGAGTAACTCGAGTTGACTCGTGACTCGTGAGTCAACTCATTTAAGGTGTTGAAATGTGAACACTTGAACCGATGACTGTTGTTATGTAATAATATAAGAAGTAAATATTGAATTAACAAACAATCCACAATGATTTAACAAGCGAAACGAGTCCACGAGTTGTAACGAGCGAGTTGAACCCAACTTGAACTCAACTCATGAGTTAAACAAGTTACTTAACTCGAGTCAGACTAACTCGAATTTTAAATGAACGAGTTGTTAGCGAGTTCGTTACTAAGTTGAGTTCGAGCGGCTCATGAGTCACGAGCTTTTTGTACAGCCCTAGGTACAAGACAAAACTACCTTTTCCCTACGTATTCACTTAATTAATTTCATTTTTTTTTTACCATCTTTTGAAAAAAAAAAAATCAATAACAATTATTTTTTAAAATTCTTAAAATTATCAAATTCGCACATTATAGATGCACAACCATATGAATCAAGAATAATAAATCCAATTTAGTTCCGCAAATTATAACTGCGCAACCAAGACCTGATAAATATAAAAGTTCTCACAAAAAGTAGCTAAAGTATTTTTTTCAAAAGATGGTAAAAAAAATCCGGTAAAAAAAAACTTGTTAGCTTCTTGCATTTGTCCGATCGATTTACTTTCATTTCATGCGCTTGACTTTTATATATGGGCACACACATGATAACTTTCTACAATGATGGACAAGTTTTTGAAAAGGAATACATACTAACAAAGAGATAGAACTAGACGAGCAGATGAACATTCTCCGATAAGGTCAAGCCGGTTCACATACTAATAAAGAAAGCGGAGATAGATGTGAACAATTTGGGAGGCATTTATATAGACTAAGAGATAGAGCTAGACAAGAAATGAACTAGTGGTATGGGGAGTCAGGTCAGACAGCGGTCTTGTAAATAAATAATGTGAGGAACCTGAGCAATAGTACATAGAGTGTATAGAATTAAACTAGGTTTATAAAACATTTTTAATCATCAATCAAATCGTTGAAGCGAATTGCTTCCAATCTTAAAAAAAACAATGATGAATGAGTTTTGAATATTTTTGTCATGAACGAGCCATTAAACAATTAAAAAAGGTCATCAAATTTGTTTGAAATTTAGTTCTAAGTCAAAATATAATTGTTTAAAATCTCCATTTGCGATATTCAAATATTTGACGATTATACTGAAAATGATATTTCCTTAATTATGGACAGTTTTGATAATTACTGTCATATTTATTCCTTATTCATTTCCGTTTGTGTATTTCTGTTTGTGTGTTGAATTCTCATTATAGTCATTAAAATTCATAAATCATTACACCGTTTCTTTTATTATATATTGCACCATCTTCTCTCTGTTTTAGAATTAGAGAAGAAATAAATAACCTCTTTCTTGATTTGCCCCGCAAAAAATGAATCTATATGATTTATTCTCCTTTTTCCATTTTATCTCAATTTTATCAAATTATGATATATGCTGGATATTGCGGAGTTATCGTTAGTCCCTTCCATGGCGCGCCTAAGAAGTTGACTCTCTCAAATTATCTTGGTTGTGGTTCCATCTTGCACGATGAGACGGAATACGCTTAAGGATTGTGCTTCGCACGATCCGGGTAACTCTATTTCAATTTGATTTATTTTAATTAATTTATAACTATCCGAATATTCTGAAAATTTATCCCAACAATCTTAAGCGGAATTCCGTGATTTGGATAGTTAAATAGTATAGATTAATTATATTATTTGTAGTTCTAATGAACTGAGTCTAATTTAGATTATATAGATTAAGTATCTGTTTACTTCATTAATATAGTAATGATGGGAATATATGAAGCATGAAGTACCTGTACCAACGAAATTTAACCATGAAATAATGAAATAAATAACAGGCTACAATACCTTTAATAAAATTACAACAGTTCATGTTGTATTATGAAATTTCTTAATAGATCAAAAAATCTGAAATTAAATTCGGTCGTTTTTAATTAAGTAGCATTTAGATTAGTTAAGTTTTATATGTGCACCGAATTTAATTATATGATCCCAATTATTCTGATAGGATTTTTAACAATTTGATTTTGTGATATATTTAGTCATTAATTTTATTAAATTATAATTGGAAAAATTGAGAAATTTGATCATTACTATAATTAAGTTATTATTCAATTTCTAACTGAAAAAAAAAATTGATTTTTTATCTAATGAGGCTGCAAAACTTTATGATGAAGAGGCGCATATAGATATCATCTCTATGTTTTGGTATGCATGCGAGAGTAGAAATAATAAAACTAATGATTAAGTTTAAAAGGCATATATATAATTGGAGTAGTTATGAAACTACGTTATGTAGAATAAATTAAGAGCGACAATGAATTATATTCATTATTGAAAGTTCAAAATTATTGATCTCTAAATTAAGTAGATCTGTGGGAAAAAAAAATCATAAAATTCTGGTGATATAATGACTAATTTATCTGCAAGTTTTATATCTATATGAACTTTATAATTTAGAGGAGAACTAGCATTTGGTCTAATGGTAAAGGCACATGGTCTCTATATGAGAGGTCATGAGTTCGAAATTCAAATGGGAGAAATTTTTTGTTGTAATAAACAAGGGTATTAAATAGTTGGGTGGCTTGACCTCCAACCTTTACTCAAAAAACTTTACAATTTAAAGATTCAGATAATAGCGATGCTTTAAATAATTGATCGTCATTACATAAGTTCAGAATATTAAGTATGATTGGAATATTTTATTATCTGATTAACCAAGCCAAACAATGTCCTTTGATAAATAATAAAAAAGGAAGGAAATATAAAACTATCTCTTAATTTGCTCCTGTTATTTTGATACTAATTAATTATAACCGAAAATTTGATTAGACGTAACTCTCTTGATAGTAAAGACACCCCTTTGATTAAAGTTTTTTCTTTTCTTTTCAGTAAAAAGAAAATAATATACATTTTACTAAGTAATTGAGGCCGGCCATATGAATTCGGTTGATAGAATGATTTTATTTTATTGATTCTAGTATAATTTGGATCCCTACTGTTAAATAAAACAAATTAGATCTCAACAATAATAATAAAGAAATATTGTTGAAATTTAATAAGAAATATAATAATGAAATAAAGAAACTTAAAGTTCTTAACAAAATTATGAAGTCTGATTTTGTTATTCATAAATCAAGTAAATAGATTTAGAAATTATTTTTCTGAAAAATGAAGGATACAATTTCTGGTAAATATTTAACAGTGGACTTATTTGTAATAAAAATAAATTTAAGGCCATCGGCAAATTTCTAGGGTTATCGTGAAAAATTATCATTAAATAAAAATAATAAAAATGAATAACGTAAGCATTGATCAGAACCTTCTCATAATCATTAAGTCTTATATTGTATAACAGATTAATATAATTAATTATAGGGAGAGCCTAGCTATCCCCGGTATTCATCCCCTGTTTTTCTCCCACTTCAGATAAGTAGGGAACCACTTAATTACGCAGAGATAGTAGGGGACCAGAACTGCCGTCACCGCATAACTACCGGGGAACGATTTGGGAAAAAGTATTCACACTTAACACGAGTTGTATTCATCCATGTAAATAAAAGTACTCATCTTTGAGAAAGAATTATATATAGAAACATTACGACATTCAGAGCATTAATTACGCGGAGATAGTAGGGGACCACAACTGCCGTCCGCTAAAAACAAAAGAAAACGCTTAAAAAAGTGGGGGACCGCACAACCGCCATCGCAAGTGGAAATAATATCAAGTATTCATTTATAATACATTAAGTATTCATGTGTAGAGTAGAACTAGGGTGCTCCTAAGCTCACCAAGCCCTTCGTGAGCGCGACTCTAAAACCTATCGAATTGACTTCAAACGACATTTTCAAACCGTTAGATGTTCAATCTATATTAAAATGTGCTTGGAGACCAAATTTTACATTTTTTGAAATTTTTTTACTATTTATTAAGATGGTTTGAAAATCGCTGTTTTTATTAAAATTCTGCACCATTGGAAAACAGCGATTTCCAAACCATCTTAATAAATAGTAAAAAAATTCCAAAAAATGTAAAATTTGGTCTCCAAGCACATTTTAATATAGATTGAACATCTAACGGTTTGGAAATGCCGTTTGAAGTCAATTCGATAGGTTTTCGAGTCGCGCTCACAGAAGGGCTTGGTGAGCTTAGGAGCACCCTAGTTCTACTCTTCATGTGTAATACATCAAATATTCACCCTAATATATCAAGTATTTAAAAAAAAACTAGACACATCACTCACCCATCTTTTACACATTTTTAGAGGTGATTTTTTTTCTCCGTTCAATCTAACTAATATTTCTGACGATCTGTGAAAATTTTTGCAAATCTAAAACCACGAACGTCTTCTACACAATTTTCTCTTTCAAATGAGATCCATGATGACATACATTCGAGTTGTCCGTTGCACAAGTATTCACACCTCGTCATGCAAGTATTCATATCTCATTGAACAAGTATTCATCTTCGTCATGTAAGTGTAAATAGTACATGACAAATGTAACAAAGTATTCATCCATTAAATATCTAAATATTCATCCAATAAAGCAGTCTTACTATTCAAAAATACTGGTATTAATACACACTAACATGGTAGTATGTATTCATCCTATTATACTAAGTATACATTCATAATGTAAAAAAGTATTCATTCTGTCATACTAAGTACATATACTTTATGTAAAAAAGTATTCATCCCAAATGAAACAGTATTCATCCGTTAATTTTCAACTATTGATCCCAAGTATTAATGAAGCTTTGTTCTTTGCAAATAACTCGATACTGCATGAGGAAGAGAAACATAGACACGAAAGGGATTAATTGCATCCGGCGGAGGCGGAGGTGAGAGAGGGAGGCGGAGGTGGGAGAGGGAGGGAGAGAGATGGGGGAAGAAAGTTAGTTAGTTGGGAGAAGAAATGAGAGAAGATTAGAAAATTAGTTGAAACTAGAAAATAAAATTAGTTGGGAAAAAAATGAGGGAAGATATAATTACCCTTAATTATAATTATAAAACTAAGAAAACTGAAAAGACCCTAATTAAATGCTCTTATGATTACCTTTGTAATCAATTATAATCACCTTGATTGTTTCTTTAATGATCCGAAAAAAAAAATAGAGAGTAATAAGTAACGAGGATTCAAATCATCTTTATGATTAATTAAACAAATAATTAATGAATGAATTCATCTCATTATTATTCGTCGGTTTTGGTTGTATAAATATTCAGCCTTTACTATGACCCGAATGTTTATTTATATGACTTATCCAAAGAAGAAAGTAAACTCATTAAGAAGGCTTCACGTACCGTTAAATAATATTCAAGATATGCTATGATTAATTAGTAAAATTTATAACTAATACAAAATGTTATCAAATTGTACAAGTGGATATTTTAGTGTTCATGCATGTGTATGATGATGATCATATATTACGGTTTAGTAAGATATGTAAAATAATATAAAGATCTATTAATTAAGCAAATAAAATAATTAAAGAATACAATCATATATAATCAGTGTTCTAAATAGCGGCGCTATAGCGTTTTTGGACCCCAAACGCTGCGCTATGACATCAAAATGCGCTATTTGCGCTACGGCCACTATAGCGGCCGCTACAGTACTATAGCGGTCTGCTATTTGCGCTATACAATATGAAAAAAAAAAAAAATTTAAAAGCAATTTATATGGATTTTAAATAAAGATAAAAAAAAATCTCAAACTGAAATTGAATTTGTTGCTACTTGCTACAGATAAATCAATTGGAAATTGGAAATAGAAATAGAAATTTGAATAGGAAAAAAGTCCAAACTGAAATTAAAATTTGAATAGAAAAAAATAGATTATGTCATGAATCATGATGCTTAAGATATTTTTAATAGAAAAAATCGATAGTTTATGATATTACTATGGATATTTTGAACTACAATTTGGACTTTGTACGGGTTCAATATGAATATTATAATTTTTTAATTACTTTGGTGTTATTTATTGTTCTATGAGACTTTAGATAATGTTAATATTTAGTACAAATATTGAATATACGAAATGTAAAAAAAAAATGCTATTTGGAATAGCTTCCGCTATAGCGACGCTATTCGCTATAGCCTTTTTTTTAGCCTTTCCGCTACGACGCTATAAACGCTATTTAGAACCCTGATATATATTGATGATTAATTTATAAAGAGATCATAATCAACTCATTGCTTATGAATGATATATATTATTGTCAATAAGACAATATTGTATTAGTAACATGATTTTTACTTGTAGTGTAAATGACTAAAGAAATGAATAATACAATGTTCAGACGTTGAACAGTAGATCTTGCATACAGTTACTCTTGTCTATTTCTAGAGGTCTGAAAAAATTAAATAAATGATATTATTTCACATATATAACAGAAGATATCGTGTGAAACTTAAATAATCAAAGAAATATTAAATCAATATTACACAACATATATATCATGACTGAGGTATAAAATCATTTGATTGAGTTCTGTTGTAGTAAATTTGCTATGACAATCAATATTAATTTGAGTGCATTTAATATGTACAATATTTGAGCATCTATTGTAAGAAATAATTATAAAAATAATATTCTTATTTTTCTCATGTATAGCAGAAAATATGGGGGTTTAAATACTTATTGAAATATTTAATTCATCTTACAATAAGTTTGACATACTATTATGTATGAATAATGATATATATGATTAATTTTATATAGCATGATGTTATGATGTTATAAATAATTAATTCATGAAACTATTGATATGATTTATGAAGATTATTATCACAGATAAATGAAGTAAAAAAATTACTAACAAACTCGAGCAACATATGATTATTTATTGATATGAAAATATTGATAATGGACTAAAATTAAAGTCTATATATAAATTTCATCAGGGGGATGGGTGTTAGCCCTAATGGGTCTTCTTGTAGTGGCAATCCAATCTCTGATAGACGATCCCTTGAAAGATATTCAATGGGTAATAACAAGCCGATAAGTTGACTAAAAGAGCGCACACTTTTAGGAGCATTGACTCTAATCCCATCCCTATGGTGAGTGTGCTCTATATAGATGATAGGATGAGCAATTAAGCTCTTAATGAGAACCGAGGCGGTAATTTCCGCAGGATATGAATCTACGCATATCCTTGGTAGGAACTCACCTATATGAGAGTGTCTGTATACGGCCGCGGTGCGAGGCAGAGGTAAGCCTTTAAGACTCTCATGAAAAATCCAAGACTTGCGTAAGGCCATTAATGCGCGTACCGCGACAATAATCTCCATATTGTGTGTGTAGTGGTTGAATTTTGGATCAAAGGAACGAGTTCAAGACATAGTTCACTATGTTTTCTCCAAATTAAAGCTATCAATACTAGATGAAGTTCAAAGTTTGTAAACTACTTCATCGATGCACAATATAAATATCCAGCAATTTGTTTCTATAAAGTTTGTCGTTTGATATTCTTAAATTTTGAGTTTTGTGGGGGATTGTTGGAACTTTAGTTCTAAAAACTCAAAATATAATTGTTTAAAATCTCCATTTGCGATATTCAAATATTCAAAATACGGTAATTAGCATAATTTACCGTATTTTAGCATAATTTAACATAATTATTGTAATTTAGCGTAATTTAGTGTAATGCAGCGTAATTTAACATAATTTCAAGTAATTTAGCGTATTTTAGTATAAATATGCTAATTATATATCAAAAAAAAAGTAATCTAATAAATATTTTAAAAAATCGAATTTTTAGTGTTAGATTTCAGCATTTTTGTTATTTGTCTCTAAAAAAAATATAAAAAAATAATAATATTTAGTACCAGCTATTTTCTGACCGGTACCGAAATCAATTAAAACCGGCCATAAAATGGCCGGTATGGGTAGTTTTATAAATTCCCAAAAGACTTGGGTATATTTATTAATTTGTAATTAACTTTGGATATTTATAAAAATCACGGGAATAACCAACCGTGTCAACAGATGAAAATTTATTTCATTTTTTTCTTCCCACGAGTTGGAACTTCATTCTCCCTTTTAATGCATCTTTCAATTATTTTTGGAATTTTTCATGAAAGTCAAGATAACTGAACGTTTACGAATATTGTGTCAAAATTTGATATTTACCTATTTAATTGATAATTAATATTTATTAGAGAATTCTTAAACTATTTAGTTGAATATTCTTGTGCGATATCTTCAAATAAAAGAATATTCTTGATTTTGGAATTTTGTTGATGACTCTGAAGATCAATAATGTTACTGTTAGTGTTTACAGTAAGAAGTTTGCACTCTAGTTGAATGTTTGAATGCTTACATCTAGATGTTTAAAAACCAAAATGAATTCTTCAACTATTTAGTTGAATGATTATCAGCTTGGTTTGTCATTTTGCACTTTACAAAATTTCCGGTGCGATCTCTTCAAATAAAAGCATGGGAAATATTAGAGGTGAAGAATAAGGGAGGAAAAGGAAATATCAGAGGTAAAGAACATGGGAGGAAGAAGATGATTAGAAGGGACATCTCCATTCAAATTAAAAAATATATTTGCCAATTCAGTTTTTAAAATAATTAAATAAAAGGATTAAAAAAATAATATTAAATTTTTGTGGGGATATTGACTATTTTTTTTTGTTGAAAGTTCGTAGGCGATTGCATTAACTCAAAGAAAGTTACAAGCTAGCTATTACATAATATTATATAACGAGTGTCTTTGAAAGCATTCAGGTGTAAACAAATAAACACATACAGGGGGTTGATGAAGTCAAAACATATAGCGAAAATCACTATCTTTTCTTCTAAAAATGGCGAAAAACGAATGCAAAGTAGCCGTTTTCCCGATTTATTTACCGCAAACGTGTTTTTAGGTCTTTTGGCAAGTTTTTGAGAAAATTACTTATTTAGGGCAAAAACAGAGCAAAAGTGTCGTATTTAGGCGATTTTTGAATAAGGCGTTAAAATGGGACATTACATGGAGCATGCAACACCTCACACGAAGTGCACAACATGCGAAATGGTAAAAAATACAAGAAAATCCGCAAAGTCAGGAAGCCCTGCGGCCTCCTCTATGCCGCATGCGGTATACTCTGAGGCCGCACAATCCATGAATTGTCCTAAAATAGGCTTTCTCTAATGGACCTTCAAGAAGAACGCGTTATCTTGATGGGTCTTCTAGAATGACGTGTTTTCTTAAGAGCCAAGCTATTTTTGGCTTCATCTATCCAATCATAGGTGGACCCCATGTATCCCACTACTTCCACTACTCCACCTCTCATTTAGGAAGGCTATAAATACCCCTCTTGTAATATGATTTAGTGTGTGTGTTTAATTGTGTCAAGATCAGAATTGTAGCTAGCAATCCTCATGTGTGAGAAGGATAATGCATGCAAGTGCTACAAACACTTCGGCTAACGAGGCTTGGCAGCAGTTCAAAAACTAGGGTTAGAACCCAGTGGGCTCCCTTGACAGGATAACGTAAACCGTACTTTAAATAACATTAAAAACACTTAGATTAAGTAAGGTCTTTGAGATATTTCAACTACAGGGTAGTATAGGAAAGAAATATAATTGCGTACTTAAAATACTTTAGTCTTGGTAGCCCAAAAGCCGATCGCAAGATCGAAAAATCTTTCAAATCGCATAAACAAACACCCAGCACGCCCTGCAGATAGTGACAGTGCCGTATGCAGGGTAGCAGTGGGGCAATTCATGCCGCATGCGACATAGAAAAATGTCGAAACTTGTACTTGCATGATTAAGAAGGACAAGAAACCTGAACCCTATAAACTCTCTATCTACTGTTTAACCTTTACTAGCTATAATACCTTGATTGCATTTATCACAACCACCTCAAACTTTCAAAAACCCGATAACCTAGACTAGTAAAAATTATTTAAAATCTAATACACTATCATTGTGGATCGACACCTCAATCATACTACACGGTAAGATCAGACGCTTGTGATATGAACGTAACTAGAAATTAGGATTTATAAATCTTTAAAAGTAACTACTTTGGTTCATCAGGGAAATGCGTATCCTATGAACATAAATTTGATCATCCTTGCTTGATTGTAATGATAGGAGCCTAGTGATTGTTTCCACTATGCGCATATTTGTTTTGTTTCTTCTGGCAGACTACACCGTATCGAACCTTCCATGTACACGGTTGAGAAGGCACTTAATCAAACTGAATCGGGAACTGAATCAACCGGATCAGGACAGTCACCGCTTATAGGAGTGTGCAACCGAGAAGATACTGAATCAAACCGGACCAGGAACTAAATCAACCGGACCAGGACAGTCACCTCTCAGAGGGAGAGCCGCCAGGGTTGGAGCCAAAAAAATTTATTAGAACAAAAGAAGGAGAAAATTGTTGTCCTGACGGTACCTAGAGGAGTGTGAATAGGTAGTCTTAAAGACTTATTGTCGTTTTTCAGTTTAACCCTCTAAATCAACAAGTCAATCAATTCAATCAAGCAAGCGTGTACAAATAAAATAAATAGAATAGAGTTAGAGAAATTTGACATACGGGATGATAACAGAGTTCGGTGTAAAATGCCTACGTCTCCGGGGTAGAGCAACCTCGTCGGCGTTCCTTTTCTATTACCCAAAAAGAAAGGATACAACTCGTGACACATGAGCCCAACAACAGTGAGAAGTCACGGCCTAACTTGTGTACAAAGTTGAGCCTAGAAGCTCGAGCTGGAGAGTCCTACGAAGAGGATCATCAGACAACTATGTTTATATGTGAACGGAAATGCTCGAGCTGGTGAGCCCCTTAATGCCCTACAAGCGGGAAAGTCACTCGACTATGACAAGGGAGCACTAAAGTAGATCTCCACACTATCAAATAAGAACCAATACTCTAACTAAATTTAGAGAAGATTTGTCAAGTGGATTTGAGATTATCAATGGAGTTCTGAAATTTAATCTCTCTCAAAGAAGGAAGCCCTCAAGAACACAGAATTTGTGTTTTTTTAAATTAGGGGCGGCTTGTTTAATTCTGGAGTGGGGGTAGTTACTATATTTATAAAAATAGCTTCATAATTAGGTATTTGAATTCTTCTATTCAGAACAGTAATCTTCCGTATGGAACGAATAGTTCAAATGTATTTCAATTTGAATTTCGTCTTTGAACATTACACTATATGTTCAGTACGTTTATGTCCGTACAAAACGGATAGTGTATTTTTTTCCAAATCTGTGTTTCTTGAGTAACGTACAATAAGGACTATATCCATTCAGAACGGAACACCAAGGGGAGTCCTCTGACTTGAAACGGAACATTCCGTTCCGAACGATTGTCAGACGAAAAAGTTCTTCTGTACTGTAACACTTCATACCGTATCCGTCCAGTACCGTGTCAATACATTCCGTACTGAACGGTTTGCTTCCGTACCGAACAGATAGTTCCTGAAATCAACAATCTCAAATTTAATTTACTAATCTATTTGATATTACAATCTATATTCTTGATCTTCGTAAAGTCTTGTTGATTACATTGGTTCTTCAACTTTAATCTTGCAATTATTATGTTCTTGAACTTGCAAACTCACTTATACAATAAAATCGTTAAATTCAATCATTGTATGTTTTGCAAATTAGTCAAACACGGTAATTAGATAATTGCATAGAACAAAAAAAAAAAAAAGCGAGACACAAGCAAACAACTAACACAAAACAACACCAACATACATATAATATTAGTAACTATATTTACAACTCGTTCCACCTACTCTTTATTGCCAAAGATAGGAAGAAGAGCACAAGAAAAGAGGAGAAGAAAAAGCGAACCGTTTGTCTTGAAGAATAAAACCCCATAATAGCAAGAGAGATGAGACGGTGCCAAACAGATCCATTAGGTGGTAGCACCAAGAGCGGTTACCAGATCCACTAGACAAAAACACCTGCTCGGACTGATTGAAAAAATAGAGCGGAGTGGAAGAGATGGGGAGGTGGGGGAGGCTGAATCGCCATAGGCGATTTGGAAATCACCTTGCCCTAAGCGGCACCGCTTTTTTAGTCACGCCACGTTGGATATTGACTATTATAGTGTTTTTATGGAGAAATGAGCTATTACAAAAATTTGTATGGGCACACTAGAAATTTTCCCTTAACTATATACACCACCACGGATATATAATTATTTTCATGTAGAAGCTGTAAGCAAATATTTTATGCCCCATAAAAGTTCACAAATTTTGAACAAATTTTCTTGTGTGCTTCATCAGTCCTTGAAGATTTGAACAAATTTTCTTGTTGGTACTTTTAAATCCGTCATTTTGTCACTTATCAAAAATTCAAAATCGAAGACAAGAGCCTCCATCTTTTGTGGCATGAATGTAGCCCTTAATAATGATTATCTTTTGTCATTTATCATTTGCAGAAAAGTATTGGGCTCACATTTGAAATTAGCAATTGACGATCGAAATTACCTAATGTTTAACGCTTTGTGAAAGAGGCCTACATCATAACGTTTTAACAATAAACTAGGCCACTCTTTTTATGTTGTTGGGCTAAAAGTTCTTCTTTTATCACAACGGAAGCTTTTTTCTATTTGGATCTCTATAGTTATCAGAAATAGGAGTGTCAAAGTGTACGATATGGGTAGGGTGGAAGCATTTTCATACTCATACCTATTAAGAATTAATCTTACTCATATTTTACTCTTACCTATTAAGAACTAACTTTATTCTATCCTACATATAACCGTTAAAATTATTAGGTAACGAAACGGTAGCGGATGAACGAATAATAATGTAATAAGTAATTTTATTATATTTTATAAATAGAACATCAAAACTTATTCTTTTCACACATGCAATCACATTACTACTAATAAACGGAACAAGAAAAAAAAAATACAATCAATTCCAACTAAATTTTTTTTTATAAAGCAAGATAATTTAAAAATACAATTATATCTTAGACAAATTTAATTATTAACTAAATAATAAATATGTAGATAAAAGTAATATGAATAACGAATAAAAAATATTTACCCATACTCATATCTGATAAGCTAATGGAAAAAAACTCTACTCATACCCGCCTTATCAAATATGATACGAATAGAGTAAACGGTTAAAAGGGTATCATTGACACTCCTAATCAGAAACAAAAAATTACCACTGTTTTAAGCGTGACTTCACTCACATCCACTGGGTGACTGGGGTACTGACTAACGGAGATAGCGTTCAAATTGTATGTCAGAAATCTCAAAACCGATCCATTCTACCAGAGGAGATGCATTCTACCCATAGGGTAAGGTTGGTACGTCACCAATTAAATCACCTTTATTTACATCAAACCCATCTGCTAATGTGTCGTCAGAGAAACAACACTTTACATCCTACAAAAATTAATTGCTCGTATTAACAACAAATAATCTAAATGAGCTGAAGAAATATTAGTTGCTCGTTATCAATAAAAATGATGTTTAATAAGTTCTTACGCTAGGAACAGCAGGACCAACTTCTTGCATGCCATTAAATAATCCCCAAACTCATCAATTTTAACCTTAATTTCTTCTTGCAGTTTAGTTGCTACTCGCACTTCTCTTGCAATCTTATATATCATGTATATGTAGATGCTTACACATCATATAGAAAAACCATGAGAGGGTCCCAGCTGTCGTGTCATCCCTTCCCGCAACCTTGAATTAAGTTCAAGATAATATCTCTCAGATACTTGTTATCAATACCACTACAAGGTTTCTCTTTTTCTGTGAGAAATCTCGACAAAATATCTTCCTTCTCTAGCTATAACAAAAGTTTCACTGGGGTAAATGGCTACTATTTCTCATCTTCAAAAAATATGTATATATATATTTCACTGGGTATTTTTGAAATATATTGTACACTTACTAACCGTTATATATATTTTGATATGATAACGCTTATTAACCGTTATAACGGGTGTCACAACGGAACTCTCTGGAAGAGTTTTTCAGGATTTAGATTCTCCGAAATGAATTGTTTCGTTGCAACGGCTGATTGACCGTTGTAACAAAATAAATCAATTATCTTGTGGATTTCGGAGAAATGAATTGTTCCGTTGTAATGGGTAGATAAGCGTTGTAATGGGTTATGTCAATTATCTCAATCTAAAACTTAACCAATTTTACAGATTTCTAATTACTACAGCCTTGGGTCAAGTCTTCTTGATTCATTTCTTGGTTCATCTTGATTCATCATTGATATTTTTAGCAATTTATATTTTTTTACATGAACATGTACAACATCTCAAGACAAGAAACTGTAAAATTCAACAAATATATGTTTTGCAAATCTAGTCAAATAAACTAAGTAGATGATTTCTTACAACAACAATGGAGATGATGGTATCAAGGTGGACGATGAGGATAAAACTATGGTTCTGTTGTGTTCGCTTACTAAGTCTTATCGAGGGTTTAAGGAAACCATGCTTTATAACAAGGAATTAATCACTATTGAGGATGTGAAAAATAATTTGTTGGTCAAGTCCAACATCGATAATGATTTGTTAAGGGCTGAGAATGGCCATCAAGATGTTGGTTTGATCGTCGAGAAGGTGAAAGTAAAGGAAAAGAACTTGACTTCATCATCGATCTATTCAAACTCTAAGCACAAGAACATAATTTGCTACTATTGCAAGAAGAAATGACACATCAAGGCCGATTGTTTCAAACTTAAGAATAAACAGAAGACATACCAGAATGATAGTTCTTCATGCTATGCTAATTTAGTTAAAATGCAAGATGATCATGTGCTTTAGGGGTTATTTTGGAGTTTTGTTTCAGGGTGAGATTCCAATTGAAGAAAATGATTGTTGTTTATGTCTCAAATCTTTTTTTTTTTTGGAAACTTACATGACCCGTGGGTCTACACACAGCTAATCCTAACCCGCTAGTTAAGTTAATTCTGCTCTTCTGAAGTTTGCCCCAGTGCGACACTGTAATCAGTATCCTGGCCAGTGATTCTCCCTTGGTTAGCGAGAAAGTGAGCTGTGGTGATACCTTCATCCTCTCTGCAGCAGTACTTCGCCTAATACCGTCCTTTAGTAGAGAGCTATATCATCCATGCGTTCCACACATGGTCAGATGACCTCCAGTCATGGATTACTGGCTGACCATGTGCCAAGGAGTCTACAGTTTCGATAGAGTCTGAAAGGACCTCTCCATGTGCAATCTGTAACCTCTGAAGTAGCTTGTATGCCTCTAGAACCCCTCTTGCCTCTGCCTGACTTGGTCCCAGAGCTCGCACCGACATGGAGATCCATGTGATGCCTATCCCATGCCTTGTCAGATATAACCCGATTCCCGCCTTCCCGTCATCCGACCACGATCCGTCCACGTAGCAGACATATTCGGGTTGTAATCGACCCTGGTTCTGTTGCACATTCTCCAGCTGTGCCCTTCGGCTGGGGCGCTTGTGTGAGACGTGGAGGCATAGATGTCACACGCTTGGTCTGTGTCAGTAAAATACTTAGTACAAACGGTGATATTTTGCTGCTTCCCCCCCCCATGACCGCGTCATTCCTTGATCTCCAAATCGCCCATGCTATACAGGTGAATTGGCAGATCACCTTATCAGGCACTATTGTCATAAGCAATTTTAGAATAGAGAGAAAGTTACCCTGAAGGTTATCTGCACGAATTCCTAGAGGGGATCTCCACCAAAATGCCCTTGCTATGTCACATTCAAAAAGAGCATGTTTTATGGTTTCAGGTGCTCTCTTACATATCGGGCAAAGTGGATCAATTGTCGCTATTCTTGCACTCAGTACCGACCTGACCGGTAGCGCCCCATGTACACATCTCCAGATGAATAGTTTTAACTTGGGTATCAATCTTCCGTTCTTCCACAGCCAATCCCAGAGCTTCTTGTCCGCGAGGAGTCCCCTGTCTTGTGTGAGCATCTGATATGCCTTGCCGACCGTGAATTTCCCATTTTTTGCGAAGGTATAGATCAGAGTATCCGGAGCTGCTCTTGTACCAGTCGAGGTTGTTGAGATATTGATATGGCTAGAGCTTCCTGGAATCCAAAGTGATGTTGTAGAGATTGGAAATTCCAGGTTCTTGTTTGGTGGTTGATGAGATCCGATACCCGTGTATCTCTTTGAGCCTTTGATCGCGCCTTATGTTGTAGCCAGTTAGGGAACTAGGGTTGCGAGTAAGCCGGTATGAGCTGGCCAGTACCAATTTGCCATGCCAGGTGATTGTGCAGAGATGGTTTGATGTGCACAATGTCACGCCAGAGTTTTGAGCAGCTGTAGGTTCGATTAGTTGCCCAGAAGTCAGACCTGGGCAAGTACTTCGCCCGTAGGGCTTGTATCCATAAGGCATCCATTCCATTCGCAATTTTCCAAACCATTTTGAGTACCAGCGCTTTATTCATATCTGCCAATTTTCTCAATCCCAGCCCCCCATTCCTTTGGGTGTTGTAATAGCATTCCAAGCAACATATGCTAATTTCCTCTTTTCCACGTCTCCACCCCAGAAAAAATTTCGCATGATGCTGGTGAGTTTGGTAATAACTGTAGCCGGGATAATCACCGTGCCCATCACATAAACCGGCATACTCTCGAGTACCGATTTAATCAGAATTAATCGACCCGCATGTGTGAGAAGTTTTGCCTTCCAAGAGTTGAGTCTCTTTTGAAATTTCTGGATGAGATAATCAAAAGCCCCAGTGCCCGATATGGTAACCGGGCAGCCGAGGTATTTCTCCTCTCCTCCTGCTTGGTGAACGTCAAAATGTCGATAGAAGATGGCTTTTTCCTGTACAAGAACATTGTTAGAAAACCATACCTTAGACTTTGCGTTGTTGATGCTCATACCCGATAACTCGCAGAAGGAATGGAGTGTGTTAGAGATTGTTTGGACTTTCTCCTATGTGAGCCTGCCCATAAGCAGAAGATCATCGGCAAACATTGAGCAGGAGATTGGTTGTGCTGTTGGCGCGACCTTGAGACCCTTCAGCTCCTGTTGTTTGATTTTGAGGTTTAGCCACCGCGCTAGTGGGTCCATCGCAAGGATGAAGAGGTAAGGGGACATTGCGCAGCCCTGTTTCAATCCTCTGGTTGGTCTGAAGAAGCCGTCGCCATTGCCATTGAAGAGAATTGTGAACTTTGCCGATTTTACACAGGATTCAATCCATTTACACATCAGTGGTGGGAAGCCGTAAACAGGTAGCAGTGCATAGAGGTATTCCCATCTCAGCATATCGAAAGCTTTAGCAAGGTCAGCTTTCAAAACAAATTGCTTGACCTTTAAGTTTGGCTGATTAAAGGTGTGGATGATTTCTCTCAACAGAATGATGTTCTCAGCAATTTTGCGACCGGGCACAAAGGCGGTTTGGTTTTGGGCTATGATGATATTCATCCAAGGTTGCATTTTCCGTGCGATCAATTTTGAGATTACCTTGTATATGAAGTTGCAGATGCTGATTGGTCTAAATTCCGTGACCAGGGTCGGGGAGAGGACTTTTGGGATGAGAACTAGGTGTGTGTGCCCAAAATCATCACTCATGTTGCCATTTTGGAAGAAATTCAGCACCTCAGAGGTAATTACTGGGGCAAATATCTCCCAGTTCTGCTGAATTAGGATGCAGTTATACCATCTGGACCTGGTGCCTTCGTGGAGCCGAGAGCAAAAACAGCCTATTTGATGTCAGAGGCGTCTGGTATGTGTTTCAGGTCGACACTGGCTTCGTCCGGAATTTTAACAATCTCTGCACATAGCTCCTCAGGCAGCTGCTAGTGGCCAGCAGTGTGAGTTTGAGTTTGAGTGAAAATGTGCTTGAAGTGATTTACAAATTCCACCCTAATCTCTTTGTCTGTAACCGCCCAATCCCCATTCTGTCTGAGGATTGCACTGACATGATTCCTTCTCCTCCTTACCATCGCCGTGGTGTGGAAAAATTTTGTATTTTGGTCCCCCATGATATTCCAATTTAATCTGGATCTTTGAAGCCAGTAAATCTCTTGGGCAGCAATGTACCTCTGATAGTCTTTTTGAAGGGCAGCCATACGGTCTCTGGTTGACTTAGTTTGCTGTGAGTTTATGAGAGTCTCCATTTCTTTTTCTATCTTTTTAAGTTCCCAGTTTGGATCTTTCCTCCCCTCAGACCATTTCTTAAGGTCCTGTCTAAGGTGAGAGTAGGAGTCTCGCCATGTTTGATTCCCATTCTGGACTGCCTTTTCACAGATGCTCTTAAAATCTGGGTGCTGATACCACCATTGCTCAATTCTGAAAGGTTTGGAGCCCTTTCGTGCTCGGGGGTCGGTACGCAACAAGTGGTCACTGGAATAGTTTGGGAGATGGAATACCTTGGTGTTTGGAAAGAGAGTGAGCCAATTCGCTGTGCACAATCCTCGGTCCAATCTTTCTAGAATTAGATGCCGTTGCGGTTGGTTGTTTGCCCAAGTGTAGGCTGGCCCGGAGTATCCGAGATCAATTAGACCCGCACGTTGAATGAAAGCTCTAAATTTCTTGTTCTTTGATTTGAAATTAGAGCTTCCACCCGCTTTCTCCGTAACATCTGATATGCAATTGAAATCCCCAATTGCGCATACCGGTGAATCTTGCTCATTTGCGTACAATATATTTACATCATGTTTGATTTGTGTTAGGTATAACATGTTAATGTTTAGCAGGCTATGTTGAGGAGAAATTTTTTAGTATTTAGCATGTATGGTATTTTATGAGGAATTATTTATAGGTTTCTCGTTTTAGAGATTTTATATTATTATAAATATAAATAAATCATTTGTATTCGATGTAATACGAAGTCAACAATTAAGATTTATCATAAAATTTTATGTCTTGTTTCTTTTTTAGTTCTAGCCTATTTTTGCAAAAACCCTAACAATGACTCTATCACCATTAATAACAGTATGTTTTGGACATCTTCTCCTTCTATTCAAAGTCAGAGTCCAAATAGACACTTCGGCTCAGTGTTTTAAAATACGATTTCTATGCAGTATGCGGAAGGACACCGCATACCACATATGCAGATTTCAATGCAGACTTATATATGCGGATTTTAAAATGAAAAACATTCAACAGTAACAGCCCACTTAACAAATTATGCGGCCATATATAAATATTTAATATGTAAGCCCAACGGCTATTCACGTGAAGCCCATATTAAACCTTATCTCTATTATTTGTTGCTAATGGGCCATAATAGGACGTGAATCCTAGAGCTATTCACGTGAAGCCCGGTTGCTTTAAATTAATAATAAAATAATGTAAATGCTGAAATCACGTGAATCCCTTAGCGTCCGTCCGGTCACTTGATATTCTTTAGTCCCAACTCTTAAAACCAAAATAAAGAAATCCTGGCAATATCAAAATTTGCATTACATATATATTACAATAGATGCGCATATTGATAATTAATTAAAGGGAAATCATCAACATGCTAGCCGGTAACAGAACGAATAGTGAATACCAATTCATGCATGCGCCACCTACAGGCTACAACCTTTGAAACTTAATTAATTAATTTTCCCTCTCGTCTACTTGGTGGTGCCCATTTTCTTTCTCCGGCTCCGGCGCTGGTCCTTGAGCTGCCGTAGAATACCCTTGAGAGCAATGTCGAATGCATCATCCATCCCTTGGCCGAGAGATTCGGACGCATAAACCAATCTGGGTAGCAGTTTCACAACGCGCTCTCTCAATTCCCTTGCCTTGTGCTCACTTATGCCTTCCAGCACTGCCCTGACACTTACATTCCTCTCTCGCATGTCCTGCCGGTCTATAAATACCGACCACTCTGGCTCATCTCCGTATCCAGGTAAATACCACTTGTACTGCATATACGCACTCCGCTTCCAAAATAATACCGGCACTGACCCTGCCACCATGCAGTCAAACAGCGACCGCCTCGTGAAACTGTCCCCCCTTGGCTGCAAACAGAACTCTGAATCTAAAAATAGATCCATTGTTTCTGCACTGCTGTTAATGCACTTGCCCTCGCTGCAATCCACTGATCTGCATTTGCTCCCCGCTTGACCGCATTCATTCAAAAGCAACCCTCGGAAGTCGTTTTTGAATCCTGACCGCGGTGCTCCTACATACCCAAAAAGAGTCTTTCTTTCCCGATTCAGCACGAATTGTTGCCACTCATAAACATCAGATGCGGAACGAGGGTGGAAACCGGTGGGATAAGGCACCGCCACATCCTTTTCATCCCACGGGTCTCGCTCAATCAAAAGTCGTGTGGTGTTTTCCATCTCTGTCATGTAGAGAAAGCTACTGCCCCAGTCGCTATGGCGGGATCGGCGGAAGTCCCAGGTGATCCGCCCAAGTGTTATGAAGTGGTCCCAGCCGTGCGACTTGTGGTACGGCGATTGATTCTGGAGCCATTTGAGGAGTGACAAGCAATCTCGGTCTCGGTCATAAGAGGTGGAGTTAGGAGACCAGAGGTGTGGTTCGATGGCAAGGCCAGCGTAGAAAGGTATATAAAATGCTGATGCTTTAGACGGGTTGAGGGTTCGGCATTGGTGATTAAGCATGCGGTGATGGAATATGATCTCAAGGGCAAACTGGTCCGTGGAAAACCACGAGTGGAGAAGATTTGGTGGCATGAGACGTGTGAATTTTTGATCGGAGTGGATGGCAGGAAGGCCGAGACCAGGACTGGATAAGGCTGCACACCGAGAGGGCCAAGGGTTCATCTTCTCACACCTCTCAATTAAATCGTGATTAAATGCTGGCGGGAGATTGTACACGTAGACAAGGCCGGCATCGCAAGGCCTGGGGCCAAAAACCTGGATAGGGCGAGCGTATAAAAAGAAAAGGAGCTGTATTGATAGAAAGGATACAAAAAGAATTCCTCCGTGTAGAGTTTGAGGTTTTCGTGGTTTCATAGGGAACTGGTACGTACTTGTCTATATTATATATATCTTAATTTGGATTTTGGAGAGGCCACAAAAGCGGTGATGAAACAATTTGAGATATGGAGCTTTTGATCTCAATTTGTGGTTTGGTTGTAGCGCTTTTATGCGGGGCCGGGGGAGCTGACGCCTGTCGTGTCGTGCTTGCCTGTCACTCTAGCTCGGCATTCGGCAACGATATATTATTATAAATAAAAATATCTCTCTCTTTCAAGTTTCAAATTAATATTCAAAAAAGAGTAGGCTGCATGTATGCATGACGGCTGCAATATCATTATTTAAATTAGGAATTATAGCTGGGCGGGGGCGGCCGCAAATTAAGATGATTAATTTAATAATGACTGGGAACATATATAGTTCATAAATCTTCTTAATTATACGTGTCCATACATTGCAGCTTCACTTTATTTATTATATGAATTTTTAATAATCAAACAGCTCATTTTTTAACGCTAAACCCCAAATATATTAGTTTACCTTCGTCAAGGACTAGGCCGTCTTTTATTTCAAATGGAATAATTATTATCATAATTGTCAAATATAGTTTGACTAGTCAACATTTGGATTTGACTAAATAACACAGTTACACAATGGAACAAATTGTTTTGACGAGTCATGAGTCATGACCGTGCAAGCAGCGTGCGCAAGGAAGAATTAAGGATTTCATCTCGCTTAAGCGATGAGGCCAAGGGCCAAGGGCCAAGCCACAATCAATGTATCCCCTGCAAAGCCGAAAAGGGTTGGTCAGGTGCCACCTTAGTTTCTTCACAAAAACATTTTTTGTTATTTCAACTTTAAATTATTAAAGTGAGAATACAGATTGTACTATACGCCCTATGTCAATACCATAAATAACTTATTTCGGCTTAACTCTGACGAACTCTAATGGTAGACATTAGGATTCATATTTTGCTTGTTTAGAATTCACTTTAGATAATAACTAACTTTTGCTATAGTGACAAAAACACATGAACTTTGTGCGAGAGGTTACGAGATAATTTTTTATTGTAATAAAAAAGATATTAAATAGTTGAGTGGTTTGACCTTCAATCTTTACTCAAAATACGAATTCACTTTAGATACTTTAAAGTTCCATTCTTTTTAGTAAATGTTGGAGGTTGGGGTGCAAACGGATCCGATAGTGGTAAAACCATATCCGTATCCGCTTTTGTTTTTCGGATATGGATACGGATTGAATATTGAATAGATACGGATATCTGCTTTTTATAATGATAAATTACATTTTTTTTATAATATATATTAAACTATATGGTATATATTTACTATTCAGATACGAATAACTAAAATTTAAAACCATATCCGTATCCGCACAGATATTCAAATATCAAATATTTGTATCTAATTTTTAGATTCGAATCTGAATACGAACGGGTAATATCCGACCGGTTTGCACTCCTAATTGGAGGTCAAGCCACTCAACTATTTAATATCCACAATGAATTTCCAATCCGGATTCAAATTTGCGACATTCCACATTGAGAGTATTGTCTTTAACACTAGATTAGCATCATTCCCTTTAGATATCATGAGAAGATGCAAAGCTGCTATATTTGCCCATAAAAAATGCAGAGAAAAGCAACATTCCCTTTAGATACTTTAAAGTGCCATTTTTTTTAAGTAAATGTTGAAGGTAGGGGTGCAAACGGATCAGATAGTGGTAAAATTTATATCCGTATCTGTTTTTATTTTTCAGATATGAATACATATTAGATATTAGACGGATATAAATAAGGATCAGATATTAAACAGATACGGATATATGTTTTTTATAATAGTGAATTACATAAATTTTTTCTTAATATATATTAAACTATATGGTATATATCTACTATTCGGATACGAATAATTAAAATTTAAAACCATATTTGTATTTGCACAGATATTCGGATATCGGATATCCATATCCAATTTTCAGATACGGATCTGTTTGTCGACCCGTTTGCACCCTAGTTGGAGGTCAAGTCACACAACTATTTAATATCCACAAGAGAGATTCTTTATCCGGATTTCAAACCTGTGACCTTCCACATGGAGAGAATTGTCATTGACACTAGACCAAAAACTAGGTCTCCAAAGTTTATTTTGTTATCAAAAATTATTTAGCTTATATAAATATTAAGTTTAATTAAATTATATTAATATTCAACTTAATAACGATTTAGATTAGCTGAACATAATTCTATCCTTGTTGGACAAGCAAAGACATCATGGGAAGAGGCAAAGCTGCTATATTTGCCCATCAAAAATGCAGAGAAAAGCAACATTCCCTTGAGCATGCCAGACAAAGTTGCAGGAAATCAAGTCGATTGCTGAGTTTCTAGTTCCCATTTATTATGCCTACATATTTTCAATACAAATAAAAAAAATAAAAATAAAAGCAGATAAATATGGGCCGAATTAAAAATCAGATGACCCAAATGGAAAGATATTGTGGAAACCCAGAAAGGCCTGTTGGTGGAGAAATAATCGATTCCTTTTGAGAGGAGGGATAAATATTGGGCTGGGTATTTGCTTACGAAGAAATGACAGCTTTATCTTTCTTTGGAGAAAAGTAGGGAAGAATAGAATAAAAGGAAGCCTTTTTTATATGTTTGACATGAAAAAAAAGCCTAGACTTTTCAGATTTTGACCAAATGACAATCCTAATCACAATTCTTGCCTCGAAAATCGTAATACCGAGCATAGAAGAATAATGAATGATTCACATCTGATCTGAGTATCGGACCATTATGAATAATGATTCCTTTTCTTTTCTGATATTACCTAATCTGAGTTCAACGCTTGAGAGTGCATTGACTTTAAAATAATCAAGACGTATATATTAACTCTCTCTGCCACATTTTCTTTTATACAAAATAAGAGCAAAGTTGGATAAATTAACATCAGAACCAGCATGAATGATTGCATATCAGAACAAAAACAGAAAAGAAAAGAAAAGAAAAGTCTAGTACCAATTGGAAAACAAATTAATTAACAAGACAAGGACAAGAAAAGAATTAGCAATGAAGAACCTCTAAACTCCTAGTAATGAAGATCACTAACTAGATCATCTCCATCTTTTCTGTTGTTCCTCAAACCGTGCAAATATCCCCTTAAGAGCGATATCGAAAGCATCGTCCATCCCTTCTCCAAGCCCTCGTGCACCGGCCGCATAAACCAATCTCGGTATCATATCGACCACCCGCTCCCTCATCTTCCTCAATTTGTGCTCATCAATTCCTTCTAACACCTCTCTAATATTTATACTACCCCTCCTCACCTTTTTATGGTCTATAAACACCGACCACTCATCCTCTTTCCCATCCTTGGGTAAAAACCAACTGTACTGATCATGTGTCGTCCTCTGCCAGAAAAACACCGGCACAGCACCAGCTATTATGCAGTCAAATACCGAACGTCGTGTGAAGCTGTCCCCTTTTGGCTGCAGACAGAAATTTGAATGTAAAAATAGATCAAGTGTCTCGGCACTACCATGCAAGCACTTGATATCGGTACAATCAACGGACTGGCATGCAACGGGCCCAGCTTCTTCGCATGACCTTTTAAGCAAGATCCTGAAATCACCTCTAATCTTTGGTCTGGTCGCACCGGCAAATCCAAATAGTATTCTCCTATCCTGCTTAAGAACAAAGTTTTGCCAATCACGAAGTTGCATAGCAGATTGGGGATGGAATGAGGTTGGGTATGGTATCGCCACATCCATTTTGTCCCACGGGCTTCTCTCTATTATAAGCCGTGTCACATTCTGCATCTCTGGCATGAGAAAGAAGCTACTACCCCATTTTTCTCCTGGATGCCGTCGGAAATTCCATGTAATCCGACTGACAGTGAGGAAGTGATCATGGCCGTTGGATCTTCTGAAAGGTGGTTGGTCCTGGAGCCAACGGAGCAAGAGAGAACAGTCTTGATCTCGTTGTTCAGGAGTAGCTCTCGGATTCCAAAGATGTCGGTCAACAGCGAGGCCAACATAAAATGGCACATAGAATGCAGTTGCTATAGTGGGGTCAGACGTGCGACACTGGTGGTAAAGCATCCGGTGATGAAATATCTGTTCGGCAGCAAATTGGTCAGTGGCATACCATGCAGAAAGAAATCGGGAGGGGGTTATTGAGGCAAACTCAGAAGAGACCTGAGGTCCAAAACCAGCATTGGCATAAACCTCTGATATCATGAACCTATCGTTAAGTGCATCACGGCCACTTAAGAGATCTGTGTTGAAAGATTTGGGAAGTTCATAGACATAGACTAAACCGTCTTGGCAAGAGGTGGTGACTGAGGCCGGAATGAGAGGCAAGAAGCCATCACCGGCGGAAAAGTAGAGGTTGGAGAAATACAGATGGACAAAGATTTGAATGGAGATTATGGAAAGCACGAGAGCGGCCCGATTGAAAGGGGTGAGAAGAATTGTTATGGTGATCTTGTCTTTCTGTACCGGTGTATAGATAGGAGGACGAACCCCAACCTTTAAGCGTTGCCTTGGTTTAAATTTGGGTTGGGAGGAAGTGTTCAGTGTACAGTAGCCCATTGCTTAGAGAGGAAAATCTTGGTAAGTGGTATGTAATGTTTTGCACTCTACTTCTACTTCACGGTTCTGTTGCCACCATATACAGTGAAAGGATGAATAAATTATATATTTTTAGGTAATCGGATCCGAGAAGTGCTCCGTTAGTTGCTTCATTAGGAGAGATTATTAAATTACACCAACAGCTGTATTCCAGAAGATTGAGAGATTATTAAATTATTTCCAAGGTCAAATGGCTTAAAATTTCCATCTCTTAAATCAAGATCGATGCCTAAGTGGCTGTCGGAATCTCTTTAATTCATATATATATTTCTTAAATCAATATGCTTTGGAACAGATGAGAAATAAACTAACAGTAGCTGATTCTTGAGGCAATCTTTCAATTAATTTTGTCTTAGACGCCTCTTCCCAAACTCATTTTATATTAGAAACAATTTGTGAGCCCCAAGTAAGACTGAAATATCCTTCCATAGTTCCATATCCTGCACCTGGCTTCTTATCAGGGTCAGAAAATTAGAGGATTTTGATGCAACTGCGGTGTGGTGAAGGGATTGCATACTTACTTACATATTCCAATAACGAGTAAATGATGCCCAGGTTTCATTGGAAACTGATCTTACTAGAACTGTACTAAAAAACAGAGGTTATTTTTTAAGTTTCTTAATGCAAATACGTCAACAAAACAATTAAAAGTTCCAATAATTAATATTAGCACTGCCCCACCATACTTTGCGGCAGCACCCTCTCGGCTCTCAATCTGGATCTGTCTGGCATCTCTCCTCACCCCCTTTACCATCACACATTCACACTGTCACACTCCAGCTTTCTCCCTTGACTCCTTAATTTCTCTGATCTAGATCCAGCTTCCTCTTTCAATCCGCACACCCTATTCTCTTTCTCTCAGCCAATAGAAGATGTAAAGGGAACCCAGCCCAATCTCTTACTTGATCCATTTTCCCGCTCGAATTACCTACCTACCATCTGATTGGACTGACCAAATCTCGTACTACACGCTATCCAATTCTACGTGCTTCACGCTGATCATTGTTTAATTTGTTCTGCCAAAACACCTATTCTATGCTCTGCACATGAAGTACTTCACAGAGCTATGTAGAAGAGTGTAACTATGCCTCAGACCTTATATTCTACAATTTTACTCTAATAACCACGCTCTATATAATTTATTTTCCTTTCCGTTGATATTTCTAAACGAACGGCAGTAAATTAAGATTGAATCCAATTGACTTGGTGAAGTAACCGGTCATTAACCTGTCATGACAAATTGCGAAAGGCCATGCCAAAATTCATCATCTCTCCTCATATAGATCCCATCTAATATCATCCTCTCTCCTCTAATGAATGAGCGAATTTTCCCTTGCCAACCAAATCCCAGGAACAACCTCCAACGTGCCCATGGCGGCTGCATCCTCCAGTTTGCCCAGCTTGTCTTCCCCGCCGCCACTCTCCATCCTAGTCTCCACGTCCGATAACTCCGATCTCGCCTCCTTTGCCGCCTTCTGGTACGCACTTCCCTCTCTCTCTCTCTCTCTCTTCCTTTGCAACAGGACGTCAGCTGACAAGTTACCAGCTCCTTACGACAAACAGTGTCTGTAAGAGGGCCAATGCAAAGCAATGGGAGACATGAAGAAGCCCCCAGACTCCAGCTTCACTGACATCTTTGCCCCAAATTGCAAAGTTGTGGCAACTAGTCTCACACCTATCACTGGTTCACGCAAAGCGGTCCCGTTACGGTCTTGCCCGTTAAGCTCACGTACCGGTTTAGTAGCAAAGAGGAGAATAATAATGAAATTTAGAATACAAAATAACTCAACTTAACTCAACTCAAATTCATATAAAACTTGTCTGCCTCACAACAATAACACCCGTACCCTTTTATAACCAAACATTACTTAACCCTTAAGAGAAAATATTAAATGCTAATTAACTAAAACCCAAAACCCAAAGCAATAGATTTTGCCATGCAAGATTATTTCCCGCTGGTCAAAAGAAGTAAATAAAGTTTGTTGAACAAAACCAATTCCAAGGAAAATTTAGTAAATTTCCTAGAAGACCTTCCATGCCTAGAAGACCATCCATGCTATTAAATTTCAAGTTGAATAAATAAATCCTTGATTGGTTTGGATTTACTGTGGCCTTCGCGTGTGTCCGAATCAGAGTCGGACAAATCTTCGATACGCACCACGTCACTGGTCGCCTGATCTCTACAGAAAAAAGCCGTTGTGAGGTATTCTGCTACTTGTGATTATTAGGTTTTTGTTTTTGTGCATGTGAGGTGAGGTCCTTTTATTTGTGAGACTACACTGCTTTTTCATACTTTTGTAGCTGGTAAAAATGTGCCATATCAATCTGTATTACCTTACATGGAAACAGTCATTATCCCAACATTCATCTTCTTGTCAACTGATACAAAATTTTAATGAAGCACAAGGTAATTTTTATTGTATTCAATTATATATATTTTTAAATCAGTATCCAGTTCAATATAAATTTTTGCTATTTACTAGATATTTATTTTAGACAGTTCTAATATTTTTTTTTTTTCCCCCCAAATAGAAGAGTTAATGTAATTTTGAATTTTTACACAGTAGTCCTGAAAAATTTCATAGATTACTTGATCTATCAGAAAATGAACAGAAATTCGTCACCATTGACATGAACTTGGTTATCTTTTAAAAATTAAAAGTTACGGAAACCAAAATGCCTGCCACAACTCCAAGACTATGATTTTCATCATTTTAGTAAAATAAAATGACTGCATAGATTTAACTGGCACAAATGAGGATGATCTGGAACCAAAATATAAAGATTTTGGATCTTAAAAGGGAAATGTACAGTATGTAGGGCTATCTGTTTCATTCACTGTTTTTAAACTACCAGATGTAAAAACGGTGGTCGCAATTTTTGAATTACTGCACATTAAATATGTTAATTCTTACAAATATATTGTATATTTCTAGCTTGTATTGTTATTGAATATATGAGAGTACACTGTACAGTAAATATTTTTTGGATTTTTGATGGACCAATCGGACATAAAATTATTGACTGCTCTCCAAGTTTTATCATGTATGAGTTTTATCTGCTTTCAAATTTATAAGCAGCAACAATAACTTTTTTTTTAAATGTGTAAGATGTATTTGAGTTTCTTTCAGATTTATCTCAGTTTCACCTGTTTTTTTGGTAGAGCATTTCTTCCTGAATAGAGTGAAATATTTACTGATGCAAGAAAGGGAGCGGCATTTTACTCTACTGAAAGGCATTCTTTGTTTGAATGTTCATGACCTATTCAAATTCATTTTTTAAATTGTATAACTGTTAAATAACACTAGAACTAATTCAAAAGATTTTTCATCCATTTTTCCTTAATATTTTCTTTCAAAAAGAAAAAAGAGATTCTTAATATTTTGGGTAAGCAAGCTTCAAAATTGCTCATCAGACCCAAAAAAGAAAAAAGAAAAAAACGCCCCTGGAAGTGAGAAAAATATGACTATGATATGTTACAGGGGTCAAATTTGGAAAATATGATATTTTAAGTCTGGAACTAAAATGGTACATACATATTGAACTTTCAGTAAAAATCCCAAGAGTTGTACATATGTATTGAACTTTCACTGGTACTGAGAGTTGTATTTGTTTTCCTTTTTTTTTAAGGTCAGCCGGCCTAAGAGTTGCAAGTTTGTAACATTCTGACTCTTTTTTCCACGATAATATGACCACTATAAGCTAAATATTTAGTTTCAATATTTTGTAGGTAAATTTGCACTCCTGATTAAATACAATCAGATCATCCTTTTAATTGTTTTTCTTATATACCTTTTTTTTTTTTCCCCATAGTCCTAGTCCTGATACAATAACTCTATCAAATTAAAAGAAAAACTGCCACATCCAATCATGTTAAGAAGCATTTCTAAATTAAGCATGCAACAAGCACTCATAAATCATTGAAATTAAAGAGTTTATAGAACATGAACATCCTCAAAGCCAGCCAAGTTATTTAGCATACAGAATATGATTACTGAGGTTAACAGAAATTGAAAAGGATTTAAATACAAGCAAAACCTTGTCTCATTTCTTGACAAGCAAAGGACCAACGTTATCTCCAGTAGCCTTGTTGTGCTTCACGTGGGTCCCATCACACAGAGGGAAAGTCCCTGACCTCCAACACCTTCAAAATAAAATTCATACCAACGCATTAAAATTTAGAAGAAAACAAATAAACTAAAAATTTGGAAAACTAAAATTTGAGCAAAGAGATGTAGTATAAGGTATACCGGCAATAGGCGGTGAGAGGCTTTTCGAGTTCCGCAACAACCACGGAATCAACGACCTTGGTTTCATCTTTGCGAATTTGCGGGTTTATGCCTCCCTCCGCCCGAACCGAAACCGATCCGCGCCTAGTCTTGTGATTGAAAGCGACAGAGGAGGTGTGTGCTCCGACTCCGAGCACTGCGCTTGCGATTGCGATGGTGGAGGCCATGAGGCTTGATTGCTCACTTGACAAATCAGTATCGATTGATCAGTGGATTAGTAGTAGATTTGGTTGGAAGATATACTGCTACTAATCAGTTTCTCCGGGTAGGTGGGAGATGGGATGATGAGAGGGATAGAAAAAGAATAGGTTGTGTGGTTGCCACAAGCCCTTTGTGGGCCTTGTGGCTATGAAGGGTCCCTTAGCTATGTTTGTAATTATTTTTTACTCTTTCCTGAGCGAAACATATTGGGCTGGAAAATATGAGAGAAGAGAGTCTTGGGCCTTTCTTTGAGATACCGAATCAATTGTCGGTGGTCTCCACGTGTCATATAATAAACCACTTTTCTGGGTTTATTACGAACCCCATTTTAAGTTCATAACTTGAACCACACAACAATTATATCAACCACGTTTACAACTTAGAACAATCATGATTCATGATTTCATTCAACCCGTCTTAGTTATGGAAACATAAAACAGGAAACAAACTTGTACTGTACAGCGCGTGCTGCGGATCTGGCCTATCCAGGTTGACCTGGTCAATAAATGCAGTAGTGAACACAATTTTTTTTTTTTTTTTTGGTTTAAAGCTCTACCCAGGCTTTAACGGGTCCGACTCTGCTCCTTTTCTAGCAGAAAAGGAGGACCCTCCTCTTCCAAATTTAACGATTCAAAATTTTATTCACGTATCTCGATAAAAAAATATTTTCATACACATCTCAACGAATTTTGAATCGTTGGATTCGGAAGAGGAGGGTCCTCCTCTTCTGCTAGAAAAGCAGCGGAGTCCATTCCGGCTTTAACCGGAGAATTTTTTTCTTTAAAAATTAATAAAAGGAAAAGAGAGAAACAGAAATAGTACATTAGATTTTTTAGTAATAGAAAGATCGGTAGGATTTCTACCGATTCTAAAATTATAAAGTTTATATTGGTAGGAATTCTACAATCCAAACCAGTTTTTTTTTTTTTTTTTCTTTTTTTAGTAAAATATAAAAAGATTTTACAAAAATAAATAGAGTATCTTAAAATTTAGAATAATGGAAACATTCCATCTACTTTTTATATTTTACTAGAGATCTAATAGAAGAATTTCCTCCATCTATGCATCAAATAAAAATAAAAAAATTGAATTAGTATAATTCCTACCGATCCAAACTTATTTATTTTATGGCTATGTTTGGATGCCTAAGAATAGCACTATTCTTAGAATAGCATTGCTATTCGGAACAAGGACAATCCAAACGACAAATAGAGCTATTCGGAATAGGGAGAATAGGGCTATTTGCTATTCTTACAAAAACATGGAATAGCATTTGTTGCTTTCAATATTAATACTAATATAATATTTAGTGCTGGGCTTAGCTAAGCCATGGTGTAAAACGACTTGGTGCTCCACGCCTCATTATTTCCATTTTAAAAATTCAAACTACTGATCCGAACCGCTCAAGTTGTTCTCCATATTGAAATGTGCTTGGAGACCAAATTTTACATTTTTTGGAATTTTTTTACTATTTATTAAGCCACTTTGAAAATCACTGATCCATTGGTCCAAATTTTTTTACTGTTTTGCTACTGTTCATCCGGATCAACGATTTTCAAAGTGGCTTAATAAATAGTAAAAAAATTCCAAAAAATATAAAATTTGGTATCCAAGCACATTTCAATATGGAGAACAACTTGAGCGGTTCAAATCGGTAGTTTGGATTTTCAAAATGGAAATATGGCGTGGAGTACCAAGTCGTTTTACACCATGGCTTAGCTAAGTCCATCTCTAATATTTAAACTAATATTATATTACATTTAATATTTAAATTAATATTATATATTGTATTATATTTAATCTAATATTATATTATATTTAATATAATATTTTATTTAATACTAATATAATATTTAAAATAATATTATATTACATTTAATATTTAAATTAATATTATATTATATTATATTTAATCTAATATTTTATTTAATACTAATCTAATATTAAAATAATATTATATTACATTTAATAATTAAATTAATATTATATTGTATTATATTTAAACTAATATTATATTACATTTAATCTAATATTTTATTTAATACTAATCTAATATTTAAAATAATATTATATTACATTTAATATTTAAACTAATATTATATTACATTTAATCTAATATTTTATTTAATACTAATATAATTTTTAAAATAATATTATATTACATTTAATATTTAAACTAATATTATGTTACATTTAATATTTATTACATTTAATATTTAAAAAAATATTATATTACATTTAATATTTAATATTATATTACAGTTAATCTAATATTTTATTTAATACTAATCTAATTTTTAAAATAATATTATATTACATTTAATATTTAAATTAATATTATATTACATTTAATATTTAAACTAATATTATATTACATTTAATATTTAAACTAATATTATATTACATTTAATCTAATATTTTATTTAATACTAATCTAATATTTAAATTAATATTATATTACATTTAACATTTAACCTAATATTATATTATATTTAATATTTACACTAATATTATATTATATTTAATATAATATTTTATTTAATACTAATCTAATATTTAAAATAATATTATATTACATTTAATATTTAAATTAATATTATATTGTATTATATTTAATCTAACACATAAATTATTACTTTATTCATTCCCTCCAAACTCTATTCCAAATATGCAATTTAAATAACTTTTTCACTATTCTGAATAGCTTGAGTTAGCACTGTTCTTAAACAGTAGCTATTCTTATTTACTATTCTAAACAGTAGCTATTTTAGCTATTCTAGAGTTCATCCAAACGTACCCTTTTAGAATTGGTAGAAATCTTATCGATTTTTCTATCAATCAAAAACCTAATGTACTCTTTATGTTTTTCTCTATTCTTTTTTATTGATTTCTACATTAAAAAATTTCCCTTTAACCGTGCAACTAAAACAGTAACTGTTCGGCTCGTGTCCAGTCATGGAAAGGAGGTATTCTGTTACAAGTAATTTCGTGAACAACTCAGCAATCAACCTAGTATCACCTATTAGGTGAACAATGTATCCGCTCAAGTACAAACAGTGAACTTTCATTGTAGATATCATACTTCCGACCGTGAAAACATTATGTTTAGTTGGGAAGTAAGAGGTGGAGTAACTCACACTTAAGCAGTCAAATGAATAGTAAAATAGAATAAATAAGATGTAGTAAGAGGTGAGCTAATCCGGATAAAGCTACTCCACCTCTTCAAATAGATTAACTTACATGTAGGGTTCATTGTCATAGACATAGATTCATCTTCCAACTTCTTACTCCTCTATATGGATTAATTTAATCCACAACTTAAACTACCAAACGATGTGTAAAATATGAAAAGTAAGATGAAGTAAGCAATTTAATCCTCGTTAACTTTACTTCATAACCAAAACAAGACCATAGTGCATTTAATTTAATCCACAACTTAAACTACCAAATGAAGTGTAAAATATGAGGAGTAAGCAATTTAATCCTCATTAACTTTACTTCATAACCAAATATAACTACAGTGCATTTAGATATGGTTGAATACCAACAACTTTGCTAACGGTTCAAATACTTTAAGAAAAAAAAAAGAGATAAAGTTCTAATTTTCTAGCTTCCATTTAATGTTCTAATTTTCTTTCGAATCTATGATCTATCACACGGAAGTTATTGTCATTTATTACTAGATTAAAGACTAATTCTCACTGGCTATCCAAATTTTTGAAACTTATAAATAAAAATCTTTTCATTTTGTTTATAATGTCTCTGTGGGACCGATGATCTCAATTCTTTCCTTTTTCTTCACCTTACTCAATATTAAATTTTCATAATTCAATAATAGAAAATTTTCAACTAACAAGCAGAAAATTCAATTATCATATTTAGAAATTGAGAAGAGTTCAAATGCACTATTTTTGTGCTCCAATATGCTCCACATCTTTTATCTCCGTTTTCAAAGTCCAAACAGTTGATCCGAACCGCTCAACATAATATTCACAATAAAATATGTTTGGAGACCAAATTTTATATTTTTTAGAATTTATTTACTATTTTTTATATAGATACAAAATCACTGTTTTAAGGAGATTCTGGACCATCCGATAAGTGATATTGTACCTATGTAAAAAAATAGTAAAAAAATTATAAAAAATATAAAATTTGGTCTCCAAGAATATTTTATTATGAAGATTATGTTGAGCGGTTCGGACTTTGAAAACGGAGATAAAAGATGTGGAGCATATTGAATCACAAAATCATGGTGCATTTGAACCCTCCTCTTAGAAATTAAATTATATTTACAAATTTAAGTTTTTCAATTAAAGTGTCAAAACTTGTATAGCATCCAAAAGTTTTGTAATCTTAATTAAATTCAACGATTTGAAAATTGGCCACATCCAGTTTAAAATACAAATGCAACTATAGAATGCGTAGAGAATACAAAAACTAATATTGCTCGGGACGATTGGATAATCCACATATTCTATAGAAATATGAATGCATGTTTATTTGTCACGGAATTATACGTAATGAAATTTTACGGATATGAAAATTTACAAATTAATTTACGGAAACTCATAATATACACGGAAATGATAAATGTATGTATGTTCGGTTCTACCGTGAAAATTATCATGAGAAATTGTAATTGAGAAAAATATTCATGAGAAAGAAAGACGGGATTATGTTGTGGATATCAATCTACATATGACATGGACATTAGTATCTATTTCATTATTTTCATAAATAAAAATAAAAATTGTTTGTCTTTAAATAAAACATTTTAATTTTTTTTCCAATTTATGAAACTGATAATAATTTTTCTATAATTCAATAAATTTATAGTGATATTTAAGAAATTCAAAGTTCTTAATACTAGTACATTTTGATTTGTAAGTGTAAAAATAGTTGCATGACAAAATATAACCTGAATTATAATAAATTTATGGGCACGTTTAGTAATTGCTCAAACCGATAATAATACATAATTTATTATCAATATCAAACTAACGGATTCAAATATGCTGAAATTTTAAATCTAGCTATTAAATTATTTCGAGATACGTACAAAAAAAAAAATCAGCTGTTTCATGCACAGAAAAAATTAAAGAAAAAATTAAACGGCTGAATCTTGAATTTCAAAAAATTCATATGAATCTAGAATTTATTGAATTTATTGAATAATAAAAGATGGAATGCATCGGAACATGTCCCAGAGAGTCTAGAGAATATTAATTATTTTTTTGACAAATTCTTAACAATTAATTATATTATGGTAGCTGTAGGCTGTAGCCTGTAGGGCAGAAACTAGAGAGAGAGGTAGAGCCAACAGGGTACGGACTATGAAAAGCCTGAATACATTATTTAAATACATAATTATTATGTACGGTCACTGTATCCTAAAATCTCAAATCCTGAATTCTTTCATGGGGATTGGGGAGTGGGGACCGTCTGCTCTGACCGACGCGACACTGGACTAGTGGACTGGACTACGAGTTGACCACTCTTTCAACAACTAATGCTTTATTTATTTATTTACTCATCAATTAATGCTTCTTCACAGAGCAAATTCAAGAACTCTGACCAAATGTAACACTTTCTCGCCCATCGATGCAACACGGTCAGAACTCAGAAGAGACTAAAAATGAGCAAAGTTTTTTTAGGTTCAGTAATCACTAATCAACAACCATGGAAATGGAATGTTACAGGGAAATCCTCTATTATATTTTCAACTGAAACAGACCCATCCAGGCGAATTCTTTTGGGTGAACCCAATAAATGAAGGGTACCTGACTCGAGCAAATTACAAACCGACCACCCATATTAGTTATTTTAACTTGGCACGAATCTCAAAACAAATAACTAGAAACTCCGAGCCGTACATCAAATTGACTTTGGTCTCTTTCCCCTTCATCCAAATTTACAAGGAAAAAATTGATCAATCGTTTTTTGCTCTCTTTCCCTTCCAGTGTCCTCCCATCAAATATCGTATGAGATTAATGAAGACTGATTATCATATTAAAATGAATAATACATTCGTTTGAGATTTTTATGATTATCATTAGAAGTCCAAATAAAACATATACATATATATATAGATATGAATTTTATTTTGTAAAATTCCTCCAATAAAAACGGTTAAAACTAAATAGTATTTGTGTTGTTGTTACACCATCAGTTACAACATGAGATTTTGCTACTTCCTAAATCAACAGAGGATAATAAAATAATATAGCAACATATCAGACAAGATATTTTAGAATGTAGCATGTTGATTTAAATTGAGTAATATATATGGAGCACTTTATTTTAATACTTCTACGAGTAATTTAAGAGTAAATAGGGAGTAGAAGGAAAAACTTAAAACCTACAATGTGATTTTGTTAATAATTTAATTTGTTTGAAGATTCTTAAAAGAGAATATTTTATATAAGGCCATACAGACACAGTAGGATAATTAATTGAACTCCCAACTATTTTAATTGCCAATTCTGCATCATCACTTGTAAAGCCAATCTCCAACAAAATATATATACCCACAATAACAGAGCTAAATTAGAGATAAGACTAAAATACAAGAGGATGAATTTCGGCACAAATCATCAATTAAATTACTCCTACAAAAGAAAAACCACAATGCAGATTGATGCAAGTACCAATCTTGGTGAAGAAACAACACATCTCATGGCCGCACCCTTGACATCATCAGGCGTTGCATCCTCGTCAGCCGCAGGTGCATCAGACGGTGCCGCTTCAGGAGACTCTGGCGGTGACGGAGGTGAATGAGAATGAGTTGGTGCCTTCTTGCTTCTAGGCTTCGTCGCGTGTGGAGAAGGTGCAGGAGTGTCAGCCACCGGACCTGGTGCTGTAGCAGGAGCCAACATAGGTGCACCGGGCACGGGCACGGCCACGGCCACCGGACCTGGTGCAGCTGGGGCGGATGCGTTACCAAACAACTCACTTGGTAAAAGCAAGCTGTCCACAGTGAGAACACACATGGGTGTGTCATCCAGCACAGTAGACGCCACACGTGAGGTGTCAACCCCAGTATCAAGAGAAACATCGTCGCCATGAGAAATTACGGAGAGATCGTACTTCCCTGCTGAGCTGCTTGACGCCATAGTAGCGATTGGCCCCCTGGCAGTCTTAAGTGAGGCCTTGGGAGTGTAAGAAGGCAGCGCATGGTACTGAAGAACAGTAACTAGGTCGGCACTTGATAAGGTAGTAAGATCGGGTGCACCATCAGCCTTGAAAGCATCGTCATTTGGTGCGAAGAGAGTAAAACCCTTGTCCATGGCCGATTGGTACATCTTGAGCACGCCAGAGGAGGTGATTAGCGAAGAAAATATCTTACATCCAGCCTTCTCTAGGAGAGCTGTGAGGTTGGAAGAGGAAGAGGCATCCATCAGCCCAGGGAAGGTGATCGGTGCTGAAATCTCAAGCACCGAGAGGTTATACGGGAATTGCTTCACTGACTTGGTGTACGTGGCATCAAAAGCCGAGCCTGGTCTAGCCGAGGCAAAACCAACCCGGCCGCCTCGCAAGTTTGTGATATTAACAAAGCCAAGGTTGCCCGGCGCGTTGCCAGTGGTCTGGTAGAGAGTGGTGGTGAGGGTGGTGCCACGTGTGAGGTCATGGAGCTTTTGCGGGTCGAAGTAGTCTAAAAGGCTGAGGAGGCGGAGGGCGTTCTTGATCCCGGGCAGGCTCTGCTTGGCCTGGGAGACGAGAGAAGACATGACAGAGTTGGAGAGAACCAGACACGTGACGGTCTCGTGTGAGTTGATTTCATCGCATACCTTGGTTTGGGAGAGGTAGCTGTTGTACACTGAGTACTCTGGGAAACCATCTAAAATGGCTGTAATGTTGTGGGAATCAGTAGGAATTAGGAGGAGAGTTAAGTAGACCAAAAGAAGAAGAAGAAGATGATACAAAGCCATGGCTAAAAAGTAAAAATGAAATGGAGGAGAGAGAAGAGACTCAAAAACCGATGAAACCAAAGCTGAGTTTGGGGTTTTGGGACTGGGTTAGGGTTTAAGCCTTAAGCCTTAAGGTGAGGAGTTAACCATGGTTGGGTTAACTCGGGTTTGGGTTTGGGAATTCGAGGGTTCCGTTCAGTGTAGTAGCTGTAACGAGGCAAGCTCGTGACTTGGTCTTTTTCGGCAAATGATTCAAGTTAAATTTGAAGCTTCGTTATAATTGATATGAATTAAATTATATATTTTTTATTAACTTATCTTATCTGTACAATTTTAAGCAATCTAATACCCTCATACAACAATATATAGGGATGGGTTTAAGCCTTAAGTAGTTTCAATTTTGCCATTGATATAACAGTAACTATTTTAGATTTCTTGTGGAGATACCCAATTGATTAAGAAAATTTATTCGATCTGAAGCTTTTGACGGTGAATATGTGGAATTCATATCCTCTACATTAACTCAAAAGAGAATCTTTTGAGTTAATGAATCTAAGACTGTTCGATCTGTTTTAAGATTCGTGTGAACTAGATTTGTATTAATATTAAAGGCCCCCTATGTTATAGGCATGAGCTAGATTGGCTCCGTTTAAAATCAGACGGTTAAAATTCATTAACTTAAAATATTCTCTTTTGAGTTAATGCAGAGGATACAGATCCGAATATGTGGTGGTGCCCTCGAGCCGGGCCGGGTCCATTGGACCGACATTTTTTATTAATATCCAAAGTTAATTACAAATTAATAAATATACCCGGCTTATATGGGTTTTGTTAAAAATATCCAAACCCGCCAATAAATGATCGGTTCTTAATTTTTTTTTTTTTAAAGACTATGAAGAGCAAGATGCTGAAATCTAACATTAAAAATTCGAATTTTTTAAATATGGTTAGATTATTTCTTTTGATATATAATTAGCATATATACTAAAATACACTAATTATTTGAAATTAAGTTAAATTACGCTAAATTACACTAAATTACATTAAATTACGCTAAATTACACTAATTTCGTTAATTATACTGAAATACGCCAAATTTTGCTAACATAATTTCAAGTAATTTTGTATAAATATGCTAATTATACATCAAAAGAAATAATCTAACAAATATTTAAAACAATTGAATTTTTAATGTTAGATTTCAGCATCTTACTCTTCATAGTGGCTGATTGAGGAGAGGGACTGGGAGAGAGATGTTATATTGTAGCATCGTACTCTTCACATCATGTTAGATTTTATAATCTTACAAAATGAAAGATACTCAATTTTAGGATGTTGGTTATTTTGAAATTAAATTCACTAACCGCATGCGAACACTAAACTACATTTTTTTTGAGGTACTAAGTTTTAACAATTTCACTAGTTCAGGTTGATCCGATTGGTTTAATGTGATTCAGGTTTCATATCCTTCCTAATCATCATATCAGTAATTTTGATGTAAATTATGACTTTTTACTATGCTGCATACGACACTGTCACTAACCGCATACAGGTCGTTGTGTGTATTTTAACTCAATTTTTGAGTCACTAAACGATATTTTTTTGCAATTTTGATTCCGTCGGCTCACTGGGAATGATCCCACGAGCACTATTACCCCCGTCTCGTCTCAAGCTTTCCGAATTGAAATCGTACACGCAAATTCGAGTTTTCTAGCCAAAGTTATAGCTGTTTAAAGTTATTAGCCACAATGTTTATACTCCAACAAATTATTTAGGCATTTTATCATATATGATTTTTTTTTCTTTTTGCTTCCTGGAAAGGAAAAGTTCCTGAGTAACCCTTTTTATTTGACGAATAAAATTATGGAACAAATTTTTCAACAAATCTATTTTTGTGCTTGTATTTGAGGATTAATCTTCATGTGATATTTATGAGGGAGGCTATGGTACCAGCATTCAACTATTCAATTACCAGCACCTCTGCTTGCTTGCTGCACCAGTTCAAATCAAATGACACTCGAGTAGATAATATATATAGAGCGAGGCTATGGTACTTCGGCTAGTGTACTATGGCTAGTGTACTACGGCTTAATATGGTATTTTTTTAAATTCTAACGGTCGATCGAACCGTTCAGTGTGATATCCATATGAATATGTACTTGCAAACTAAATTTTATATTTTTTCGATTTTTTTACTATTTTTTTAGATAGGTAGAATTTTGATGGTCCAGAATTTGTATAAAATACTGAAAATTCTACCTATCTAAAAAAATAGTAAAAAAATTCAAAAAAATATAAAATTTAGTTTGCAAGTACATATTCATATGGATATCACATTGAACGGTTCGGATTGACCGTTAGAATTTTAAAAAGTACCATATTGAGCCGTAGTACACTAGCCATAGTACACTAGCCGAAGTACCATAGCCTCACTCATATATATATATATATGTTGGGATTATGACCTTCTAAAACAAAGTCAATAGATAAACACGACATATTTGAGTGCTTATTGTGGGCATTGTATCTAGCGGATCAAAAGACCCGTTTCTTTTCCCACAGCGGGCTGAGTTTTGATTTTTCTGGTTTTTTGGGCCTCAAATCCCCAACATGTTAAGTAAACTACAATTGGGCCTAAAATGAAAATAACTCGCCAGAGCACCAGAAGAGACATGCATGGCGAATGTTTGTTGTTAGGATACACATACGAGAGATGCTTGTTGTTTGGTGTCATGGTTTTAATACGTTTGAAATCATAAAATGAAGAGGGTACATGAGCCAGGGATCGACTTTTTGCTAAGCATCTCAGCATTAGTACATTGAAAATGGTTTTCTATAATCTCAGCAAAAGACTTCTCCATTTTGTTAGGGCGTGCACTACCACGAAAATCATTTGTGATGCAACGGATGCTCAGTCAAATTTTAAAAGAACTGACGGAATGTCCAATTAGAATCTGACCAATCTGATCCAAAATTATATTTACAAATATCTTTTAATATTTCTGCAGATTTTGATCGGAAAATCCAAATTTAAATTCAAAATTTGAGTTACTGTAAAAGGATCGGGTCTTTGTCAAAAAAAGCTGTAGCCCGTTTCATGTTAATGAAACAAAGAATTAAATTACAGAGTTTTAAAAGTTAAGAATAATCTCCCAAATATTGCACCGCACATGTGCTAAGCTCTGATCTAAAAAAGCATAACAAAATACTAGTATCATGTCCGTGCGTTGCAACGGGAACATTACTACAAGAATCACTAAGTGCATTCTCATATTTATTCTCCTTCTCAAACATAGGTCTCTTATTCTTATTTATTTAAAGTTTTTTTACTATGATTTGTAACAGTAAGCTTGTTTATTTTAGAATCACAAAGTGCTCAGTCCTTTGCCCCACAAAACGTAGTATAAAGTCATGATGCCTCCATTTACTACTGTAAGCACTACCTATACATAAATTTTCTCCTCAATTTATATACTTCTATTTGGTACAGTAAACAAACAAATAATAATTGCATGTATTGAAAGTTAAATGACACAGAGTTATAATAAAACCCCTCGCATTATCCATTATACGAAGCAATCTTGCAATAATAGTAGCAAAAGTTGCTAGTATTTATTGTTACCAGCCATAACCACACTCGATATATGGATTTGATAATATGTAGTTTAGGCAAATTTTCGTACATATATTTTTTAAAAAAGAATATTTCTAAGCATAGAAAAAAAAAAAACAATGTCAACAATGACTGTCATAAGGGATATTTCAACAGGTCTTGAGTACATCTAGTCGCTAAAACAAAACAGAATGTTTCCAGCAGTAAAAGTTTTATCCATCCAAAATTGCACATACTGACACGCTTTAGTATTTTGGCCATATATTCTTCATAAGGGCTCCGATTTAGGTGATTCAAAGTTCTGTGGAAAGTTGAGAGCATGCTTTATAACTTCATGTGAAATATTGGGGAAGAACTAGAACGAAAACTGGTCAAAATGTCGTGATAATCAGATGACAGCTTTTGGAAGGTTTTTGTCGTTAATTAAGTTAGGTGTGAGTTGTATGGGTTTTAAATATGGTCAAAAGTGTCTTTGAATTTTGTTTACTTGTGGGTTTCTAGGATAGTCTTTTTAGAGTTTCTAGGAAGTTAATTTAGAGTATTTTGTAAGAATAAAAAATAGTTGAAGTGGTATTAATTGTTAGATAACTTTTAAAGAAAGAAATATGGCTATATATATAAGAGTCCAAAGTCATTTTGTAATCAGATTATTGACTTATTACGAATTTTATCATTTGAGTTGAGTTTATCTCCTCTTGTTCTATGTTGAGTTGAGTTTTGCTTCTCTTGAGTGATGTTTCGTTGAACTAACTAGTGTTTTTTGTGAATCTCCGTGGTCAGACCGTGTCAATATGTCCTGCCAGCTGCCAGCCCGTGTTTACCGTGAGTTTATGAAAGATTGTAAATATTTGTTACATTGTTTATTTTTTAATGGAATTCGGAATTTTTTTATAATTAAATAATTTTAGCACGGGCTTAACAGACCAATAAGCATGAAGCATGTGAATGGAATTCATATTTTTACGTGTAATTTTTTCCATAGGCCGGACAGGATGGGGCCCTTTCTGCGTGCTCGGGGGGCAGATCTGTTGTACAAGGATACAAGGTTCAATAAAAGAAATAATTTTATTACATGACAGGTCAATGATAATTGAGTTCACTAGCAATGAAAAGAGAGATCAATAAGTAACACTTAGAGATACGAAATTTGTGTTTTCTGTCCTAATTAATTATCGCTATTATACTATTAATGATAACTTGATGAATTTTGTTTTGATAATTGTGCCGTATCTAATGTTATAATTACAATTAGTTGGCCACATCACCACAATGAATTGTTGTCATGCCACCATTTCCATTTAATTGTCACCATTTCCAATCTTCATTTACATGATGGTATATGTTGATATATTGTTGCCCTTTTTCATTTACATGATGCATAATTTAAAGTAAAAATAAATATATTTTGATCTTCTCCAATATTTTGTAATATATATTTAAGCAGTGAAACTCTAAACAAAAATGTTTTTGTTATAATTTTATTATGTTTCAATGTAACAAACTTGTACAAGTAAAACCATCTATATCGTGATGTATCACAGCTATTTTGTTTATTATCATTAAAATCACATGTTCTGGTTTTTCTCTCTCTTTTATTTCTATTGTGTATTTCCATATTTATTTTTAGTATTCTGGTTTCGCGATATGATATTAAATCCTAAGAATTTTAACTAACAAATGTAATAGTAGCTTAAGCAATAATTATATTATAGTACTATGATTTTATATATTTAATTTAAAGTGATTAATTAGATAATTTATCAAAAAGTAGTAAATAAATAGTGTCATTAAAAAAAATTGGTATGGAGAGAATATCACTACAGCAATTAGGACACCAGCTGACTGGTATCAGTGACCGGTGCTGTCACCGGTCACTTAAGCTCTTTTTCTTTCAAAAAAAAATACAAAAAGTTAAAGCGACCAAATTCATTAGCGGGGAGATTTTATAAAATGCCCTCATTTGAAAAACCATAAAAAAAATACTCCTTTAAAATTATTGTCAAAATGCTTATGTAAATTCTAATTTTTTCCTCTCTCTCCCATCCTCTTCCCTCTCATTTACTTTCACTAAAAGAATGGAATGGTATCTGCGAGGGCATACTGACAGAAATGTATTTTTTCTATTAGCGACAGAAATATCCAGGAGGGTATACTGACAGACAAATAATGTATGAAAGTTAAATAATGAAAATAAGTTCAAGAATTTGCAATGACCTATCAAGTAACTAAATTTTCTTAACGACTCAGATAAAAACAAATTTATTTCTTATTTATTTATCCACTATTTTAAGTTTATTTTTATAGTTTGCAGAGGGCCCGTCAATAAGGAATAAAATATTTTGCGTAGTGAATTAATTTTGCAGAATTTTTTTGGTTACACCCTACATTTTGGATTCAGATCCTCCTAGGCACCGTAGATGATTTCTCTTATTTAAAGATTCGGACTAGCGCAGGAGCAGTATTATTGAGCTTTGAGATTCGTGTCAAGTTAAAAAGAACGGTCCAGATCCACTAATTGTAAAAGATTCTCTTTTCAGATAATGGAGAGGATGTGAATTCCTACATTTACTCACTTGCAACTTAAACCCAATCAAATATTGAACAACAATTAATTGTCGACAACTCTCTACAGATGCTTGTATAAACAACTCTTCAGAATTTTTACCTTTAAAGCTATGCATGGTTTAATGCATTTTCTGGAAATAATTTTACTTATTCTTTTTCAGATACAAAATTTGTTCTTGTTTCTACCAAGTATACTATAAACTGATTACAAAAATATTTTTGATTTGCTTCCTATATTTTCTAAACTTCATTACAAGTTTGTTTTTAAATTACTTTAGTTAACTAAAATCTTCTAGTTACATTTATATTTTCTAATCATTTTTTTCTTTTTTTCTTTGCATATTACTTAAATTTCTTGACATAATAAAAATATTCCTATACTTTTTTTTTACTTTCTTTCCGATTTAATATATCATTTTTGCTTTTTAAATCGTTTGAATTTTTTTTTTTTTATGGTTGTAAACCGTTTGAAGTTATTACATTATGTTGAGTGTTGGCTTTTTCACTGTTCTTGTTGTTTGAATCTTTTAGCTATGATTTATTACTGAAATTAACTTTTTTTTAACAAACAAAACATTCTGATTTATAATTAACTATGTTTATAATATATATTTTTCTAACTTTTAATTGAAGTTGCCTCACACTTGTTTTTTAAATTACTGATTAATTGTTTTTATTTTCTTATTTAATATTGTATTGATGATATATTTTACGAATTTTTTTACATTATGTGTGCTTTCTGTCAAAATTTTATACAAAAACAAAATTATTTCTAGAAAATGCATTAAATCAAGGGATGGATGATGAAATATTCAATATGTTCTTCTTCAACTTGTTCAATTGGTATTGTTCTGATATAGCAGCACAATAGTGGCGTTATAACATTTTTCATACATTAAAAGCTAAAATATGGGATAAAATTGCAATTTGAAGTTACAACCACTTTAGCGGTAATACAGTCTGCAATAACGCGTAGTGTGTAGCGGTAATAGCAGTCTGCAATATGGTTTTATTTAAAGGATCAAATTGAAATTTCTTTTAAGAACCAATTTTTTTTCAAATCCCAAATTGTGTTTGCTTTAAAATAGAAAAAAATAGATAGTTTGTGCCACAATACTTAGGTTATTTTGAAAAGAAAAAAAATAGATAGTTTATGATATTACTAGGAATATTCTGAATAGCAATTTGGACTCTGTACTGACTCAATATGAATATTATAATTCTTTAATCAATTTGGTGTTACTTATTGCTCTATGAGATATTAGATGATGTTAATAATTTGTAAAAAATATAGAATATAATTTTTGAAAAAAAAAATGCTCTGTACCATAGTTTCCGCTCTACCTGCGCTCTTTGTAATAGTTTTTTTTTAACCTTTCAGCAATGATGTGATAATCGCTATTTAGAACCTTCAAATAAATAATTCTTTCAATGGGAGTAAATGCAAGGAAATATAATGGAGGGAAAATTTGGGTCTAAGTACATTTTGTTAATAAATTTGAATGAGAAATATTTTATTCTATGTATTAAAAAAATAGAGTATTTATAAGATTTGTCTCTACAAAAATATAGCCAAATATTTATTTATTATGCATATCTTATTCCAGAAAATTGTTTCGATTTTTTAATATATATACGTACTCTGTTGTAATTTTTTTCTTTTTCGTTGAGAAAAAAAAATGAGCTCGAAAATAAGGGAAATTTTTTATTGGTAGAAATTAATAAAAAAGAAGAGAGAGAAATAGAAAGAGTACATCAGTTCTTATATTGATAGAAAGATTAGTAAAATTCTTACCTATCCAAAAAATCAAAAAGTTTGGATCGGTAGAAATTCTACCGATCCAAATTTAGTATTTCTTTTTTTTTTAAATCTGATGTATAGATGGAGGAAATTCTTATATTAGATTTCTAGTAAAATATGAAAAGTTTTTCAAAAATAAGATAGAATGTTTCTATTATATCTAAATTTTAAGATGCTCTATCTATTTTATAAAAAAATTATATTTTACTAGAAAAAATGAAAGGAAAAAAAACAAGCTAGTTTTTGAATTGATAAAATTTTTACCGATCTTTCTACCAATATAATAACTGATGTACTCTTTCTGTTTCCCTCTCTTCTCTTCTATGAATTTCTACCAATAAAAAATTTCCAAAATAAGACAAGAAAAGCTGCCAGACCTGACATGGTGTCAGAACTTCCTCGAGCACCACGTGATACCAACAAATAAAATAAATAAGAAAATAAATATCATCTCAATCTCAGAATCTCTACTCCACTTCATTAAATTCCCCTGATTTGATTATCCTCACGATAGAGAGAGCACGCCTCCGGCCTCCCCGAGCTCCAAGATAAGTTAACGGTCTAGATTCTATACATCAAAAGTTTAACGGTCGATGCATCCATGTAACGAATGTTAAAAGATTGCTTTACAATTTACATAAACGGTCTAGATTTTGTACAGCTGGCTCAGAAGTCAAGTCTCGAAATTGGTGCCATGCGCTCTTACAGCTTCTGAATGGAACTTCTATTTTTCACCAGTATTTGTGTCGTGAACCGTTGCATTAAATAGAGATTTATAATTTATTAACCATGTTCTAAACTTACAATATAATTTATATAGAATTGTATACAGGTTGAGTAATAAAAATTTATGTAAAATTTATCTGATTTACATGTATAGTAATTACGCGATTGGTATAGTAATTGTGCTGCACCAGCACCACCAACACAGCAACACTCAATAATTTACCTGGAGTGTCAGTGTCTGCGTTTGTTTAGACTTTAGAGCATGCGCCGAGTCCATACGATTACTAAACGTAGGCAGAAAGAAGGTAATGCACCGCGCTCAAACAATTAAACTGTTTGAACTTTGCAGTGCGTATCGCTTTATAGATAGCGAGGCGGGGTGTTTTCACGTGAGGAAGAGGGGTAGCTGTGATCTGGGCCGTCTATTGCGAGTAGCCCCGCAAATCGAAGCTCGGATGACGTGGGAGGAGCATGAGATGAAGAGACCAAGGCACTAGGCAGGCGCAGGCGCAGCGCAACATGGGAAAGATAAAGGTTAAAAGCTGACACAGTTGTCAGACCACTGTCCCTAAACTAAACTAAACTAAAGGCCTACGAGTAACGAACGTACCACTGCCCATGCTGTTCTTTCTCCGGAAAGATACCCCTCCGCGGTACAATGAATTCACATTATCACATCCCCTTGTGTTACGAATTCAGATCGAGTGAAGTAACTCAAAAATTGAGTTTTGGATCGGGACCGTCCGATTCAAATCCGTGACCATCCAACTAAAGTGGAGTGCACGTATTTCAAGAGATAAGTTCGAATCTCAAGACGATCTCGAGCGACGGATTCGATTCGGATGGTTCCGATTCAAAACCCAAAAATTGGGTTACTTTAGGAGACCCGGACCCTCATGTTACCGAACGGAGTACAATTGAATCCGACGGCTTAAAATTGTTATTTTAACTTGGGACGAATCTCAAAAGCACAATAATACTGCCCCCGTGGCCTGTGCCATCCTGAGCAAGCATCGGCTGAGAGTAAATCTGGACTGTCCATTTCAATTGTGTTGAGTCAGGTACGTGGGATGATACAGAGTATCCTCTGAGATATCTCAAATTTTGCGTGACCGATATGTACAGTGACTATTCGGGGATATCGCAGGCCAGTATCATTTATGCTTTGAGATCCGTGTATAACATATTTGAACGGTTTAGATTAAAAAACACTCAAAGTTTGAGATATCTCAGAGGATGCGTATTTCAATGGTCCGTGGCACGATTCAGGTACCATTTTATGTGTAAATTTGGTTGTCGCTTGGGTTTTGGGACTATTAGTGCATTTATATTCCTGGTTTTATTAGAGTTTCTAATATGAGATAACAATTTTTAATATAGTTTAAAAAATGTAGGAGAGTTTTCTATTTAGAAACTATGAAAAGTTTTTTTTTATTAAGAAATTGTTTATAAACTCTGCGCTGGTCAAATGATTGACTCAAATTATTTTTTCTTTTTAATTTATTATTGATGTGGCTTAATAGAAATTTTAAAATTAATTTTAGAGATGTGAGAGTTTAGAAACTTTCTAAGATCTTAATTTCTAAAAAGTGATTAACAGTTATTTATAAACTCAAATTCATTCGAGTTGTTGGATTGTAGAGGCTCTTATTACTTAATTACTGGTCAGTCTTCGGTGTGCAAATGGTTGAGAATTAGTTTGCAGTAACTTTTTTGTCACCGCTCCAAATTCATGAGAACTGAGAAGTAATGTAAAGTAGAAAAAATAATCACTTCACCGTGTTAACTAATAAGGTTAATGACTAATCAAATTATTTAATAATAATGATTATATCAATAATATCGAGGTGAAAACGGATCGGATAGGGATCAGATAGTGGTAAAACTATATCCGTATCCGTTTTTATTTTTCGGATACGAATATTGATCGAATATTAGATGGATACAAATCATATATCGGATATACGTAGATATATATATATATATATATATATATATATATATATAGTGCTGGGCTTAGCTACTTCATGGAGTAAAATGACTTGGTGCTCCACGCCTCATTATTTCTATTTTGAAAATCCAAACGACCGATCCGAACCGCTCAAGTTGTTCTCCATATTGATATGTGCTTGGAGACCAAATTTTACATTTTTTGGAATTTTTTTACTATTTATTAAGCCACTTTGAATATTACTGATCCGGCGGTCCAGAAATTTTTACTGTTTTTTACTATTCATAAGGATTTTCAGATTTTCAAAGTGGCTTAATAAATAGTAAAAAAATTCCAAAAAATGTAAAATTTGGTCTCCAAGCACATATCAATATGGAGAACATGTTGGAAGGTTCGAATCGACTATTTGAACTTTGAAAATGAAGATATGGCGTGAAGTACAAAGTCGTTTTACTTCATGAAGTAGCTAAGTCCATCTCTATATATATATATATAGAGATTGACTATGGTGAGTTGCGAAGTAAAACGTCGTTTTACTTCACGCTCATACTCCATTTTGAAAATCCAAACGACCGATCCGAACCGCTCAACATGTTCTCCATATTGAAATGTGCTTGGAGACCAAATTTTATATTTTTTGGAATTTTTTTACTATTTATTAAGCCACTTTGAAAATCTCAGATCCGGGTGAACAGTAAAAAATTATGGACCATTCGATCAGCGATTTTCAAAGTAGCTTAATAAATAGTAACAAAATTCCAAAAAATATAAAATTTGGTCTCCAAGCACATTTCAATATGGAGAACATGTTGAGCGGTTTGGATCGGTCGTTTGGATTTTCAAAAGAAAAATATGAGCGTGAAGTAAAAATGACATCTTACTTCGCAACTCACCATAGCCCAGCTCTATATATATATATATAGAGAATGGCTAAGCTCAAAACGTTTGTTCCTGGGCTCAGGAACAAACGAGTCGGTTCTCCAATTTTCGAAGTTCAAACAACAAATCCAAACCGTTAGATGTTCAATCTATATTAAAATGTGCTTGGAGACCAAATTTTACATTTTTTTGAATTTTTTTACTATTTATTAAGCTCGTTTGAAAATCACTGTTTTTATTAAAATTATGTGCCATTAGAAAACAGCGATTTTCAAACGAGCTTAATAAATAGTAAAAAAATTCCAAAAAATGTAAAATTTGGTCTCCAAGCACATTTTAATATAGATTGAACATCTAACGGTTTGGATTTGTTGTTTGAACTTCGGAAATTGGAGAACCGACCCGTTTGTTCCTGAGCCCAGGAACAAACGTTTTGAGCTTAGCCATTCTCTCTCTCTATATATATATATATGGCTAATATCAAAACGTTTGTTCCTGGGCTCAGGAACAAACAGTTCCGTTCTCCAATTTCCGAAGTTCAAACAACAAATCCAAACCGTTAGATGTTCAATCTATATTAAAATGTGCTTGGAGACCAAATTTTACATTTTTTGAAATTTTTTTACTATTTATTAAGCTAGTTTGAAAACCGCTGTTTTTATAAAATTTCTGCAGCATTGAAAAATAGCGGTTTTCAAACTAGCTTAATAAATAGTAAAAAAATTCAAAAAAATGTAAAATTTGGTCTCCAAGCACATTTTAATATAGATTGAACATCTAACGGTTTGGATTTGTTGTTTGAACTTCGGAAATTGGAGAACAGAACCGTTTGTTTCTGAGCCCAGAAACAAACGTTTTGATATTAGCCATTCTCTAAATATATATATATATATATAAATATTTTCATAATATATAATTATATATTAAATTATATGGTATATATTGATAGGTGCAAAGGGTATATGTAAAAAGTTTTATCCTCAAATACACTTTCGGTTTAGATCGCAAGTATACAATCCTACCGTGTAGTATATTATCGGGTATCGAACCACAAGGAGTAAGATAAATACTAAATTTTCAAATTTAGATAATAAATTTCATAAAAGAAAGAAAAGTGAAATAAAGTAAATTGGGGGGTTTGTAGTAAAAATCCTAAGGTTGGGTTCAATACCCGAAAAGAGTTTTTAAACAATTAAAAGTAAAAGTAAAAGAGAGAAAAGTCGGTTTGATTTCAAGGTTTAGAGAATCTAGGGGTCTTTGGTCTACAATCCCTTTTAAATTCTATCTATTCGGTATTTGCTTAAATTCATGTATGATTTGATGAGGTTTCTAACATAATATGTCATTAAGGGTCACTTTTGTGAATTAATAACGTGTCTAAGTAATTCGGACTTCACGGTTAGGTCCTTCACCCTAGCTACTTAGACCATAAGCTCTTGTTAGTCTCTCCTCTCCTCGAATATTGGTACTTCTCAATTAAGTCCATGATACCAATATCCGACTCGATTTGAGATGTCCTAATTAGGGTTTGACTTCACGGTTAGGTCCTTCACCAAGTCCCTAACCTTAATTTCTGTAGTTCCGGCTTAGATTAAATTGGTTAGAATCTTAATCTATACCTAAGATATTTGCATTCACAATTTGATACTATCCTATTAATCCTAGTCAATTTTGGTTCTTTTGAAACCAAAACGAGATGCTACAATTCAAGTACTAATTGTGTATTTAACACAAATTATTAAAATCACAGAAATTAACAATCAAATCCGATAAAACAATCACAATAAAAGCAAATAATCGAATAAAATAGAATTAAACAAGTTCATGCATTGACCTAAACCCCTAGAGAGAGAACTACTCCCTCTTGGAGAGAAACATTGCAAAGTTTGGCAAAGAATAAAAGGAAATGAAATAAAGAATAATTACACCCTTTGAATCTAGAACCTCAATCTTGCCGAATCTTGCTCAAGAAACTCTTCTTCTCCTTGCTTGAAAGCTTTGCCTCCTTCAGAAAATATGGCTGAGTTGTGTGTGTAGAGAGAGATTGGTAGTGGATAGTGGATGATTTGGAAGGGAAAGTTCTAGCCCTTTTATAGCAAGAGATCATACCCAATTTAGAGGCTAGAAGGTGGAGTTAGTGGGTGCTCTTTTTGACATTTCTTTCCTGGCAAGTATTGCTATTTTTTGGCTTCTTAAAACGTGTCCTTGGAGTGCCAAAAATAGAAACCGTGTTGAAACCGGGTAAATCTGGCTGTCTGCGTGTTCATTGCGTCCGCACTGGTGGAGAGTGCGGATGGTTGATCCGCACTGGATTCAACTTTCCTTATTTAACTTGGCTAAAATCTTGCGTAATCCTCTGAGTGCGTCCGCACTGGTGGAGAGTGCGGGTGAAGGACCCGCACTTTGGACTTCTGCAGCTTCTGAAAATCCGACCAAGTACCGAATGCGGATGGATGACCCGCATTGGCGTGTGAGTGCGGACGCATTACGCTCGGGAAAAATCCTGGCTTGTGTTGAGAGGCTGGAAAATCGGCTAAGTACTGAGTGCGTCCGCACTGAATCTCAGGACGGGTGGTTGATCCGCACTCAGCCCTAATTACATCATTTTTCGTCTTTTCCTGCATTTTAAAGCCAAACTACCGCAGTAACTTGATTCTAGGTGTAATTTATTCCTTTTATATTCAAAATACATGATAATTGGAGTTATTTTATGATAAAAACTAGATCAAATGTGTATATAATTTATGCTTATCATATATCTACTATCAAAATACTATCAAAATACAGATAATTAAAATTTTAAATCATATGCATACTACTGACCGCATAGATATTTAAATATCGGACATCCGCATTTAATTTTCGTATTGAATACGGATCCGAATTCCATCGGATAACATCGGTCCTTCCATATTTCCATTCCCGCCTTAGCTTTAGCTACTTAACTAGGGGATAGTCTCTGTTTGTCAGTCGAGTCAGTTTCAACCGTAGATTTTCTATTCTATTCTATTCTAGCTAAAGCTGTTTTCCAAATTCAAACTATAAAACACTAGTTCTCTTTTCTCAAGAGCAGAAACCCAGAACCCCAATAAGCCAAAACCCCTCTTAATCTCTTCTTTCACAATCTAAATCTATCTTTATCAAAACTCCACAGCATATATATATATATTCCATGGCCGGTGATAGCGACGAAGGCCTCCATAGAAGCCCCCTGTCGCCGCCCTCCAAACACCCACGCCTCTCATCAGATTACAACGGAGGTAATTAATTATTGCCATCTAATCTTCTTCTTATTTCTTATTTATTTTTATATACATACAAGTTAATTTATGCATGTTCAAGATATACGTATACCGGATAAGCTAATTATATAGTGATCTCTTCTGTAATGAAGGTGCAGTAACCATGGCGGTTCCTTCTCCATTGACTCTTGGGTTGAGATTAGGGCTTGACAATGGGCTCGCAAATGGAAACGGAAGTGCCAATGCTGCTTCAAAATCAAAATCGGCCTTTACATTTATGCAATTGCAGGAGCTGGAGCACCAAGCTCTAATATACAAGTACATGTCAGCCGGCGTCCCTGTTCCAGTCCATCTAGTCCTTCCCATTTGGAAAAGTGTCGCCGCCTCCTCTTTCGGCCCGCATCACTATTCCTCGCGTAATTAAATCCATCCTCTGACCTTTACATTGTACCGGGTCTTTTATTTTATTTTCTTTTCTTAAATTTATTTGCTGATCAATCTGGTAAATGGTGTTGTGTGTTTGGTGACAGTGATGGGGCTGGGAAGTCTGTGCTTTGATTACCGGAACAGCATGGAGCCAGAGCCAGGGCGGTGCCGCAGGACTGACGGTAAGAAATGGAGGTGCTCTAGAGATGTTGTCCCTGCCCAGAAATACTGTGAGCGTCATGTACACCGCGGCCGTGGCCGTTCAAGAAAGCCTGTGGAAGGTACAGGCGCAGCTTCCACTGCTGCTTATGCTCATGCCAGTTCAAATCCAAGTCAAATACAACCCAACGATAATGGCACCGCAGATACTGGCACACAGGTCCCAGTTTCTGTTGCAGCTGCTTCTAATTCTATTCGCTTTGTGGCGAGAGGAAGCAACAATAGCAGCAGCACCGACAGAGTGTCACCACCAAGACTCGGATTCTCTCCTACTAGTGTCTTGCAAAATGCGGGAGTCTGTAGAACAGGGCAGGTTAATTAGATTTGGTGTGCTATGTATTTTTATTATTATTATTATTATTATTTTACTGGAAACTGTGATGTCTTTAGATTAGTTTAGTTTAGGGGTTTGTAGGTTAATTGTTTGATATTATGACTGCGGGGGCAGGCAGTTGCTGCTTGCTGGTCTGTTTTTTGGAATTGGAATCCAGCGAGAGCGAGCTCTTTGTATTATTTTGTCTTTTATTTTGGGAAAAAATTGTTTTGATTTGATAATTTGTTCTATACTTCTATCTATGTAATCAGTGGTGTTGCTTGTATCCTGTGTAGCAACAGCCAACAGCAAGGTTCTAGTTTTTGGCATAACGATATTATTAGTATTTGCTTGGTTGGCTTTCTGACGCTTGTGCCCGGCCATGTGTCTTGTAGCTTGACTTGTTGTTTGTGGATCTACAAGTTGAATGGCTGAATGCGCATGCCCAATAATTCCCAGCACGGGACTTGTCAGATAAGGTGGGGGCAACAGCATGCGCATATGTACGTGGGTTGTAGCTCGTTTACTGTAGTAGGTTCTCTGTTTTTCAACTTGGGAATCAATTTCAGCTCATTCATTCATTGGAAACCATCCAGATAATGTATCCAATGCCACCCCTCCATTAGCCCATTGACCCTTCCAGGAACCATCCACAAAGCACTGAAACTCTTTTTGAAATTCTTGATTGGAAACTGTAAGTTGTGCCTTCTTGTATCCAACGCTCAATCAATTTCACATCGGATAAATTTATTAGTTATTTCTCATTTTACAAATAGATACTTTTAAGTTTTAGTTATATTCTTAGTCAAAATAATTATTGTGTTCCTGATAAGCTTTTACTCCAAGTTTCTCAATTTCTCTCTTTTTTCTGTCTTACATCGAACATGTCACAACATTCTATCACAACTAAGGTAATAAGTAGTATTATGAATTTATTTATGATGATATGCTACTAATTATAAGTTTCTTTTCAAAGGCCCAATAAGCCGATGCATACATAGCCCACAAACGAAACAAAACAAAACAGGCCCTGCTGATGTCAGAGGCCAGATTTAGGGAGTGCTATCCTCTCAGATATCTCATATTTTGCGTGAGCGACGTGTCCGGTGCCTATTCGGGGATAGCGCGGGGGCCAGTATTATTTGAGTTTTGAGATTCGTGCGAATTCAGATAGAGGAAGAGTAGTCTCCTCTCCTACGGCGCTTATTGATCTTTTTCTTGCCCTTCCGCTTCCTTCTCTGAGTCTCCAATGGCGGCACCGGAGAAGAAGCCCCTCTCGCTGTTCGATCTCTCTCCAGATTTCTTCGATTCTAGTTGCCTTCTCTTCTCCAATGGTAATGGCTGCTCAACACATCCTTCGATTCCATCTCCTTCTCTCCCTTCCATTTCCGAGGATACCCTGATCGCCTCGGAAGAGATAAGAAGAGGCGATTCTAGTCAGACCGAGACGAAAGGAAAGGAACCCTCTTCGTCGCGCTGGACATGCAATACATGCCGTGCCGAGTTTGAGTCGCTTTTCGACCAACGCTCTCACTTCAAGTCCGACCTCCATCGCCTCAATGTACTTTTTTTATTTTTTCTTTAATTTTCAACTATATGGTATCAAATACCAATTCTAAATGAATAATTAGGGTGATTTGCGTGGTTGGAAGAAGTTTCATACTCAACCAGATTTATTGTCAGTTACTACCTCCCGGCTAGACTAGAGTATACGAACGACCTACAAGAATGGCTAGAGTAGTTACAATAGATACAAAGATTGTAGTTTGCTTACTGTTAGCTTTTGGATAGATATACCATCAGGAGTTTATCTCAGTTTTTTTATTTAGGGATAAGGTTGATCTAGCATTGCTATTTTGCTTGAGTGAGAGTTTTTCTTGAAACTCTTACAACACTACTCCTGTAACTTACCTATACCTTCTGTTTCACTTAATGAAACTGGGCTTCGGCCTTTAAAATAAAAAAAAAAGATTTATTGTCGGAATTTATTTTCTGTTTGATTATTGTTATGCAATTTATGCTTATTTTAGTATGTTGTTGCTCTTTTATTGTATAATCTTTTTTCAGTGATCCATTTTCTCATATTTCCAGAATATGAGAATATTTACAATATCTGTCCCGTCTTTGCTGGACAATGTTACTTTTTGTAAATAATACATGAAAATTTACCATTGGACTATGTAATTGGGTAGGTTATGATTTGTAGGTGAAACTGAGCATTGCTGGTAAAAAATGTGTCAACGAAGAGGATTTCGAAGGACTGGAAACTGAAAACAGCTCCTTTTTTGATACACTTGAGGTTTCAAGTATATCAGGATCAGACGATGAGTCTGAAGAGGAGGAATCTGTTCCTGGCAGGCTAGCAAGGAAAAAAAGAGATCTGTTCAAACAAAAGCTTTATTTCCATCTCAATAGCGGAGACACGGTTTCTGTGTGGCGATGCCTGCTCTTGGATGAATCTGAAGAAATATCTCAATCCTTAGATGGTAACAAATCAGAACATAATGAGGATACAAAAAAAATCGGGCAGAATGAGTTGATAAATCGGCTAAAACAATTAATTAGTGAGCCACGGGATAAAACATGTTTAAGGATAGTCTTGCTTGCAACTGGAGGCCACTTTGTTGGATGCGTATTTGATGGGAAATCAATCTTAGCACATAAAACCTTCCATAGGTATGTCCTGCTGTGACTATATATATGTTGCATGTACAGGTTTATGCTAGATGCATTGGATCCTTGCTTGAGAATTCACTTTATTATATATTCATGACCAATTAGGACTGTTCTTATTTTCTAGGTATGTTGTAAGGGCAAAAGCAGGAAAGAAACAATCTTCAAAGGATGCTAGTGGTAAGGTTGCACACTCCGCTGGATCCTCCATTCGCCGGCACAATGAAGCAGCATTGAAAAGGGTGCTGTATCTATGCTTTATAACAAACCTTCTTTATACTTATTCCTTTAGAATCAGTATATAAGTTTTTGACTTGTATTGTACATGCTCTAACACTTGCACAGGAAGTACAAGAGCTTGCCCTTTCTTGGAAGCCATACTTTGATACATGCAAGTGCATTTTGATGCATGCTCCGTCGAGAAATCGCCAGATGTTTTTTGACAAAGGGACGATTCAATCTATTTTACAGGGGTGTACTGTACGAAATGTCCCACTGACGGTTCGTAGGCCAACATTTAAGGAGGCCAAACGGGTTTATAACCATCTGTCACAGGTTAATTTTGAGAGTGAAGAGGTTGCGATCCTTTCTCATGACAATGAAGGTGTTGTCGAAGAACCGAAAGAAAAGAAAGAGGGAGAGAAGATTGAAATCAATGGAAATGAAATTAAGGAATCTTGTTCTGTTTCATCTTCTGGTGAAGAATGTCATTCGGGTAAGTTAGAACTGTAAGATGTGTACAATTGGCAATCAGATCAAGATCAGAGCTAGGTTAAATAGGGTTTAATCTAGCAGAAGCTATTCTGTTATTTTTGATTGATTTTCAGTGCTGGAGAGCATTTTCTATAGGCAAAAAGACTCCCCTCCAATTGCCTATAGAATAAATATTTAATCTGAAACTTACAAGAGGAAAATATTGTCTGAATTTTCCTGGGCCACTTTAAGCAATGGAAATAAATAGTAAAAGCAAACCAACTGGGAAAAACTTGTCTTGATTCAGTATCTATTTTTTCTTGGGTATTTAGTTTATTGTGTTTATGTGATTTTCTTGCGCCCTTTTGTTTTGTGCAGCAGTGTTTGCCTGCCATTTAATAGGAATTGGTTTGGTAAAGTAAGATAGCCTGCACGAGCACTAATGATAGGAACTCTAGTTTTTAAAAAAGGAAGTAAATTATTGAGGGCAATGTTGTCTGAAAAACTAAATAAATGAAAGGTTCACTTGTCCCTTGTAACAACTCAGCTGAACATAGGTGTTAGCTATGAATGAAATACTGATTTAGCTTTCAGCTTTTATACTTTATTTTCCTCTTTATTTTGCTACTTGCAAGACCTTTTTCGAAAGTAAGCAATTCTATACATTCCCTTTTTAATCTAGCAAGTTATAATTCCAAAAGTAGCTTATATAGTTATCATGACAGAAGATTGACAAGAACTCAATTAAAAGAGAAAAGAGAGCGAAATATGTTTTTTTGGCCCATAAACTATTGTACTTGGTGAAATTATTGGGTTTAAGTGGCCACGGTCAACTATTGCTCTTGGTTCAAGCAAGCCCTTGTAGCCAGCACTAATATGTGCTGACAGCATGTCAAGTGCTGAATCTGTTGATCTGGAACTCAGGCAATGACTTGGCTTTCACATGGTGCTTTCATGGCAGCAGTGTGATTATGTATCGGTGACATGGCACATGCATATGTAATAGTCGAGGGTGATTGGTTGGAATAAAAGAGAAATTAAGGATCTAATTGATCCAAGTTCAATAGTTCAGGACTTTGGGTAGAATAACATTTTTAGCTCTAAAAAGCAACACTTAATACCTGAAAAATTGGGTTGGTCTTGTTCCTGCTAAAACGAAATTGTATTTCATAACAAATTGACATTGATTTCCATACTCATCTTTGCATTTTTGTAACTTTCTTTTCTTCATTCCATGTAGATGCAGATGTTATCATGGACCAAACTAGTCAGCTACTTCAAAATGAAACAACACCATTACATCTGGCAGCAAAATCAGGTGATGTCATAAGGACCTTGGAGCTACTTGAGCAGGGCTTGAATCCGTGTATCAGGGATGAAAGAGGTAAAACCCCTTACATGTTAGCCCCAGATAAGGAGGTCCGAAACACTTTCAGAAGATTTATGGCACTAAACCTTGATAAATGGGACTGGCATGCTGCAAATGTGCCTAGTGCTCTAACAAAGGAAATGGAAGAATCTCAAGGGGCAAAACAGGTAAACTCCTTTGTACATAACCATGATATGTAAGAGATTGGGTAGCCAGACTGTTAAAAAAAAAGAAAAAACAAACAATTGGATCAGCAAAACTCGAATTTTGTTGCGACTTGACTGATGAGATCCGTGCAGGCGGAGAAGGATGCCAAGAAGAAGGCCAAAGCAAAAGAGCTGAAGAAGCTGAAGAAAGCTAAAGAGAAAGAAAAAGAAAAAGAAAAAGCAAAGGTCCCATCTTATTATGCTTTCACCCCAGCTTTTTTATATTATTTTGCTAAGAGTGGCAGATGGAAGTGGAGTCATGCCGTGTGTTGTTTCTCATAGTTCCTTTTTTTTTTTTGTGTGCGCTTTTTGCCTACAGGCACAAGCATCAGTTTCTCAGAAAGGTCCTGCTGAAGTTTCAAAGGGCCAACCATCTGGTCCAGTACCAGCAACTAAGCAAAAACTGCCACTGAATCCTTGGAAGCCTCCTGGTCTCTTATCTGAGGTTGGTTTTTGAGTATGAGAGTTTTGAACTACATCTCTTCAATTTTGAGTCCAGCTATTGATAGTATTAATAAATGTGTAATTAGGAGGAGCGAAAGAGGCAGCTGGCTGAGGAGAGAGAAAAGAGAGCAGCTGCAGCAGAGAGAAGATTGGCCGCACTTACAGTCACTAGTGGAGCAAGTGATGTAACTTGCTCTTACTGTCACTCTTCTCTGGCTGGGAAAGTACCGTTTCATCGGTACAATTATAAGTATTGCAGCCCAACATGCATGCATGTGCATGGAGAGATGCTGCAACCTAACTGAAATCAACCAATTTATATTAATTTTTATAATAATTATACAGTATGTAGCCTTGCAGTTGCTGTTAAATTGTACATGTTTTAAACAGCTCTTTATGTGCAAAACTCATTCTTACATGGTGACTTGGCCGAAACCGTTTACATGTCCCATCCCCACCCGCTTCTGTTAGCTAGCTCTTTCAAGATGCTAAATGCAATTCTCATCATCTTCCATCTATTCCGTCAAACCTGAACATATGCTCCTTTCGTTGTATAAGACTTCAACTGGTTCCTCCATTCAGCCAGTTTTAAACTAGAATTCTGAAACTACTAAAGATCCTTCACCAGAAAATAAATCTGCTGTGATTCTCGGGAATCACAGGACCCTGCGATCCTCAATCTCAACTGTTGATATTTTTCGAGATATGTGCATGAAAATTTACTTTTCCAAAAAGTTTTCGAGATCCGTGCACAGAAAATTTTGAACCATTGATTCAGAATTTTAGAATCCTGCGATCCGTCTCGGAATCGCAGCAGATTCGGACTCCCTTCACCATCATGATGTTTAGAGTGTGTATCCTCTGAGATATCTCAACTTTTGCGTGACTGACGTGTCTGGTGCCTATTTGGGAATAGCGCAGGGCCCAGTATTATTTGTGCTTCGAGATTTGTGCATAACGTATTTGAATGGTCGCAATTTTCAATAAAGTCACGCAAAGTTTGAGATATCTCAGAGGATGCGAATTTGTAGTAAGAGGATGAATCTAGGATCCCTATTTTGGACCTATTGCTAGGTCATCAGGCTCTTACTGGGCCAGCTAAATCTTCTTGAATTTTTCTAATTTTTTATTCTTTTCTTTTCTTTATTTTTCAACTGGAAACTGTTTTGATTACCATGAGTATGCAACTCAAATTTGACAACTCAATTTTTAACTCGTGAGTGAGGGCTCGTTAAAAGGGATGTCATTGTCTTACTTTGATGGATCCGAACTTAGCGATGGTTAAATGGATTGAATATGAGTTTAGCATTTTTCACCCAATCCCGACTTGACCCATTTTATTATGTTTTGTTTGATTTAGTTTGAAATTTAGTACAAATTAAGATTAAGTTGCATAAATAAATTAAAAAATATTTAATGCACCCTTAGAACTGACTCAACTTGATCCGACCTGTCCTATTGGCTATTGGCTATTGCCTATTGCTACCCTTAGAACTCGAGCGCTTCTTGTCAACCACGAAATATCGATGAGAAATTGCCCCTCTTAACTCTCCTTGAAGTCATTTCAGATTGGAGCAGCTCCTTTGGTTGGAACCACACGATTGATCCCATTTCCCATACGAATTAAGTTGTACACCCACCCGTGAGTCTTAAAATCTTTATATGAAAAGCTATGACTTGAGTGCATGCCCAGAGATAAGAGATACCAGCCAACTACCATGATAGCTCATCTATAAGCTCTACAAAGTACAAACACTTTCACATATATACCATGACCATGCCCAGAGACACTCTGATACTGTCATTTAATTTTTTAGGCCACGCGGACTGTTCTTCACGGTTAATTAAGTCCCTACTCATAAATAGTCAATCTATTGATCCCCTTTTTTTCATTCATATTATTATGTGTACTAAAATGCCATATTTCCTTGAGTTAATAAACATGAGCACGTGAATTGAGACATGTTGACATCATGCAAGCCGACCGAAACCCTTCAATAAATATATATGATGCATTTCATTAGCAACAGCACAAGCTGATTCAAATAATTTAACTCGCAAAATATGGTGACGGAGCCTTCTTCATCCACTGCCACCGGGCACCACTCTGTAGACATTCAAACAGTACTTGTAGATGATACAAACAACCAGACCAAGAGAAATAAGCGCATGAACAACAACAACAACAACCACCACCACCAAATGAAACCCCGTGTAGTTGGGGGCGGCATCGGTGGTGGAGAAAGAAGACCCCTGGCCAGCAAGACCTTCAACAGGCAAGTCTCGCTCGAGTCTGGAGTGACAGCGCTAGGCATGGAGAAGCGTTTCAAAGGCACTTACAGTTACAGCAGCAGTGGAGAGGGGTCAACGGCTCTGCCCCGTAGTGGACTGAGCTTAGGTGATGCTGTTCCAAGAAAGGGGGATTTCAGCATCTTCAGAACAAAATCGACTCTCAGCAAGCAGAACTCCTTGCTTCCATCAAGAGAGCTTGATCCACACCATTTAAATGGATTTTCCGGAGCGCTAAGGCAAGAGGACCCTGTTACTACAAATGTGCCTGCAGGAAGATACTTCGCTGCCCTTCGAGGCCCCGAGCTTGATGAAGTTCGGGTATTAATTAAACTTCCCCACCACTGATTCTTCTTTTCAATGTTTCATATTTTTATTTATTCCTTTTTCAGGAAAGCACTACTTGATTAGTATGTTGATTTAATGAAACTTTAATTGGGTTCATATATACTCGAGTGTTTCTTAATTACCTGTACATATTCACTATTCAGGACTCGGAGGATATTCTACTCCCCAAGGACGAGAAATGGCCATTCCTCCTACGCTTTCCAATTGGTTGCTTTGGCATTTGTCTTGGCCTCAGTAGCCAGGCAATCTTATGGGGTGCCATTTCATCCAGCCCGGCCCTGTCATTCCTCCATGTCACCCCAATAATCAACCTGGTTCTGTGGGTCATTGCCCTTACAGTGCTGGTATTTGTTGCAACAACTTATTCACTCAAGTGTGTCTTCTACTTTGAGGCAATCAAACGCGAGTACTTCCACCCTGTTCGAGTCAACTTCTTCTTTGCTCCATGGATTGCTTGCATGTTCTTGGCAATTGGCCTCCCTCCTGCCTTTGCACCAGCTAGACTTAATCCAGCAGTCTGGTGTGCATTTGTAATTCCGGTGTTTGCACTGGAGTTAAAGATATATGGGCAGTGGTTATCTGGTGGGAAAAGGCGCCTCTGCAAGGTAGCAAACCCATCGTCTCACCTTTCGGTGGTGGGGAACTTTGTGGGAGCTATTCTGGCAGCAAAGGTCGGGTGGTTAGAGGCCGGGAAATTTATGTGGGCAGTTGGATTGGCACATTACTTGTGCGTTTTCGTGACTCTTTATCAGCGACTACCGACCAATGAGGCACTACCAAAGGAGTTGCATCCAGTTTATTCCATGTTTGTTGCCACTCCATCAGCGGCAAGCATTGCTTGGAAAGCCATTTATGGAGAGTTTGATGCAGTTGCAACAACTTTTTTCTTCATAGCACTCTTCCTGTACATCTCACTCATTGTACGGATTGAATTCTTCAGAGGATTTCAGTAAGGACTTTGTTTCATTGACCTAGCTACTAGACTAGTTAATTTGCCATGTGCTGCGAGTTCATTGCTCTTGTGCCAATTTACCCAAATCAATAAAAATCAATAAATTAAGTATTTAGCTTAATCATAGCTAATTTAATTTGCACCAAATTGCAGTTTAAACTAAAAGTGTTTAATTGAAGGAAGGCACCTTATTTTTCTTCTCTTGGCAGGTTCTCGGTGGCATGGTGGTCTTACACCTTCCCGATGACAACCGCATCCTTGGCTTCAATTAGATATGCAGAGGAGGTCCCGTGCTTCTTAAGCAAAGGCTTAGCTCTCAGCCTCTCTCTCATGTCCTCTACCATGGTCACTGTGCTCTTTGTTTCAACTCTCCTACATGCATTTGTATGGCAATCCTTGTTCCCAAATGACCTTGCCATTGCCATTACAAAAGATAAGAACAATGGACAGAAAGCACACGGGAAATGGAAGAAATCCTCAAAGAAGGCTCATGACATCAAACGCTGGGCAAAGCAATCACCCTTTTCCCTTGTTTCTTCCATTAAAAAAACCATTTCTGCTGACAAGGATTCAGATGGTAATTTAAATTCCTAAAAGAGACAAGTTTGGCTGAATCGGCATTATGTTATACACCCAAATTCTAGCGTGTGCAATTGGGTGGGTGTAGTACAATTCTGCATTTCTATAGATGGTTTGTTCATAAGAGTACATAGAGTTCATATTTCGGAAAGAGTTTAAATAGTTGTGATGATGATAAATTTCTATTGTAGTTATACTTACTGTTCACTTCCACTTAATAAAGAGAGTTCATATATTACAAACAAAACACATCGGATAAGCCAAATTAACACAACATCAATGGAGGCGACACTGCAATAAATTATCTACAATAGAGATTTCTTTCAAGTTGAGAGAAAGAAATCAATTTATTCAATTGGAGGCAGAAGCAAACCACTTAAACATAAGCTTAAACCCATCAATATCGACTCACCAATATAAAGTCGTCATCATTAAGAACTTGCACATCCTTCTCTCCCACAAAATTATCCGATCCGATAGCCTTAACAATTTCAACAAACTCTTTCCTTTTCTCCAAAGGTAGTGGATAATACGGCAATCGAAAGACAGGACGTATCACCCCTAACTGCATTAAAGCAGTGTTCATCGGAATAGGATTCACCTCACAGGATAACCACTGGAACAAAGGCTTAAGTTTCTCATAGAGCGAAGAATTCTCTCCTCCAAAAACAAGCTTATGCATCAGCCCGGGTACAAGGTTGCTAGCCATAGAAGTAACACCAACAGCCCCACAAGCCCACATGGCTTCATAGCAGTCCCTGTCACCCCCGCTCCATATAACCAAACCTTTATCCACATAATCTCTGATCCTCTCATTCCCTGCACACTCTTTAACCCCCACAAAATTGGCGCTATTTCTAGCAAGATCATGCATGACATCAGCAGGTATGTCTTGGCCGGTCCGGTAGGGAACATCATATATAATAGTGGGTCCCAGGGATAAAACAGCCTGGAGATGGGCAACAAGGCCTTGAATAGAGGTTTTACCATAGTAAGGGTTTATCTGAAGGGCAGCATCCATGCCTACTGCAAAACCCTGCTCAGTAGCACGAACAGCCTCACTAGTTGAGTTGCTGCCGGTGAAACCAATAACACGAATGGATTTGCCGAAGTGGTTGGCGGTGTGGCCAATTAACATGATGTGTTCATCCCAGCTCAGCAAATGGCCCTCCCCAGCAGTGGACCCCACAAGCACCCCCTCTGCACCGCTGGCTATCTGCACGTTCATCATCTCATCATATGCCTCGAGGTCAATCTGACCGTCTGGCAGGTAGGGGGTCTTCATTGCCGTAATTAGCCTCAGACTTTTTAATTCCTCGATGGAGGCTCTGCTGAATCAAAATTTGGGGACAAATTATAAAACGATTAGTGATTGCTTGAAACTCTATTACGCTACTAAATTGCTGCTATTTTATTAGTATCCTGTTCCTAAAAGTATTCTGATAAGCACATGTCAATGATTATTAGTTCATTAGTACTACAAGAATCTGTTTTATCCGCGAGAGTAAAAGTGGTCGATATCCTCACGGATACTCCCATCGGTAATAGCGATACCCTCGGCAATAGTAATTTTTTACCCTATAACAGATTCTTGTAGTCATTAGTTAATTCTAAATCAAGAATCTGGAGCGACCTTGATCCCAAACTGAGAACCCTTAAAAAAATTAAGCACCCATGCTCCTAAAATACACCGGAGCAAACAAAATGGTAGGCTCAGTACAATAGTGAAAAAATTGGTACTCATTTAATTTTAAATCTGGTATTCTGGTATGTACAGAGTCATACCAGCATCAGTTAACAAAACCCCACCTCTTCTAAGTTCTAAAAGCAATAGACAGAAACTGACCTCTTACAAGTACCTGCAACTGGTACAGTGTGGTTCGACGCTACTTTTGTAGGCGTTGCATTTCTTAAACCCAAGCTACTGCTGATGGGAAATAAACCGGAGGCCATCTGAACAGAGAGTTAATTAATAAATGTTGTTACGAAGATAATAAGATATATAAGAGGCAGAGAGAAGGAAGCTTCCGTTCCGTACACGGGTGTTTGAGTTGATCTTCCTCGAGAGGAGCGATGCAATGGAAAGTGCAATTGGTGTGGCTGTAGTCCTATAGTGATCGTTGTAGCTAGACCGTATGGGTCAAATAGGTCTCGTTGGGATACGGTGAACATGGTAGTGAAACAAATGGAGCGCCGCAGAGAGAGAGCCCAGAGCCCCATTTGCTTATTTGTTAATTCTCCAGCAACCAACTGGCGGCGGGCTGTATTCTTCTCTCTGCTACTTTTTTATGTTTTCTTTGACACGAAAGGATGACTTTTCTTTTGTCTTAGTCTTGGTTTTATTTTTCTAAACTATTTTGGCGCTATTTCTCTTTCCTGTCAAGAGATATTTCATTGCGCATATTGCTGTAGTCAAATATTACTTGATCGAAAGAAAAATGTAAATGTTAATGACATCGAACGGTCATGGTACACTCAAAATGTCGTATGATCTGTTGGTTTGTTAGTCAATGCCACTCAAAATGGACATCATATCATGGTGCGGTGGTGCCGGTCTTTCAAACCCCACTATCAACCGCCACGAAAAATCAACAACTTTTTATCTAATCAAATTAAATTCGGATTTAAAAAATAATTATAATATTGAAACCTGGTCTTTACATGAAAAATGATAAATCTTTATTCAAATTTTATTATTTATTAAATGACTTTAATATTATAACGGTTCATATTTATCAGTTTTTGATGAAACGTTAAGAATATATTACACTCAAATTTACAAGCCCATTAATTTCAGATTTTTGCTTCTTTAAAAATGTATTATAAAAAACTGACTGTTCATTAGCTATGGTATGAATCTCAAAAACAGACTCCCTATGTCTAAATAGGCACCGAATTTCAATCGCTCGGGCTGGAAATTCGCTATGTCATATTCTACCAGTCAAGTTTATGGAGTCTAACCCCTGAACACCATATTTTGTGGAATCCAGACCCGAACTTAGATTTAAAAGACATAGATGCCTTCTTTGTCATCTCTTCCCCATTTTCTTATATTTACATGGTTTCATTTATTTATTTATATTTTTTTTAAATATTTTTGTTGTATATAATTCTTATTTAGTTTTTTGTGATGATGTTAATTGGTTGTTTTGAAAAACATTACCTAAAAAATTAACAACATTACAAAAAACTAAATATAAATTATATACAACAAAAAGATTTAAAAAATATAAATAAATAAAACCATAAACTTGTAGGAGACAAGAAGAAAATGAGAAAGAGGGGGACAAAGAAGGCGTCTCTATCCTTTGAATTAAAATTTGAACTAACTCCAAAATTAAATATGACGCGCATGTATGGACTCCATAGTTTATGAAGTCATGGGGGGTGGACTCCATAAACTGTGGAGTACACCCTTTTATTTTATTTTTATTTTGAATTCACGAACGTTTTAAAATATGGCTCCCCTTACGAATGCCTTAAAGCATGGCGTGTTTCCTACCATCCATGATTTCTCCAGCTTATTTCAATTTTTAAAATTCTGATTTTTTATTTCTCATCAAGGTTCTAAATAGCAATTATCACATCATCGCGAAGAGACTAAAAAAAGCTATCGCGAATAGCGTAGCTATAGCGGAAGTTATCATACATGGTGTTTTTTTTCTTTTCAAAAATTAAATAATATATTTTTACTAATTATTAACATTATCAACATTGGAAAATTGAGATAACAACCAAATGACAACTAATTTAATTCTATACTTTTTTCAATCATGCAAATAAAAAAATAATCTACAAGGTAGCATTCTTTAATAGTTCATACTTCATAGTATTACGGATTATAATAAGCGAAGAGCAATTAATTTTACAAGTGAAACGAAGTCAGTACCTATTTGATCATTTTATAGATTACAATAATCGAAATCAGCATTTAATTGAAATAAAGGGCAATAATTTTACAATTGAATACTAGATAAAAAACAAACAAAGGAAAAAATTAATATTTGAATATTTTCCGATTAGAAGGAGAGACTAAATCACAAATAGAAGCAGAAACACAGAGTCGATTTAGCATACCTAGCATAACGGATCATGTAGTATCATAAATAGGAACAGAAGCACAGAAGTCCATGTAAATTGTACAAAAAAAACTCATGTAACATAGCGTAGCCGTCCGCAATAGCGTGTAGCGGTAATAGCGGTATGCTATTACAGCTATAACAGTCGTAACTGAATTAGCACACTTTTATTTCATAGCTTAGTTTTTATGATAAAAATAAAGATAGGGCAGCTTATAGCTAATTATTTAGAATCTTGTTTCTCATTAATAAAAAATCCGAGAAGAGAGGGGAGTCCGGATTATCTGAAGTAACTCGAATTTTGAGTTTAGATTCGTTGCATTCTGGCTTAAATATGGTGGGACAAAACAGACTTGACGGTCTGGATCTAAACTCAAAATTTGATTTACTTTAGAATTCGGAGAGGAGGGTACTGGATTCAAATAAAAAATGTAAGAGAGAAATGGATGGAGGAATAGAAGACGGAATACAATATATTAGAAATAAGAAATTGCTATACCAGTGAAAAAGGGTTGGAATGGAATGGAAATATGGAATAGGTTATGCCAACTTTATATCTTTTGAGATATTTATTTGTTATGAAATAAAAAATTTCCGAGATATGTGTCACTAATTGAAAAATTCTTTTTGTTGATATTCAGCTTTAGGACATGAGGTAGAAATCATGCCCAAATATAAAGATGCTGGAATTATATTTAAAAAGAAATAAAGGATGGAGTGCACACGGATTCCATTGCTCTTTGAGATTCCTCTTACACCAGTGACTTGTTAGTGCACTGGTCAAGTTGCTTCTCTTTCAATGTTTGTTTCTTTTGGAAGCTGCTTCTAAAGATGCAACACATTTTCTTCAAACAGAACCAATCCATATGCAGATCGAGCATGAGTCATCATCTCCGATTCATCTCCTTTGCATTTCCCCTTCCTCGTCCCAAATCAAAAAGATCAACTGTAACAGCATTATGGACTTCCGATTCGCCATCAAATGCTTTCTGGGACTACAACCTTCTCTTCTTCTCACAGCGCTCTGAGTTGCATCGACCAATCCATCTACAACCGATATTTGGCTCGCTTCCGACGGACTTCCCCGCCGGCACATACTACCTCGTCGGCCCAGGTCTATTCTCTGATGACCATGGATCTACTGTGCACCCTCTAGATGGCCACGGCTATCTTCGGTCTTTTAATTTCTCCAATGGGGGAGTCAACTACTCAGCACGGTATTAATTTTTAATAAATAATTCTGACCTACCTGTCTAATTCCCAACAGTTCAATTTGATAATGAAGTAACTATTAATTCTCCTTGTTGAGTTATTTAAATTATTCCCAACAGTTCAGCTACCTTTGTGCAATTTTCTTTTATTAAGGGGCCGGTATTAAAGCAATAAATAAATATAACATTTTCCTGTAATGATTTTATTGTAAAAACAGGTATGTTTCAACTGATGCAGAGAGAGAGGAAAGGAAGGGAGAGAAAGAGTGGAAGTTCACACATCGAGGCCCTTTTTCGGTTTTGAGAGGAGGAACAAGGATAGGAAATGTGAAAGTGATGAAAAATGTTGCCAATACCAGTGTGGTGCAGTGGGCTGGTCGATTGCTCTGTCTCTGGGAAGGAGGGGAGCCTTATGAGATCGATCCTCAGTCGTTAGAAACACTTGGGCCAGTTGATCTGACTGGAGTTGATGCTTATCAGACAGTAAAGGATGAGGATTGGAGGAAAGAGTTGTTACGAGGGGGAACTAAAATGGTTGGAATTGATATTGCTTCCTTTTTCTTAAAGCCTATTCTTCATGGCAAGTGCATTTGTGATATATATGTAATATGTTTATTCTTAATTTCTTCTAGTGTAAATTAAGAAGCTATATATTTTGTTAATTGATCTAACTTACGATGCAGGGTTATTTAACATGCCACCAAAAAGACTGTTAGCTCACTACAAGATTGATCCTGAGAGAAAGAGGCTCCTGATGCTTTCGTGTAATGCCGAAGACATGCTTCTAGCACGCTCCAACTTCACTTTCTATGGTCAGCGTTCTCTTCAGGATTTTGATGCGTCTTTTCGTAACTTTTTTCACTAAAATTTCTGAAACTCCACTTATCATAGAACAATGGAAAGTGCTGTAAATACTTTTTTAAGTATCATCTTTTTATAATGTAAGAAGAAACATTATACTAAATGAATGCAGTGTTATATAATATTCTTTCAACAGAGGTACTTCTTTCTATAATGCATTAACACTGCTGCAACATGCTAATGAGAAAATTTCTTTTACTTGTACCTCTTGTTTTCAGAATTTGATTCGGATTTCAAGCTAAAGCAGAAGAGAGAGTTCATTATTCCTGATCATCTGATGATTCACGACTGGACTTTCACTGACAGCTACTACATACTAGTCGGAAATCGCATTAAACTTGACATCCCTGGTATTCTTACAATACATTATGTTAATTAAGGAATTCCAATTACTATGTTATTTTTCATTTTCTTCCAATATTCTGCTAAATCCTCAAGTCAACTGAACAGCATCAATCCGTGCACTGTGTGGTACACAACCAATGATATCAGCTCTATCCGTGAACCAAACTCGACAAACTACACCAGTATATGTCCTACCCCGTTTTACAAATGCGAAAAATGGAAGTACAATGAATTGGAGAAAGCCCATTGAAACCCCTCGGCAGTTTTGGGTGACCCATGCTGCAAATGCTTTCGAAGAAAGAGATGATTTAGGCAATGTGGAGATCCATTTACAACTGTCAGCATGTTCATACCAGTGGTTCGACTTCTACAGAATGTTTGGTATTTTAGTTTATGGATCCTAATTTGATATATAATTTGTTGCTCTTTTGTTTATTCTGAAAGAATGTAAGGCATGTCAAACTGTCTTAAGCTTTTGCAAATTTGATTTTGTAGGATATAATTGGCGTAATGCAAAGCTGGATCCTTCTTTCATGAACACAGTTGCCAGGGGTGAGGATTTACTGCCTCACTTAATGCAGGTAGTTTTGTTAGTCACCAAAGTATTAACTATATTAATTTTTAATGATGTTGATTACTCCTTTAATTAATAGTTCTTTCTATTCTTGTAGGTGTCAATTAAGTTGGATTCAAGAGGTAAATGTGTTGTTTGCTCAGCTGAAAATCTATCAAACAAATGGAATAGACCAGCGGACTTCACAATCATCAATCCTGCATTTGCTGGCCGAAAGAACGCTTACATATACACTAGTGCTGCTTCAGGAAAACGGAGGTTATTGCCGTATTTTCCATTTGATAGTGTTGTTAAATTCAACACGAATACTGGCAAAGTTGCATTGTGGTCTTCAGGCAGCAGAGCGTTTGTTGGAGAACCCGCCTTTGTTCCCAGAAGCATCGATAAAGGAGATGCTGAGGATGATGGCTATATTTTAGTTGTGGAGGTAAGAACATAAATTGATTATATATGTACCAAGGGACTATCTTAGGAAATGGTAAAATTATATAATTTACTGAATGGTGATACGTCTTCTTTTATGATTCCTTACAGTATGCAGTATCAAAGCAAACATGCTACCTTGTTGTGCTGGATGCAAAGAAAATAGGAGGGAAGGATGCACTGGTTGCAAAATTTGAGGTGCCAAAAAAGCTGAGATTTCCATTTGGATTTCATGGCTTTTGGGCAAACAGAGATCGCTATAATTGCACACTAAATACCAACAGCCCATGTGTTTAAATGGTTATATATACACCCTTTTAGCTTTTTGTAACACTATTTTCTTAATGGGAATTCGAGGGAATGATAGTATGGTACTAATCTGAAAATAAGAAATGATACAGTCTCACCTCAAAAGCTTTATGTACTTTCAAGTGAAATAGCTTTATTTTGGATCAATATCTTCGTTTACAAAATCAAAATAGTCAATTTGAACCGTTCAACTTGATTATCGTATGAAAATGTACTCGTAGATCAAATTTATATTTTTTTTATAACTTCTTATTATTTTCTTATACAAATAGAAAATTACTTGATCTAAAGATCATAAACTATTTAAAAATAGTGATCTTCTATCCATTAAATTAAAAAAAAATGTAAATTTGAAGCAAGAGAGAGCTGAGTACCTAAGCAAATAAATTATCAAGAATCCCTAGAAGAAAAAAAAGTTGGAATTTTATAGCTTGATCAATATCTCCGTTTTAGGTTGGAATTTTATAGCTTTTAGAAGCCCCAGAAATAAAAAAAAAAAGACCCAAAAGGACATGAAGCAAGAGAGAACTGGGCACCTAAAAACATAAATTATTAAATTATAGTGACTAATGCATGATCTACCATTGAGAACCAAATTAAGAACACTGGTACAATGCATGGCAGATATTTACATATACATATATATATATAGAGTAGGGCTATTGTACTTCGCGAAGTAAAACTTCGTTTTACTTCACGCTCATACACCCATTTCCAAAATCCAAATCGTCGATCCGACCGTTCAAGTTGTTCTCTATATTGAAATGTGCTTGGAGACCAAATTTTACATTTTTTGGAATTTTTTTACTATTTATTAAGCCACTTTGAAAATCGCTGATCCATTGTGAATAGTAAAAAACAGTAAAAAATTCTGGACCAATGGATCAACGACTTTCAAAGTGGCTTAATAAATAGTAAAAAAATTCCAAAAAAATGTAAAATTTGGTCTCCAAGCACATTTCAATATGGAGAACAACTTGAACGGTCAGATCGACAATTTGGATTTTAGAAATGGGTGTATGAGCGTGAAGTAAAATATTGGTTTTACTTCATGAAGTACAATAGCAAAATTCTATATATATATATACATAAGAAATAAAGCATGAAATAAACGATAAATCGTCCATTGTGGGATAATATTGATGTCCAACAACCTAATTCATAAACAAGTTTCCTGAAATTGTTGAGATACAAAATAACTATAATGATCTTTCTTTCTTTTTTTTTGAGAAACCTGACAGAGGCTGTCAGTTACAAGTAACTATAATGATCTTTCAAACTAACCACTACAGTAGTACCAAAATAACCACAATTCCACAAATACACTACAACTAGAACAGAAGTATCATCTCCGAAAGGTCATGTCGGCAAATTATTTTTGAAGACGTCCCAGAATCACAATAAGAAAAACAAAGACAGAAAGCATTAGAGACGACTTCACTGCATCAGAAAAGAACTCTGATTCCTCGTCTCCCTTCTTCTCTGAGGAATGAACTAAATTGTTCACAAAGGTTGTCACCTTTTCGATTAATTCCGTTATGGTTGTCTTGGTGTTGCTGTAAATACTACCTAGAGCTGAAACCATGGCTTCTAGAGGACCTGTGCTGTCCCTACTTTTTGCATCAGCAACTCCTGCTGCACAAGACAAATGAAAACAAGGATTTCAAATAAACAAAGATACTATCAATGATTCCATCTCGGGGAATCATAACAACTTAGAGGCAAATCATGCAATCTATATTAGTATATGATCAAATCATGTGATGCAACTCATGCAACAAAAAGAAGAAAGATATATCCATAATATATTCACCTAAACTACGCAATTAGAGAAAATTTTGCCACAAGTTTCTCTGATTTGACAAAAGTTGCATTCTTTGAACGAGATTCATACCGAAGGTAGTTATACAACCCTTCTTGCATATAAACTAATTTTAGCCTGCTCCTACAGGTTAACACCAAAAATTGTATAGCTGAGCAATCATCTCTGCCTTACTGTAAATTAGAACAGTACAACAATCAAACTAAGATACCTTCAGAGAGTGATTTCTTTATTTCTTGTACTGCCTCATTCTTCATAACAGCATCCCACACAGCTCTGTCAGATGAGAGTGAGACCACCATTCTCTAGGGAGGGAAGAAAATTCAATTCGTGGACTATATGATAAAAAATAAACATATATCACAATCAGAAAATGCCTTTAAAAATATAATAGCATGCCTGAATTGAGGGGTTAACTTTGAGCAAGTGAAATGCTTCCAAAGCTTTCTGGCAATTGTTTGGTGTAGTAGATATTTCGCTGCATGCATGAAATGCTGGCTCGATCCAATCTGATTCTGGTTCAGTTCTAGCTGATGTCCTTGATACTGAGATTATTTCTCTTTTAGCAGTGTCAGAATTTGAATCTTCATAGGTATCATCACCATCATCTCTTTCTTGAGGAATTGTGGAAGGTATTGACATCCTACAATTGAAGTCCAAAAGTGTTATAGTTTCAGAGCAGCTGAATGAAGACTCCAATCCTGATACCAATGGTTGGAGATACTACTGAGACAATTTTATACCGAAATATTTTTAGTTACCATCTTAATATTTAAAAAAAAATTAACTTTACCAGCGACTTCTTCAAAATTTCAAAATTTCAATATTTTGGAGATTTGAATCTGCGCGGAACCATTACTCTGGACAGTACTATTTTTCCAAAGTACTAACATTTGTTTATAATTTTTCATAAAAGTTCCAACATTTGTCTATTATTTGGGTGCAAAGATCAAATTCACTAGAAAACAAATGTACTAATTTTTCAAAAATTCAATTCTGAGTAGTCGCTTTTCATATTTACTAGAAAGAAGTTTCAATCTGTGAGGAATTTTAAAATATTAAGATGGTAAAAAGAGTAAAAAATTGGGACTTTTTTAGTGTTTTCAAGTCGTACGAAATTACCATATAAAGCATTCCCTTTTATAAGAGGAGAGGGAATGACTAATGACTAATGAGGGATGGTTTGTAATAATCTAAGAAAGGGGATACAAAAAAGGAGGGAAGAGAGAAGAGAGAAGAGAGAAGAGAGAAGAAAGGGACTAACTGTTGAAGACTCCAGATTGCGGCTTCGACCTCTTCTGAACTGGGCATCGTTTCGAGAAGCCAAAACTCGTGTGATCCTAGCGCGGCCTCTCCTTCCTCTGGATTAATAGTCTCCCACTCGTTCCACGCGGCCTCCTCACCGGCCAAGGTCGGCGAAGTGGTGGCAGCAGGGGGAAGCGGAGAGGGGACACTCACGGTACGGAGTTCCGCGCCGCCACCCCTCGCCGTGGAGCTGCCGGCGCCGAAGGAGAACGCCTCCTTGCCGGAGACTACCCGGCTAGCGGCGCTAAGCATGTTCCCTCCCACTCGCGATGATCTCATCATGGTTTTTCTTTCTCTCTGTGACCGTGTCCCAATTCCCAAAGGGGTATATCTATTGAGACATTGAGTGGTGGATTGGATAAGTAAGGTGAACTCAGGAGGTGGGAATCTGTTGGTTTTTTCAAATTCGCATCCTCTGAGATATCTCAAACTTTGCGTGACTTTATGGAAAATCTCAACCATCAAATACGTTCTGCACGAATCTAGAAGCACAAATAATACTGCCCCCCTGCGCTATCTCCAAATAGGCACCGGACACGTCGGTCACGCAAAAGTTGAGATATCTCAGAGGATACGCACTCGGTTTTTTGGCCATTTCGCAACAAGCGGTGTGTTCCTCTGCTATCATTCCAGGAGATGAATGTATGTGGCGAGTTAACGAATTATTTATTAATTATATTCATATTATATATTTGAACAATGAATTAAATTTGAGAAAGGAACTTTTTTATCATAATTTTACCGATTCTAAATTTGTCATAGGAAAATATAACAGAGGAATTGACGTCCAACTTTTGGTCCACTGAAGGATGTTGAAGGTTTTTTTTGTTCAAATTCTCCATAAATGCATTAATTTATTGTCCACACCTGAAAGAAACGACGAATCATATGCTAATTCTTACAAAATTAATTGCAATTTAAATATAGTAATTAATTGTAACAGATAAAATTAAGAGTTATTATTAGGTATATCTGCCAATTTTTAATTGTTTAATCATCAGCATTGTAACATGCGAGCAATTTGCTGAATTGCACTGTTAGAGATTTGAGGTAACTTTTTTAAGGGAAACATATAGCTCATAGATCATTTTAATATTTAGTATATAAATATTTTACTATAAAATAGGAGAACTGACAGCAAAGTTAATTGCAAAAAGGCAAGAGATAAGTCGGTGCACAGAGTAGACTAGAGACTAGAGAGTACTGCTAACTGAGTTAACAAGCAAGGAAGAATAGAATATTTGCACAGATAGATAACAAATGGGAGATCATATTTACACAGCTAGCATAATTTGTAAATATTCAAGCTTTTAACTTCCATGACAGAACCAGCACACTTCGTTTTAGCACTGATATATGAGAAATACAGGATAAATTGGATTTATGATGCACTATTCTATTATTGAATTAAGGAACAAAATTCCAGTAAGCATATCAATTCAAGCAAAGAGTATTAATTATGAAATATATTATTTGTGATATTTTCCTTCAAAACTGGCTTCATCTATACATACAGATCTTTTTTATTTCTCATTCTTAGCCTCCTTACCTTTCATTTTTCTTTCAATTTTTGGTGTATACAAAGTTTTGTCTCCCTCTTCTCTTCTGCGTACCGGCTTCTTTCGCATGCATTTGGATTTGGTTTAAATAAATCCAAGAACCACTATGTAGTTCAATCAAACCCTCTTAACATTTTACTTAAAACAAAGGCATATTCCTTCCTTCCTACGTACTCTCTTCGCGTTCCGTGTAGTTTTTCACCACTTATTAGTTCAATCAAACCCCTCTAACATTTTAGTTAAAACAAAGGCTGATTCGTTCCCTCCTTCCTCTATTCTCCATTCTCCATCTCCACACGTTAGGTAAAATTATTCCGACCTGATTCATTAGCAGCTTAATTGATTGCAAAATTAAGTAATAGATCATCTGTTGCTACATTTACATTTAAGAGACTAATTCCTCACTTGCAGTTCTAGAAATATGATTCTTCAGATCCTAAAGAGTTTAATTTCAAAATCAAATATCAGTAATTGGAAATAACCGAGCCACAAGGGCTACTTACCAGATTCTCCATTGATGTAAATGATAACCAAAAATCAATCCAATTACTTACTAGCTAACCCGACATTTTATATAAATAGATGCAAATGATATTATATAACCACATGAAAACTGAAAAATTCCAATTGCTCATGCATTACTCTTACTTTGTCCAAACAAAAAGAAACTAACAAACCAGTCTTTAAACTGATACTCAACACTGCAACAACTCTAGTATCCAATTCTTAAACTGCAAAATTCTACCAGAAACAAAATCTGAAAATAACAAGACACTCCAAACAACCACAAAGATATTATAGTGTCTAAGTTCAGCGGTAGCGGCGGAGGGAGAGTGTCTGGTTCCTCTTCCAGGTGGCACGGCGTGATGGCCTCATCTTGTGGTGCCTGTGACCCTTGCCACGCAGACCACGGAATTTCTTGCCTGCTGAGGTAAGACCACGGAGCTCACGGTGCTTGTGGACTCCCTTACATATCCAACTGATCCTAGGATCATTACGCACTGCTGCATGGGCAGCATCAACAAGGATAACCTCAAAGTACTTGTAGGACGAATCCTGCAATCATATGGAGGAGATACATTAGTGCATGATTACTACTTGTGCTCAACTGATAGGCAAAGAAATTAATACCCCAGGTTTGCTTTTTTTAAATAGTAACCAGGGGTCACCTACATTCATTCCTTCCTAAAAGGGTGGAGCAAAGACCTAAAACAAACAATACCCAGCAGATTGTGAAGTACTGTAACCAACATTTCACAGACTAAGAAATTAATACCCCAGGTTTGCTTTTTTTAAATGGTAACCAGGGGTCACCTACTTTCATTCCTTACTAAAAGGGTGGTAACCCAAGCTATGTACTAACACTTTAAACTGATAGACAGACATAAGAAAATTGTTTTGATTGAATTGTTGCAACCACGATAAACTAACCTCATTGACCCAATATGAGTTGAGCACACGAAGGCCACCAAGCTTGCGACCAGCTCTCTCCTCAGCAACAGACCTCTTGTTCCTCTGGAACTTGAGCTGAGTAATACCCTGGTGTTTGGGCTTACCATACACAATACCCTTTGGAACAGGCCTCTTCCTGCCACCACGCCTTACCCGCACACGGTAGACGACATAACCCTGCACACAGGTATAATGCCATCTTTGTAAAAAAACATGAAATGAATTAAGGAGTCTATACAACCAAGAAAGAACTACAAGAACCCACATATATATACAATGTTGGACGCATGGAATCAATAAAGTAATATTACATTTGATGTTTTAAATATTGCCAAGTTAAATACTAAATTCAAAATTTAAGCTGTTGTATAAGAAAATGTACAGACCATACAGTATTAGAAACACTTTGATATAACTAAAAATGACAGACAGCATATCATTCTATTGCAAGGAAATCAAATATTACATTTAGATTGGCAAATTTATCTGCCATTCTGATCTGAGGAATCATAAGAAGGTTCTAGTATCTCAAGTTAAACAGGTAATTTTCAATAACCCTACTTTGGCAAATAAAGTAAATGTTACCATTCTTTCATTAAGCAAACAAAAACACAGCAGCTGGTATGAAGATGCAATTTAAGAAACACATAATGCACAGCAGTCCAGGGAGAAACATTCATTCTAATTGAAGACAATACCTAGGAATCTAGTGGCTTAAGTGAATACCTGCTTGGCTTTGTAGCCAAGGCGGCGTGCCTTGTCGGGTCGGGTTGGCCTGGTGACCCGCACGATGGACGGGTGCTGACGATATTCCCAGCACCTGACACGCTGGAGAAACCTCATGACATCAGACTGTTTCTTCCTCCATAGCTCCGACACGTACTTGTAAGCACCTGCTCAAACAACAAAATCAGCAAAGACATTACAAATCAACGATATCTAAATCGAAGCAAAATGAAAGGGAGAAGGATCGGTGGCTAACCCATCGTTGGTTGCCTCTCTCTCTCTCTCTCTCTACCGAAGGAACGGAGGCGCTGAATGTGTCTAGGGTTTGTTAGCAGTGTGGCCAGTATATATATATAGTGTAGGGTTTAAGGTGCGGCCAGGCCTTTAATAAAAGCCCGTAGGTACGGCCGCCTTGGCTAATATAATCCATGGCCTATTTATATTTTTAGGGAAAGCCCGTAGGTCCGGCCCATTTGTTTTCAGAGTAGTATAGGTGCAAAAATCTTTTTTTTTTTGGGAGAACTTCATATACCACTCAAAAATTGTGAAATTACGTATTTATCATCCAAATTTCTATAATTACTTATTTACCATCTAAAAATCTAATAACTCAAATATTTACCCAATTAATCAAAATCTTAGATTAATTAGAGATTAATTAAGTTTAATATTATAAAAAATATAATTAATACTTGGATTAGTCCCTTTCCCTTCTACGCTAAAATTTATCGTTCTCTCTCGCTCCTCATTTCCTGCTTCGTTAAAACTTTCTCCTCATTAAAAGAATGCTGGCATCAAATTGACGAAAATAAATAAAAATTTATACATCTTACATCACACCTTAACTTACGGATGAAAATAAATAAACCAGTTGCATAATCAACCTAAATAACATGAATTGAAATTAGAAATAAATCCTAAAATTAGCGAAACAGTTTCACATTTCTAGTTAAGTTGCTCATGTACTTGTTGGAAAACAGAAGACATTTGCTTGTGTTGGAGCTAAGTTAATCCAGTAATCCTTGATTAATTAGAGAACGTATTTAAGGAGAGAAAAAAAGGGTACTAAGTTAATCATTGATTAATTATAGTTTTAAGAATATTTAGCATAATTAATCTTAGTTCTGGGTATATTTGATATATACTAAAGTTATATTGGATAAATATGTGAGTTATTAGATTTTTAGATGGTAAATACGTAATTTCACAATTTTTGAGTGGTATATGTGAAATTCTCCCTTTTTTTTGGATTTATTTTGTAATTTCATATGTACAACGGGACATTATATTAAATAAATATAAGTTTTTTATTTCATCTTTACTTATGTTCTCTGCTTTCTTTTCTAATGTTGATATCTCTGAAATTGTAAAAAAAAAATTTCGTTGCATCACTAATTTTAGCAATTATTTCTCAATTAATTTGATATTATCTTAATTCCTATAACTAAATCTATATATAATAGTAATTTAGAAATTTCAAGCTTTATATTTTGGAAATGCCAGTTACAAATCAATTATGCAATGAACATATGAGTAGAACTAGGGTGTTCCTAAGCTCACCAAGTCCTTCGTGAGCTCGACTCTAAAACTTATTGAATTGACTTTAAACGACATTTTCAAACCATTAGATGTTCAATCTATATTAAAATGTGCTTGGAGACCAAATTTATATTTTTTGGAATTTTTTTACTATTTATTAAGATGGTTTGCGCTGTTTTCAATGGTGCAGAATTTTAATAAAAACAACAGTTTTCAAACCATCTTAATAAATAGTAAAAAAATTCAAAAAAATGTAAAATTTGATCTCCAAGCACATTTTAATATAGATTGAACATCTAACGATTTGAAAATGTCATTTGAAATCAATTCGATAGGTTTTAGAGTCGAGCTCACGAAGGGCTTGGTGAGCTTAGGAACACCCTAGTTCTACTCATGAAGATATTGTTAATTTATGCAATAAAGTTCATATCATGAGTGTTCCTATAATTTAGTTACTATTAGTGCAATTTCAAATTTTACATCCTTATTGTAATTGTTAATTACAGCCTGACGTAATATTTTTTAAAACATATTACTAATTCAACAAAATTATCCGATATTAACGATTCAAATCTTTCTAATATAGTACAACTATCAGATTGAATTAGGTCAGATAGCCGTATTCTTATCCGTTATAATCTTTCGGATACAGGTATAAATACGGATAAGATATTAAACGGATACAAATACAAATCGGATATCGGACGGATACGAATACGGATATAAATATAATTCGGATAATTAAAAATAAATTACTAATATACATTCTAGTAAAGAATAATATCTAAATATAGTTTTTTTTCATATATCATATTACCAAAATATTAGTCACTAATCATGTCAAAATGTTATATAGTTAATCTGAATATATGAATTCAAGATTGATAATTTTTTTTTCTAAGCATACAGGACAAAAAAAAAAGTGTCTTGAACCAGCTGCATCAACGATTATATATCAATACCGTGCAACTAAAAATACAAGTAATAAATCATTGGTATAATAAAAGATACAAGTAATAAATCATTATTGTGTGTGTGTGTGTGTGTGTATATATATTTTTTAATAAATTAATTTAAGAACTTAATAGTATATTTTTTTGTGGATTAGAAGTGTACACGGTCGAAAAGGATAGTTACGGATGGTTAATTATCAAACTGTAATCTTATCCGTTATAAATTTTTGGATACAAATACAGATCGGATAACGGATAATTTAAGTAATTTTTTTTGAATTTGAATCCAGACGAAATCGGATAATATCCGATCCGCTTACACCTCTACGGAGAAACGAAGGGAAGAAGAAGGGAGAGAGAAATAAGAAAATAGGTTCCTGACCGTGGTTGATCAAAGATGTTAATTTACTTCAAAATAAAAAATAAAAAAACTGAAAGGGAACGAAGGAGAAAGAGAGTGAACTGTGCATAGAAAATTGATAATTTTATTCATTTCTAATTTGAGATATAAAAGACATGGAGATGTACACGGGTCCGGATCCCTAAAGTAACTCAATTTTTGGGTTTTGGATCGGGACCGTCCGATTCGAATTCGTCGTTCAAGATCACTTTAAGATTCGAATTAGTCACTCAGAATGTGTGCACTCCACTTCAAATAGATTTTCGCGGATTCAAATGAGACAGTCCCAATTTAAAACTCAAAAATTGAGTTACTTCACTGGATCTAAATTTGATGTACACATGGTTCTATATTAATAAATTAAGGAATAAAGGACCACGCGCGATGGTTGCGAATGAATACAAATTATTCGACATATTTAATGTAGAGAACGAGGTTAATATTTCACATTAATATTTTTCTAATCGAAATGGTATTTGTGATAATTTAGATGTTATAAGAGCACTCTTTAAAAAAATGTTTAGATTTGACCTCATATATATAAGTCTATATTTATTTTATAAGTTAGATTTCTAATATAATTATGGTGTAAATATAAAAATTTTGTATGATAACTACGAATTGGGATTATGTCTATGTTTTCATTCTTCAATATTATGTCTGAATTTTGAGTTATAAATTAATTAATTTTAGCGCCACATACAAAGACACAGTGATAACCTAGGGCTAGGGGTCCTGCTCATAAGGCTTAATCAACTTTCATCTGCTTAGCATTTCATTTATCATAACATTAATTTTAAATGTTTGTTCATATCTATTCCACAGTATGGTTATTCTTTTCCACAGTATTATTCTTCAATTGTTAGATTCTTCTCATAATTTTGTTGTGATTTTAAAATCAATTCATATTTTAAAGTCATGAATAAAATGAATTGTGTGTGAAAAATAATGTACTATTTATATATTTTAGTTGTATTTTCCAATTCACATTGTTCTTCATGTTAAATTGTTAAGTATTATTGATATAATATCTGTTACAAAAAATACGTTTAATATAACTTTTGTAATTTATATCTTAGATATCAGAGTAAATCAAATGTTAATCTTTCAGTTAGAGATTTTTTTTATGGTTTTACAAAATAAATCAGGGCATTACTTTTTAATGAAATTCAAGTTTAGCCTAAGCTCTAATTAATCTCAATTAATCTTCAGTTTAGTAATTACATTAGAGTTGAGAGTAATCACTAATAGTAGAATTGAGGTTTAATTTAACCTAAGTTAGATTTAGTTAACGTTATTTCATTGTGAATAGAAACACAAATAGCTACTTAGTGCCTTTTAATTACTAGCTTTGTCCTTATTATATTTTATTAATATTTCGAGTCTATTTTCTAATTTTAGATTTCATTTAAGTCACATGAATAATTTGATCGGTACTTTGCAACAAAGTTTCTTCAAATTTGATCGGAGGTGCTGGCCAATATATATATAGTCTAGGGTTTAAGGTGCGGCTTTCTAATAGGCCTTTAATCAAAGCATATAATCATTGCCCATTTATATTTTTAGGAAAGCCCGTAGGTACGGGCCATTTGTTTTCAGAGTAGTATAGGTGCAAAAATCTGTTATTTTTTTGGATTTATTTTGTAATTTCATATGTACAACGGCCAACGGGACATTATATTAAATAAATGTAAGTTTTTTATTTCATCTTTACTTATGTTCTCTGCTTTCTTTCCTAATGTCGATATCTCTGAAATTGTAAATTTTCTTTTTCTTTTCGTTACATCACTAATTTTAACAATTATTTCTCAATTAATTTGATATTATCTTAATTCCTATAACTAAATCTATATATAATAGTAATTTAGAAATTTCAAGCTTTATATCTTGTAAATGTCAGTTACAAATCAATTATGCAATATATATGAACATATTGTTAATTTATGCTAAATTAATAATTGATCAACATTAGTAATTTATCTGTAACTGGGATGGAGGTGTTCTGATATTTGAACCAAGCTCTCAATTAATTAATTTAAATAAGACCATAAAACACTTTGGGATTAGAGTCTAGTTAATTAATTTATGCCTAACTTATCTCCAGTAAAGTAAACAAGTAAAACATATGTGAATAATGTCTGAGGGAAAAATACTCACACCTTTTTTATTTATTCAATCGTTTTGTGTTGTTTGTTGAATAACTCGTGAAAAATCATGTGTTATGTATGAATCAATTTATGTTTTGACCTGTTAATTAAATATTCATTGTGAGCCCTTAAAATATTCTTGTGTATAGTTTATGTTAATAATTGAGAACTATGTATATGTAGACATTACAAATTGTTTGATATCGTAAACTCGATAAAATATAACTCGTATCGTATGGATTAGATATTGGAAGAAATCAAACTAATTGAACGTTCAACTGATTTGGATGCCTGGTTCATGTTTGATAACAAGTAAAGAAATATATAATTCTAATTTTTTATTGAAAGAGAAAGACGGACGAAAGCTGCCGAGAGAATGAACCAGTAGCTAACTCATGTTGCCTTTCACCTCTCTCCTCTGTACGGAAGACATACGTAGTTGTGTAAAAGAGAATGGGACCATTATTTTACTTTATAGTGTGACCCATATATATAGCGAGATATTTGGATAGAACCATCTGATTTATGAACTTTTGATTACAGCCGTTCGATTCGTAGGGTTTTAATGTTTGCGAGCTGCCATGTCTTAAATTAAAACAAATAATTAGACCCGCTAATGAGTGAGCTTCAGCTCATTGAGAAAAAAAATAGAAGTTCAATTCGAATTGCTATCTTGGCTCTGCTACCATAGGCTCGGGAGAAGTCAGAATAGCAGAGCACTCATCTTGGTTTTAAAAGAAAAAAAAACCGATCCAGCTGACAAAACTCCAATTTGAGCTAAAGTCAGTTCAAAACAATTTTTTTCTCACTATGCATTTATGTGAATTAAAGTCGCCTGCCTATTCTGAAGAACTTCGGATCTTCTGTGGCATAAGGCTCTTGCCCCGTGACATTAGTTTTTTTTTTCTTTTTCTTTTTCTTTTTTGCACGTAAAATAAAATAAATTGTTATACTCTCTTTTAATTTTCTTATTTCCTCTTTTTCGGTTTCATTATAAGGTTTTAGCATAAAGCATTAAAAAAATACAACACACATACACACAAACAATTATAACATTAAAAATCAAAATTTGATACCACAATTTCATTTGAAAATCCACTAAAATTCAAAATTCAAAATTTCACCACAGTTCCATTAAACAAAAAAAATACACATAAAGAGTACAACTATTAATGTAACAATTACATAATTACATAATCTGCCCCCAAATTCTAATACATGTAACAAAAATTAAAATACATCTCAATTACGGTAGGAGATGAGGTTCACCGGTTCCCCTAATCTCTCTACCACAACACTTATAATTATTAAAATTCGGTACCATAGTTTCATTAGAAAGGTGTCTAAAGAAAGTAAAACAAATTTGTTTAGAAAAATATAAACTATATTCAATGCAAGTAATGATAAATATCAATAGCACCATAACTTCTGTAGCATGCACTTGCTTATTATTTTGATAATCCATTTTAGGTGGGGCAAACCAAGTTTTAACATCCAATGCAATAGCCAACTTAAATAGCATTATTTTTGTATTAATTACTCCTTAGACTATGAAAAAGCATCAATAATTGAATAAAAAAATTTCAAAATTTATATTCTATATTTATTTGAAATGACGTGCTCCCTTAATCTCCCTTAATTTTATTTATGTCATGCACTCTCAAATCTCAATCCAATTCCAGACACTGCTGGATTTTAATTATATAGCGTGTCTGTCCGTGTCTAAGGAGTGTCCTACACGTGACAATGTGCTGACTCGTGTCAGTGTCCGAGTTGATCATGAAAGCCTGTGGCATGTCAATGCACATTTTAATCGCAGAAGTGTCCGTGTCATATAAAAACTTAACTTCCTTTTTCCGAATTTTTTTTATTAATAACGTTAAAATAAATCAAATTTAAAAAAATAACATCATTTTTTTGGAAATTTTCATAAAACAATATTTGTACTAGATAATTAAGCGGAATACATAGCTAATTCCGTTAAATTATTTAGCAGAATTATATAAGCCAATTTTATTGAATAATTCAGTAAAATGATTAATTTCGCTAAATTATCTAACAGAATCAGCCATTCATTCATAAAAAAAAACATTCGAATATTACTCTTTTGTTTTTATATATTAAATTATTATCAAATGTTACGTTTGACTCGTTGAATCCAGTATGAATCCACTATTTTAAATAAAAAAATAATAATATAAAGGTAATCATAACTTTTTGTTTGTATCATTAAAATATTATTAAAATATTAATTGTTGAAATAAATTACAATCTTGCTGGATTATTAGATAGAATTGGTCCATTTAATTTTGCTGAATTATTCAGAAAAAAATATTATATTTGAAATTTAAAAAACTAATATCATTTTTTTTAATTTGATTTATTTTAGTATTATTAATAAAAATTTCGGTTCCTTTTCTATCTGCTTCTATTGTTTTCTTCTCCTTTTCTCTTCTTTTATTTCTTTTGTAGACATGACTTAAATAAAAATTGTTTAGAGTTATATTCATTTTAAACTAAATTCTACACACATATATGATACAAGGGTAAACATCGTGGTGTTATATATAAAAGCTTCGGATGCAATTGAACCAATAACGATTAAATTACCTTACTTTTTTGTCAGTAACTTTATCATCAATTTCTTCGTAGGAGGGATCTACTTACAACATTTGAAAGTTACAACATATTATAATAATTTAGTTTTGTGATTTTTAAAGTCCAAACAGTCGATCCAAACCGTTCAACATGTAATTTGTATTAAAATGTGCTTGAAGATCAAAATTTTACATTTTTTTGAATTTTTTAACTATTAATTAAGTATTTCACAAAACTGCTATTTTTAGATAATTCTGGACCACTGAAAAACAACAGTTTTGTAAAATACTTAATAAATAGTAAAAAAAAATTCAAAAAATGTAAAATTTGATCATCAAGCACATATTAGTACAAATTACATGTTGCACGGTTTGGATCGACTGTTTGGCTTTAAAAATCACAAAACTAAATTGTTGTAAGATGTTGTAAATTTCAAATGTTGTAAGTGGATCCCTCCTCTTTTTTTAATTATGTATATTAAAATTTAATTAAATTTTTTCTTTAAATTTTAATATTGTTCAGTCCTTATAAATTATAAAAGAGGAGGGTTAAAATGCCTCTATTTTTTGTGTCTCCATCATACCTCCATTTTTAAAAACTTTAATAACTCAAAATTTATAAAAATGTCAAAATAAAACCGCTATATGTGATCTACATCATTTTATCTATGCACTTGTAAAAAATTATGATATTTCAACTTTGTGATGTTTGTCATAAAGAGATTGTAAAAATGTATTGATGTGGAAAATTTCTAGACGTTCATTTTTCAACTTATTGATTTATATAAAAACAAAATTGAAATGTGATAATTTTTTATGAACACATAGTGAAAATCATATAGATCACATCTAACGGTTTTATTTTGACATTTGTGTTTTAAATTTTGAGTTATTAATGTTAAAAAATAGAGACATGATGGAGGCACAACAAATAGAGGCATTTGAACCCTCCTCATTATAAAATATGTGTTTGAATTCTAGTAATATTGTGGAAATTTGAGTTCAAATCCCACCATATTATACTTTTTTATATTTTATGTTTCAGTCTTCCTATTTAAATTTTTTAGTTCCAGCCCTGATTAGCTTTATAAAATGGATAAAGTTTGTAACTAAAACTATATGTGTCCTGAAGCAATTTAGTGTTGGGATCGTTTAAAATCGCTCAGGGAATTTAGTTATTAGTTGACACTTCATAATGGCAAAATAACATAAATTTCAAAATCCAATGGCAAAAAGAAAAATAAAACTGCCAAAGTCATTCGATATATATATTAATTTTAAATGTATGAGTGCATCACCTCCTCTTCTCATATGATCGATGAGTACTAACTAGTTGGTTTTTACATCTGAAGTCCTAGATTGCTGAGAAAAAGAAGTAGCTACTAGGTAGCAATGAAGTCGCTTATGGATCGGATCATGATCAAGCGAGTTTTAGCGATTGAAAGGGATCGGAAAGTTGTCCGATTCCGTTGGCAGCTATAGCTACTTGGTTGAGCAAGTTATTGATTCCGGCCACCCACTTTCTCTTGCTGTTGCCATTCTCACACTCAAATTCTATCAGACCTTGCGCTGTTCTCAGCCCGAAGCTGCACCCCTTTTTAAATTTATTCCCTCTCTCCCTTTCCTCAACTTCTTCGTACACACCATAAACAACACCTGCTCAATTCATGTACAAAACTCAGACCAAAGTAAAATTGTACCTAGAGGCCTAGATAAGGCCCAAAAAGGCCCAATAAACTACTTACAATCTTACCTTTTCTTTTCTTGGAGATAGCACCCCCCATAAGCTTGCTTTTGAGCTTTACAATGACCTGCCATTTGAATAATTTTCCAGTTAAACCGGTAATTCTTTAATTAATATTCTTAACTTGTAATCAAGTATACATTTTACCTGTGATTTTTTGTTTACGTAGACTGATACTTTCTTCCTATGCAAAACCCCTGCAAAAAATGTTCATCATCATGATTTGGTGTTGACGACAAATAAATTAATAAATAAATAAATTAATTAATTAATTACCTTTTCTTGTTCGCTTGAGTAGCTCTCCTTCCTTGCACCAAATATCAGGGCTACAACAAGTAGTACTCTTCTCGTAAGGTATTACCGCAGCGTTGCTCCTAATTCCTTCTCTCTGCAATCTCTGCTTCAATGTTGCAGCTCCCCTCAAAGCTGTTGCTGCAGCAGCCGTTAAAGTCATCAAATCCCCTGGAGTTGTCATATCAACTGCCGACTCAACAGCAGCCACCACCAGTTCGTGGTGGGCCCCAGATAGCTTGGCCATCTCGATGCAGTGTGAAGCAAGCAACTCTGTTGCCAAGGCCATGGCGGTATTCATTTTTGTTGTATCGGTCTCGGTGTTAGCAACGGTGCTTGAACTTGAAGCCACCGCAGCAACAGCCGCAGCTACCCCCGCCACAGAAATGGCGGCATGCAGTTGTGCTTGCTCTGCTCGCGCTCTCTCCTTTGTCTTTTCATTGCCTTTTGATCTGTATACGTAGTGATGATCCTTGTAATGGAACCAACCTCCAATTGAATGGTGATGGGTTGAGTTCCAGCTCCTGCAAGTCTGAATAACACATTTTTGTTGGTTGCTTAATTTTCTTAATTTATTGTTTTAGCTATAAATTTGAATCTTAATTAATTACCCTCTTATGACGACTGTTCCAATCATCACTAGAGACTGCTGCTGCTGCTGCTGCGAGTGTAACAGTCTCCGGCAGCCTCTCCAGCACAAAATTCCTCTTTCGATTACCAGAAACGAGCACCTTTGATAGTCCAGAAGTCGACGCACTCCACGATCTCGCGAGAAACTTCATTGGCTCCATGGATATCTCCGGCACTACTATTTCGTTGTTGTTGATATCCCTTTCTCTGTCCTCGTCTCCACTCTCTAAACTCTTCTTTCTCCCAAACAAGTATCTCTTCTCCATTGTTACTGTTACTACTTACTACAAGTGGATTAATTGATTGTGGATTTATAGCGAGGGAAGGGAACGAGGGAACGAGGGGGCAGAGAATGTGGGGGAACAAACTGTGGACAAAGGCTGCCTCTCTCTTTCAAATCTTTTCCTTTTTATATATTCTCTCTGTTGCTTCATTTTTATTTTATTTTTTTGGTGACTGTGTTAGAAATTAAATGGAGCTTACGGGACAAAAGCTCCGGATAAAATGGGTCAAACGTGTCGATGCTTCATTGGTTCATTGGGTTTAAGAAACCTTGTTACTTTTTTACTACTTTGATCCCTGCGACTGCGAGGTGGGTTTGTTGCTTTCCATTACAGTAGGCAGTAGCTGTTCAAATTCAATGGATCTCTAATGAAGAGAACCATTAACCGACCTTTGTATAACATCTGATTCTGTGGTAATTATTCTTGTGTGAGGCGATATGTACTTGTTATTCCACTTTTGGTCAATGCTCAATTTTTCCTTGTTCGGTGGTCAAAGCGGGGTCTCATTTCTGACGTTGGAATCAATAGGGTTCTTCCGTAATCAACTTTCCATTCCATGCTATATTTTTGAATTTGTTTTTGCTTGATTTGCAAGCAAAAAGTATAAGAAAAGGAGCCAGTAATAGTATGGGACCAAAATGTGGCATCATCACATCACGGATTTACGGTCACGCTCGTGGCCACAAGGTCGGACCAAGCCGCACAATTTGTTCCCTTCAACGCTCTTGCTCAAAATTATATTAATTTACTTCAAAATATTATAAAAGAGAGAAATAGATTCCCTAACAATGTAAGCAGGTAACAGGGGAAAGAAAAAGGCACTTTTAGTTCTATCACAACTTTATTTCTTATTTAAGAAAAGGCACTTTGAAGGAAATAGTTTGATTAATTTATATTTTATTTTAAATAGTTAAAAGTTAGTTATTACTTTTTTTTTATTTAGCGCGACTTTCAACAAATTTTTGGTGGTGATTCGACGAATTTTCAACACTGTTTTGCTAACTACATGGTGCTCTTGCGAGGAACAAAGAAGGGATTTTAGTCTTAAGAAAAATTTAAATCTACCGGATTGGTTCGGATTCTGATCAGTCGGCCGAGATGCATTAACTCAAAAGTTGAGTTATTGCAGAAGATGCGAACTCGAAGGGGCAGGGTGGCCAGTGACGGAGCCAGTGTAAAGACAGAAGAGCTGGACAAATATATTTAAAGTATATTTTTAATGAGGAGGGATCGGATTAGACCACTTTTGAGTTACCACATAATTACCCTTCTCATTTTCTACATTTTCAAAGTCTAAATCGTTGATCCAAACCGTTCAACATGATTAATTATCTAAATAAAATGTGCTTGTAGATCAAATTTTACATTTTTTTTAATTTGCTTACTATTTATTAAGTATTTTGAAAAAGGCCCCATTCGATGGCTCTCTTCCCCACCCAGGAGCACAAGAAGGCAACTCAGGAAGCCATCGCCACTCTCAATGCCTCCTTCCCCAACCCATCCTACGCTAGGATAACAGCTAGCTACCTACCTCCCATCAATCACTCTCTTACCATTAATCACCCTCCCACCAACCCAACAGAGATAAATGCACTGTACCCACCCATAACCCACATGGACAAGCTGACTATCATTGAAGAACCGCAGACAGACAACTTCATGATGGCGCAATCCATTATCCAAGAGACAATACCAAGTGCTACTGAGTTCCTCAAAGCTCCTGGCAACAACAGCACAGCAGAAGAAGGATGGACGACAGTACAAAGAAAGAAAAACATGAAGGACAAACACCTCTCTAATTTAGGTAAGTTCACCCACCCTTTGCTTCTTAAGCAAATGCAAACACTTAGAGAACAAGGCAAGTGCTATAAGTGCACAGAGAAAGGTCATTTGCAAGCAGCTTGCAGGAATTCAATGAAGTGTTTTAAGTGTCAAGGATTTGGACATAAATCGGGTAGTTGCAAATTTAAAGAGGTGAAGCCTATAAAACGAGCTACAGTACCAATCATAGTAGAACAAGCAAAAACCAGTAAAGAACAACACCCTAACAAAAACAGAGAGGATAACGATATGGAGAATTGGCAAACAATGCCCATGCTCCACCCTTCGAGGCTACCGGCAGTTCGTCACGAAATGAGAAGGGCATACGTGCCAAACAAAGAAGGCTTCCATGTCACAAATGAGGTGTTAGACAGGGCTGCTGTTATTCACATGGGACCAAATTGCAATGAGCGAACTCTACCTCACCGCCTTGCCACCACCTTGGCTGCGCAACTACACCGACACCCACGAGACTTCAAAATAGGAAAACTTGACCGCACCATGGGTCACTTCCTAGCAATCTTCCCCACTATGGAACTGAGGAACCACGCGGTACATGTCGGTGTTTTTGCAATCGACTATAACACACGTGTAACTCGCCGAATGGAAGCCAAGTTTGGGTATGACATACGACCCTATCGCAAACAAATCACGACTCCTACTGCGCGGGGTACTATTGAACGCCTGAAACATAGTAAATCTAGACCACCTCCTCGCCGGCATTAGACACGTGCTCAAAATGGCGCTGGTTTTTACCAATGAAAACTTTGACACTTTACGGGTCTTGATATCCTATCACAACCCGGTAAGCATCCCACCAACCCTACTCTACACCGCCAACCCCTATTCAAGGACAGTGTTTGTCGACATGGAAGGTTGGCTACACTCTCCGATTGGACAGATCCCACCACCGGGAGGAGATGATCCCCGGCTACAGAGGAATAATGGGAGGCGTGCACCACCGAGCCCGGAGAGATACTCGTCGGATTCTGACGACTACTTGAGAACACTAGACACATACCAAGCAGGGGCCGATTCCTCATACTCCCGGCGCACCAGGCTGGTACAGGAAACGCCGGTACAAGCAGAACAGTTAACCATGCAAAAATTCAAATCTCAACTGGAGACTATAGTTGAATTTGAAATTGGGCAACCGAAAGAAGGGCTTAACAAGGAAAAGGCAAGTCTTGTTTGTGGTGTCCGAAAGCCATACCTGAGACACACAAAAGTAGTGTCAACAGTTCTTTTAAAAAAATCATGGGACAGTGTGTCGTACATGCGCAGTACTCAACAGAAGGAAAAGCAGCATGTGCTGTTTGGAAAATATCCTTATTGCAAACCCCTCAAAGCTTATTTACACCGAATTGGGCATGCAGTGGAGAATTACTAACTGGGCCAGCCACCTTTCACAAGGAAAATTCAATTCCCACTTTCGGTCCAGAGAACTCACTCAAGTCGGGCCTGCACTTACCAGCTGCGACGGCCTGCTCAAGTCGGGCCTGCTCCCACCTCTTACTAGCTGCGACGGCCCAGAGAAAACCAAGTCTGGCCTGCTCTTACCAGCTGCGACGGCCCATAATTCAACCTTTAAGAAAACAACCCCACGTGCAGCAACAGTCAACACAGCCCCAAGTGCAGATTTTTTGTCATTTCTGCATGAGGATGGACCTTTACCTGTGGTAGAAACAGTCAACTCAGAAACAAATCCATTTGCTTTCCTTTTTAGAGATGGACCACCACCGGGCTTTGAAAAGAATATCAAATTTAATGTAAGAAGAAGTCCAAGATTTAAAGAAAAAGCAGCAGGTCCATACGTCTCCTCAGAACAGAAGGCTTGCAAGCTTCTAGGAGATGACTTCATAGCTCCTTCTCCCAAAAGAACTCACAAACGGAGAACCCCACCTATACCCACAGTCCATAAATTGGACTACCTGAGCACTCTCGAACCGCTCTCTATTTGTCAGGCCGAAGTAGTGGTGAATGCGGCAGATGTAGAATTTGAAGACGATCTTCACTTCAAAATTGCACAACTCAAAGAACTGGAGGTGGCGGCTACTCCCCTATCCGATGGGGCGCCTCTGATAGAGGCTTGAAGAATCTTGGGCATTGCTCCAGAACTGTAGTGCTTTCAATGGTTTAATGTGTATCAAATCTATGTTTTTAATTTTGGGAAAGGGGAAGGTTCTAGATAGGTTAGCGGAAGGATGGAGTTTTTACTTTATCGAGTTGGAATCGGCTTGGAGCCGGATGTATCAGTATTTTGTGAAAGGGAACAAGTTGGCGTTTTTAGTTTCGTAATGAGTCACAACACAACCTTAAAATTTATTTCATGGAATGTGCGTGGCCTAAATCAAAGGGATAAGCGATTAGCGGTGAGGCAAACACTACTACTTGAAAAACCAGATTTGGTTTGTCTCCAAGAAACCAAATTAGAGAACCTTGACAGTAGAATGACGAAACAAATATGTGGCAACAGACTAACGCAAGTGGAGACCTTGGCAGCACAAGGAACCAGAGGGGGAATATTGGTAGCATGGGCACCTGCGAAATTTACCATAATAAGTAAACAGATCTTGCGATACAGTGTCAATGTGCTTCTAATGCACAAAGAAGATGGGAAGAACTTCTGGTTCTCAGGAATTTACGGACCCTCCACGGCGAGGGATAGATCGGCTTTCAAGGAAGAACTACGTGAGATTAAACCGGTGAATGGCATTCCTTGGTTAGTTGGAGGAGATCTTAATATGCATTTTCAGCCCTAATCTCTACACTAGGACTCATCAACACGCCTTTACAAGGACGGTGCTTTACCTGGTCTAACGAAAGAGAGCAGCCACACATGACACGATTGGATCGAATTTTATTCTCTGATGAATGGAACCAAGCTTTCCTAAATGCAACACAGACGGCTCTCCCAAACACCTCATCTGATCACTGTCCCATAGTCTACATGGCAAAGACAAGGTATAAAAAAACACGATTTTTCAGGTTTGAGAATTGTTGGCTCCGTTTCAAACAATTTCAGAAACTTATTGTACAGACTTGGCAAGAACTAGGATCAGCAACAACACCGGCACAATTACACACCAAATTGCAAACAATTCAAAAAAAAACAAAAGAATGGGCCAAGAACAGAATAACTACAATTAAGAGGGAGATCGGCATATGCAGAGATTTCCTAGGTTGGATCGATTTAGTTAAAGAGACGAGACAAACAACTTTGCTAGAAAAATTCATAGTTGCCAAAATAAAAAAGATATTCACAGAACTGTCGGTGCTTGAAGAGGATATTTGGTGGCAAAGGGCACGCACTAAATGGGAATTAGAAGGCGATAGAGGCATGAAATTTTTTCACGTTTGGCATCTGCAGCAAAGAAAACAAATACCATCGGACATATTGAACACCAAGGAGTAACTTGTGATGACCAAGCCTCCAAAGCACAGGCCTTTTTTTGGCTTCTATATGGAATTGATAGGTCAACAATCCTCTGCAGTGCCAAACATTCAATGGGAAAATCTTTACCACAACCAATCTCAAGAATTACATATTCTTCAAGAAGAAATAATGGTACAGGAAGTAACACAAACAGTCAAGTAATGGCCAAAAAACAAAAGTCCGGGACCGGTTGGACTTTCGGGGGAATTGTACAAATATTTCGTAGATTTACTCGCCCCAGATCTATGTAGAGTGTTTCAACATGTCACAACATAAGGCATTTCACTTGAACCGCTCAACTCATCGTACATAGTACTCCCGAAAAAAGAATCACCGACAATAGTGCAGAACTACAGGCCCATCAGCTTACTACATGGGATATAAAAGATCCTATCAAAGATTATTGCGAACATACTACAACATAAATTACCGACCCTTTTTCACAAAGCACAAACAGATTTTATGAAAAATAGACACATATGCGAGAGTTTCATATATGCCTAACATGTCTTACACACAGCCCGAAAAGAACGGTTACCAATAGCACTCTTCAAAGCAGACTTCACAAAAAGCTTTTGACACAATCAGTTGGGAGTTCATTATGGAAGTCATGAAGGCTCAAGGATTTCCATCCATGTGGCTTTCCTGGATCCAACAGTGCATCATAGTGGGAACTTCCCAAATCATGATCAACGGACTATTAAGAAGGAAAATCGATCTCAAGAGAGGCGTAAGGCAAGGGGATCCCCTTTTCCCTACTTTTGTTTATCTTGGCCATAGATTTCCTCACTAGATACGTTCAAAAATTGGCAAACATGGGAGCACTAAGGATGCCTTTCAGAGATATGACCCCATGCATCCTTTACGCGGACGATGCCATGTTCTTCATCAAACCGGATATTCAACAACTATAGGTGCTTCAGATTGTTCTTATAGTGTTTAGACAAATTTCAGGATTGTCGGTAAATTTGACCAAATTTGAACTAATGATATCCACGGGCACACTGACATCACAACAAGAGCTTGCAAATGTCCTGGGATGCAGACTGGCGACTCTACCCTTCACTTATCTAGGTTTGGATCTGTCTAACAAAAAATTACCGAAAAATGCATACCTCCCTCTAATCCAAAGAATGAACAAAAGATTGAGTGGATGGGCAGCAAAACACCTGTCCATTGCGGGACAAATTGTATTGATCAACTCTGTCCTATCCTCACTCCCGGCATTTTTTATGTCATGTCTAAAATTACCTGAATGGGTTATAAAAGATATCGACAAAATAAGGAGATCATTCCTGTGGCATGGGACAACACCTATACCGAATACGAAAATGAATCCAGCAAAATGGAGTCTGGCATGCACTCCAAAGGAGTTCGAAGGTCTGGGTTTGATGGATTTATCGACCTTCAATCAAGCTCTTCTTTTGAAATGGTATTGGCAATAGGGGAAACCACAGGGGTCACTATGCAAATCAATATTCCAGCAACATATTGCTCACAATGGACTGCAGGATACAACTCTCTTCAATACGGCAATGAGAAGCTCACTCAAATTCTGCATTTTTGCCTTCACATATCAGCTAGGAAACGGAAAAAATATCAGGTTTTGGGATAACAGATAGGAAGGAAACACAATAAGGTCACAGATGCCGAACCTATACACTTTTGCCTTGGACACGGACATTACACTACAACAGATGAAACACAGCGCTTCCCTCGAATCACAGTTCAGAAATGGCTTATCCGACATCGCACAAGAAGAACTGGGAAGGCTACAGGGACTCTTAGCGGGTACATCTCTAAACCCGCTAACACAAGATGAGATAATTTGGCTATGGAGCAGTACCGATATTTACACGGTACGAGGAGGATACCGAACGATGAAGAACACCTTGAGAATTTACGGCAATGCACACAGGATTTTGAAATTGCCCGCACCGCCTAGAATGAAAATCTTTGGGTGGTTGATGCTGCTTAACAAGCTATTTGGCTTTCTGCAATTTTCTTATTTTTTTGTCCCTTTTTCATTTAATTTGCTTTCTTAGTCTACTTACTGCTTAACTTTTCCATATCTTTAGTACTCAATATGTTTTGAGTACAATTGTTTCTTAGTTTATGTAGTTACATCACCTATGTAACAGAACATTCTATTTTAATTAAATATGGACTAGACCTCTATTTCATCAAAAAAATTATTAAGTGTTTTAAAAAAACTAGTCAAATTCAGACCATTGAATTTTGTACCCATCTTAATAACTAATAAAAAAAATTTAAAAAATGTAAAATTTGATCTGCAAACACATTTTATTTAGATAATCATATTGAACAGTTTGGATCAATGATTTAGACTTTGAAAATGTAGAAAATGAGGAAGGTAACTTTGTAATAACTCAAAAGTGATGCAATCCGATCCCTCCTCATTTTTAATACTATACTTTCAAATACAAATATTTTTAGAAATATGTTAATTTGAAAATAATTACAATATTATGCTTTTATAAAAAAAATTGTAAAATATTTCTCTCAACTTATGGTTGTATTCATAATAATTATAAGTGCATAGTTAATTTATATAATTATAGAGTTTTGCTCCATTCTAAAAATCTCATGCGCCGTCTCCGTCGTGGATGGTCTGAATTTAGATCACTCTCGGTATCATAAAAGAGAATCTATTAGGACCGTTCTTTTAACCTGGAACGAATCTTAGAGGGGACCCTTACATTTTCAATAGGCATCGGATTAAATTAGACTCGATTGGAAGCAAATCTGAACCGTAAAATTGTGGACTCAATTTACAATAGCTGGGAGGATACTTGTTGGGATGGTCTCGGGGCCTAAATGAGGATCTCCTTGCGAAGATTGAAGAATGTGTGGAAATTGGTCATAAATCACAATGCGCACCATGGGCCCATGGGTGATATGCATTGTGAATCATGGTTAAAATTGACGACTGACTTGGAAAATTTCAGGCACAGTCAGGAGCACAAAGAACAGTCCGGATGAGTGAGCTAGCTCATAGATGAAGATTGAAGAAGCGCATGATTTTGGTTTTGCAACTGCGCGCTCTATGGATACGTAGCATCTGACTCTAGTACTCTAAAGCCAATATATATATATATGATGAGGGGTCAAGCAGAAGACAAACTGATTTAATTTCACTAATTACTCTACAAATGGTTAACTTTCAGTAATTAAGGAAGGCGTAACAGTTGATACACGAGCCTCTACTGTGCATGGTGGACGGGCTTATTACCTGAGCTAAGAAGGCCATACCAGTTGCTCAGCCAATAGCCAGAAGAATCGAAGCCATATGCAAAGTTTTTGGGCAGGCAGAAAAGACGGTGATGAATGCAATTTTTCAATGTCAATTTGCGAGAACTGCGAGGTTGATTCCCCGCCTGGGACTTGGAACTGATAAAATACAAAGTGACTGTGTCTCGGTACTCATCAGAGCAAATGAATCAGGTAATTGGTAAATCTATTTTTAGTTTTTTCGTGTGCATGATGTCGGTAATCCGGAGAGTAAGCTGTGAATTTGTGTAACTTTTACCTCTGCTTATTTTTTTCTCAGATGTAAAAGTAACTTAATTGATAATCATATTCATTTACAAGCAAATGAAAGAAATTATCACACTTAATAAAACATAAAAGAAAAATAAAGTTACAGACTTTTCCAAACAAAGCATAATCTCCCATACAGAGCCTAAATCATCATTCATTTATATTATCTATATAATTCTACAACCTAACAGATATAGATACACAGCACTATAAAAATCACACTAGCACTGCCTCCCCTGCTCCATTGCCGGGCTGTGCAGCATCCGACTGAGGAGACATATATGGATACACCAGATTTTGGTGCACAAGCGCAGCCAGAGAAGCACCGAGAAAGGGGCCCACCCAATACACTGCCTGATTTTGGAAATCACCACTAATGACAGCAGGCCCGAAGGACCGAGCCGGGTTCATGGACCCACCAGTCAGAGAACCTGTCGCAAGCACCCCTGCACCTGCCACTAAGCCGATGGCAAGGAGACCCCCACTGCGTGATTTTTTGATGCCATTTGTCAGTCTGGGATCACAGGCTACATGAATTGTGTAGACTAGCATGAAAGTGGATACACATTCCAAAACAGCCGCCCCAAATCCGGTCATCTGTGTTGCTATCTTGGTTGTCGGAATGGCCTGAACAAAAACATTTTCTAAAATATAAGTATCAACAATTAATATAATTGAATAATAATTTAAAGTAATGCATATATCATAGAAATTATTTCAAATTTTGAAATATACTAGTGAATGGTGAAGTATGATCAGGAACAGAGAACAAGTATACCATAAGATTGCCATACCTGCATAGTATCACAAGAATAAACCATACAAGATGAAACCGATATAATGGCATAATATTTAGTTTAAATAATATAACTAACAAAAAATTATCCACTTACAACTAAACTTGTTCATTATTAATTACTAATAGGGCCCTTAAAACAGATATAATTAATTGTTTATACAATAAAAAAATTTCTTTCAGTTACCTCAGAAGGTTAAAATGGCCCTATTGCTGTAAGCATGATTTTAGAATATATGAGCAAGTTAATTGGATAAAATGAAAATGAGTCAAATGAGTCAAATGACACACCTAGAAAGGGTTAGACTGTGATGAATTTAGTAAGATTTACATGCTTTGGGCCCTTCCTGACTTTCTGTCAAGAGTACTGCAATTCATTTTTCCTTCATTCTTCACTTTGTTTTGCGTTTTTATTTTGAGGAGTGTGAAAAATTATTATGTTACGTAATCTACTCGGAAAACAAGTGTTATATAGAAAGGATGTGGTTCTAAGTTACTTGGTCGGCAGAGGCAACCCGTAGGAGGAGGCAAGCAAGGGTGGCGGCCACCATTTGAGATATCCAATAAAAGATAGCAACAGGTACAGAGATATGGCCACCTAACGCGAATGCAAAGGTGACAGCCGGGTTGACATGGCCGCCAGATACGTCAAACGCCATAAAAACAGCAACAAATAATGCAAACCCTTGAGCGGTCGCTGTTGCAATAAGCGAAGAAGCATCGGACGTGACATCAGGATTAAGCATCCCTGTTAAAAATAAAAAAGAGTTTAGGAACCAGAACCAGACACATGCATCTCTTTTTGTGATAAAGTTGAAGATAAGATGCATGACGAACGAGCACAGATGGCAGAGCCGACAGCGATGAACACGAAGAAAAAGGTTGAAATAGCCTCGGCAACATAGGAGCGGAGTGCAGGGGCAGAGAAGCACTGCTGAAAAATGGCCCGCATGTCAGAAGCCATTTTCTTGAGATGAAGTTGTTTAGAGGTTTGAAATTTAATAAATTGGATTATGGATGAAAGAAACAAGGATTATGGGTAAAATAGTGCGGAAAAGAGAAGCAAGGGATGCGACCGGGTTGGATTTGAATGAATAGGCGCGATTTATACTGGCTTAGTGGCTTGGCTTCTAACAAATAAACTTTTTATTCAAAGATAAATCATAAAATAAATTTTAAAAAATAACGAAACGATCGAAAACTAAAGGGTGCATAAGAAAAGGGCAATTTCGGATATGTTTCTTTTCCCGAAATGGGCATGGGCTGAACTCAAGTACCCAGAAAAACCGCTTCTTTTATTTAGTAATATAAATGTAAAATGCAATATAAATAAAATAATTGAAGAGTTTTAAAACTAAAAATATCGCAATTATTGTTCGCCGACATCTCAAGCATTAATGCAACGCACTATTTATATTTTGTAGGCTATGTTTGGATAGAATAGTACTATTTTAGAATAGCATTGCTATTCTAAATTATATGTTATTCATCATTATAATTAGAAAAATATTATGGACTTTTGTATATTTTAATAATAATTATATGTTTTTTTAATAAATAATAGTATTGAAAAAACAGATATTCAATTTGTATATGTATCCGTCTAATATCTGATTCGTATCTGTATTCGAAAAATAAAAACGGATACTTTCACTCCTAGATAAGAGCTACTGGTTGCAAAAAGAAAATAAAAGGAATTGGAGTCGAAAGCTTGAAACTGGAATAAATATATAATTTACATATATTTTTGGACCTTAGCCGTGGATATATCTATCTCATTTGCTCATGCCAGAAAGGGAAAAAGATAGAATAATAACATAAACACAATATGTACCAATTTAGAGCCTGTTCGGCGTCTAGAGGAGAACGCGGATGGGTCTGGGAACAAATTTTTTTTGAAATGAATTTTACTATGCGCGTGGGAAAACAAAAATTCAGTCTGAGTGAATTTTATTTTTCCACGCCGAACAGGCCCTTACAAAGAAGATACGTTACGATGATAATAAATTTATGTGACTGTCGGTTACGACTGTCAGAATATACAAAGTTATTAGTATTTTTTATGTTTAAATATATTGTGCAGAAAAGTTTCATGCAATTTAAATTTTGATTGTTATTCATCGAGCAAATTTGAAAAATTAATAATGCAATTTTATTGGTATTTAATTTATTCATAACTAAATACTTTGGAAATAACATTAAATTTAATACACAACTTATGTAAAATGTAGAAAATTAATATACCTATATTTTTTTTAATTAATATTCGTTTTGTTCAATTGTTATTGTCAAATATTATGTTTCCTTTGGAAAGAAGGGAACACGGTACCCATTAAAAATAATAATACTCATTTCGGGTACGTTTGGATGAACTCTAGAATAGCTAGAATAGCTACTGTTTAGAATAGTAAATAAGAATAGCTACTGTTTAAGAACAGTACTAACTCAAGCTATTCGGAATAGTGAAAAAATTGTTTGGATTGCATATTTGGAATAGAGTTTGGAGGGAATGAATAAAATAATAATTTATGTGTTAGATTAAATATAATAAAATATAATATTATTTTTAATATTAAATGTAATATAATATTATTTAAAATATTAGATTAGTATTAAATAAAATATTATATTAAATATAATATAATATTAGTTTAAATATTAAATATAATATAATATTAGGTTAAATGTTAAATGTAATATAATATTAATTTAAATATTAGATTAGTATAAATAAAATATTAGATTAAATGTAATATAATATTAGTTTAAATATTAAATGTAATATAATATTATTTTAAAAATTAGATTAGTATTAAATAAAATATCAGATTAAATGTAATATAATATTAGTTTAAATATTAAATGTAATATAATATTATTTTAAAAATTAGATTAGTATTAAATAAAATATTAGATTAAATGTAATATAATATTAGTTTAAATATTAAATGTAATATAATATTATTTTAAATATTAGATTATTATTAAATAAAATATTAGATTAAATGTAATATAATATTAGTTTAAATATAATACAATATAATATTAATTTAATTATTAAATGTAATATAATATTATTTTAAATATTATATTAAATATAATATAATATTAGATTAGATATAATATAATATAATATTAATTTAAATATTAAATGTAATATAATATTATTTTAAATATTAGATTAGTATTAAATAAAATATTAGATTAAATATAATATAACATTAGATTAAATATAATACAATATAATATTAATTTAAATATTAAATGTAATATAATATTAGTTTAAATATTAGATTAGTATTAATATTGAAAGCAACAAATGCTATTCCATGTTTTTGTAAGAACAGCGAATAGCCCTATTCTCCCTATTCCGAATAGCTCTATTTCTCGTTTGGATTGTTCTTGTTCCGAATAGCAATGCTATTCTAAGAATAGTGCTATTCTTAGTGCATCCAAACATAGCCTTCGTGATTGACCTACTAATTAACCTGAACCTAACCTTGCAGTGGTTTGAACTGAAATGAAATTGCCTGACATAATAATCAATTTTGACCATATACAAAGAAGAGTAATCAGCTGGTCAAAAAAAGAATTGTCAAAATAATAGAATACAGAATGACAATCAATCTTTACCATACAAAAAATGACTATTCAATTGATAAAAAATGGAAGAATAAAAGAAGATAGAACATAAAATGATAATTTTGGGTTGTACTTGGTATTGTCAACATGTTTTGTATTTACACTGCTACGTACACTTAGCTTTATAAGATACTACCATTAAGAATAATAATACTCATTTATAACATATTAAATTTTCAAAAGGGTTGATGATATACTGGGTGGTTTGTGTTCTTGGCTCTCACACGAGAGATCAATGTTCAAGTCACAACGAGATACTTTTGTTGTTTTCACTAAAATTAAATAAATTGATCATAAAATGCTATAACGGACTTCAAATTCATGACATTTACATTCAAGGTAAAATACAGTTCTACTTAATGGTAGTATCAATTTGGAGAAACATGGTTGCAGATTACTGATTAAATTATTCATGTGACCTAAGTGAAATCTAAAATTAGAAAATAGACTCAAAATATTAATAAAATATGAAATACCGTTAACTAAATCTAATTTAGGTTAAATTAAACCTCAATTCTACTATTAGTGATTACTCTCAACTCTAATTTAATTACAAAACTGAAGATTGATTGAGATTCATTAGAGCTTAGGCGAAACTTGAATTTCATTAAAAAGTAATGCCCTGATTTATTTTGTAAAACCATCAAAAAAATCTCTAACTGAAAGGTTAACATTTGATTTACTCTGATATCTAAGATTTAAATTACAAAAGTTATATTAAACGTATTTTTTGTAACAGATATTATATCAATAGTCCTTAACAATTTAACATGAAGAACAATGTGAATTGGATAATACAACTAAAATATATAAATAGTACATTTTTCACACACAATTCATTTTATTCATGACTTAAAAAGTATGTATTGATTTTAAAATCACAACAAAATTATGAGAAGAATCTAACAATTGAAGAATAATACTGTGGAAAAGAATAACCACTCAAGTCTAAAAGTCCAGTTTTTTAACGGGTCAAATTTACATTTTTATTCCTTATGTTTTTGCTTCCTGATCGGTCATTTTTCTCATGAAATAGAATGAACAAACATTTAAAATTAATGTTATGATAAATTAAATGATAAGCAGATCAAAGTTGATTAAGCCTTATGAGCAGGACCCCTAGGTTATCACTGTGTCTTTGTATGTGGCGCTAAAATTAATTACTTTATTACTCAAAATTCAGACATAATATTGAAGAATGAAAACATAGACATAATCCCAATTCGTAGTTATCATACAAAATTTTTATATTTACACAATAATTATATTAGAAATCTGACTTATAAAATAAATATAGACTTATATGAGGTCAAATCTAAACATTTTTTTAAAAGAGTACTCTTACAACATCTAAATTATCACAAATACCATTTCAATAAGAAAAGAATTAATGTGAAATATTAACCTCCTTCTCTACATTAAATATGTCGAATAATTCGTATTCATTCGAAACCATCGGCGTGGTCCTTTACTCCTTAAGGGCTTGTTCGGCGCACCAATAGGAACGGGAATGGGTGTAGGAAACAGGAATTTTTGAACTATCAGTTACTGTGCGCGTGGGATGAAAAACACGAAGTTGAACTGAATTTGTTTTTTCCCACGCGCACAGTAAATCACGCGAACATGCCCTAATTTATTAATATAGAACCATGTGTACATCGAATTCAGATCCAGTGAAGTAATTCAATTTTTGAGTTTTAGATTGGGACCGTCTGATTCGAATCCGCGACAATATATTCCGAAGTGGAGCGCACACATTCCGAGTGATGAATTCGAATCTCAAAGTGATCTTGAGCGACGGATTTGAATCGGACGGTCCCGATCCAAAACCCAAAAATTAAGTTACTTTAGGGGATCCAGACCCGTGTACATCTCCGAACAAGTATCCTCTGTAGTACTTCACAGAACAATACCTCACTTACGGCCCAGATTTACTCTCAGCCGATACCTATTCGGGATTTGGGAAGGGGCAATATTATTTGTGCTTTGAGATTCGTGCAAAGTTAAAAGAACGGCCCGGATCCAATTATTCCACGTAACATTACCTTTGTAGTATTACAGAGGATTCAAATTCGTACATCTCCATGTCTTTTACATCTCAAATTAGAAATGAATAAAATTATCAATTTTCTATGCACAGTTCACTCTGTTTCTCCTTCGCTCCCTTTCAGTTTTTTTTTATTTTGAAGTAATTTTTTTTTTTTTTTGTTTCTTACATGGCCCGTAGATAATTTATAAGATATATTTTTATTAAGATAGATTTATAAGATATATATATTTTTTAGATATATTAAGATATATTTTTTTTTGTAAATATCTTTTTATTAAGATATATTTTTATTAAGATATATTTATAAGATATATATATATTTTTTTTATAGATATATTAAGATATATTTTTTTTTGTAGATATCTTTTTATTAAGATATATTTATAAGATATATGAAGATATATTACGATATATATTTTTGTTAAGTTTATACTATTTTTGTAAGATATATTTTTTCTATTGTAATTTTTATATAAAAATGACATACTTGTGCTTAATTTTTTTTATTGTAATTTTCAATAAAATAGAGTTGAGTTTGGATGCATTGTTTGACGTTAGAACCGTCGATTCTTTTATAATAATTGTCGATTTTACGGCTGTTGTATTGATTGTCGATGTGGGTAACGTGGTAAACAGTGGAAAATATGTAATCTAAATGGTAAGTCCACAAAAAAAATCAAATCTGTGTAATCTAAATGTCCACAACTCAGACAAAACAGTCCAGACTGAACATACAATAGTAGAAATCTATCAAACTACAAAACATAAAAAAACTAACGACGAGGGCGAGGTCGACGACCAGAGAGATCTAACCTATCAGGTGGATGGCGGTCCCTGGGCGGCTGTACACGCCTCACGTGAACCTCCTCCTCCTGTGCGGCTGTATCCGCCTCGGCCCATGGATCCTCCACCAGTGGGGGGATGGGCGGCATGGTAGGCACCTCCTATGGCTCCCAGGTCAATGGATACGTAGGAGGAGGAGGCGGTGTGCCAAATATAGCTGATGCAAAGGCATTTGCATGCTGTGCTCCACTCCCACTGGCCTCGTTGTCGTGCTGTCTGGCCTTCGGATATCGTGGTATGTGGAGGCTCGGTCCCTCATCCCCGGCATCATCTCCAGTAAGGTCAGCTATAGTGAACTCCGGGGTGGCCTGCCGTGGTGGAGCTCCATCCTTAAGGCAAACAATGTTAGTTTTGCTACAAAAAAATAACTAGTAAGTTGATTAAATAATAAATTTTTGCTGCCTGGCCAACCTGCACCGGAACTCCATACTCATTATAGTAAGCGTTCCATGCATTATTATTCAACACCCATTTGTAGAAGCCCCAACCTGAGTCATCCATTGCATAATTGAAGAAAAATTAATGAGAATAGGTTTTTTTTATCGAGAAATGACTGTGTACGACAAAATCAAATTATCTGGAGGAGGTGGCGGCATCTCATCAGCGTAGATAGCGACTCTGGGCTGATCCGGATCTAGTGGTAGGGGCTCTATCTCGTGCCAGTTTATGTTCTCCCCACTGTCACGCAACATGCCGATGAGGCGCCCATTGAAGTCGGAGTCCTCCACTATAGGGGCACTGTGCTGGAGCATTGTATATCCCACTGCTCGCCAACCTTCTATTGCCATGCACACCAAGCTGTGTGCCACTCCTCTAATACCGGTAAGAATCTGCACAAAGTGTTTTTTTAATTATTGTAGAAAAAACTAAATAAACATTTAATGTTTTAAATATGTCAGTTTCATAAGTAATTACCTGGCGAGCCTGGATCGGTCCGAAAGACACAAAACCTCTCGACCCTGCACGAGAAAACCTCCGTCGAAGGGTCTCACCCCAGTGGCCCATGAGGTATACCAAGGGCATGCCCCACCTCTGGTACCAGACTAAGTACCTCAAGGTCCCAGGCCCTGCTCCCAGTGTGACATCATCGGCCGTAGGAGGATGCCATATGTGAAAATGTGGAGAATGTGCTCGGAGGTAATGATCCGCGTGACGCACTCTCTAGTCGACGTTGGGCTTATTGTGTTTAGTCCTGCAGTACATTTAAATTAAAAAAGAATGTTAATAACGTGCAGAACTGAACAAGTAATGGAATATACAAGCAATTAAGTAATTTTAACTTACCTGTGAAGCTTGGTGGTCTCAGTCTCTCCCAGGTCTGGGAGCTGCGGACAAATACGTCCAGACCAAACTGTCGGGTCATGCGATTTGGATATGTGTACTCAACAATCTAGTAACATACGCACGGCCCCGATAAAACCAGAGATCCCTTTGCTCCAATGTCAGTCGACAAAGTGCGTTCCTTTCGTAGAACTCACGGTAGGGGAACTAGTCGACAATACTCTCGTGAAGCATCTGGAGCTGGCTCCGGATATAGGAAATCTCTATAGTTCTTCCCTTGCCCGTGTTCTCGTACGTGTGGTGACTGCCCTATATGGCACCGTACGCGGGACACCTCTCGGCATCCTGTCTCCTTAAGAATGGGACACGAGACGAACGAACTGGCCAACATACTGGCAAATGAGACCACGACCATTACTGGAGTAGAAGAAGTGGTCGGTGGATCTGCATGTTCTTCACCTATATTTTGGACATGAGGTAAACATGTTGGTGATTATTGAACCCTAATTATTGTAATAAAAATTCTGAAATATTTGTGAAAACTTACCAAGCAAGCATGGCACAGGCTCCGGTATAAGTGGGCGATCACAGCTCCACCCCAGTTCCACTTCGATGGCTTCTCAATTTCTCTCAGCAGAAAGAGGAACATAATCGGAACCGCGTCACCGCTGGAGTCCAAGAACATGACGCTGCCACAGAGATCCAGCACAAAGGCCCTCACATACCTAAAAATATAAAATAATTAAGATAAATAATGGTTCTAACTGTTGAGTTCATAACATATTTTAATTTAAAGATTTTAATTATTACCTCCTGACGGCCTCCAAATCAGTAGTCTCGGCTGTGATTCGATGCAGGAAGAAGTGATTGCAGAGCGACGCTAGGCTAATGCAGTACCCCGAATACCCGAACTCCTCATCATCCTTCCGCTTCTTCTTCTTCTGCATCGTCTTTGGATTCGTGACCCCCAGAAGCTCCCGTATCATTCCCACGTAAAGTGGACTATCGGAGACACCGCTGATAGGCTCGCCATTGATCCGTAGACCCCATAGAGCGCTCACATCTGCTAGGGTCACGGTCATCTCCCCAAAGGGAAGGTGAAACGAATGAGTCTCCGGTCGCTATCTCTCCGCGAGCCCGCTCATGAGAGCCTGGTCGATCTGACCCTGAGGCATGGTAGCGAGCTGATACAACCCGAGATTCAAAATGCACGACTCCATTAAAGGATGACCGACGTACGGTATCCCGGGGTGCGATGTCTCACGGTCAACATCCTCTCGTCCTACATTTAACAATGACTCCAGTCTAAGCGACTTACTATATGTCATATTAAAAATCTATAATTTGAACTAAATTGCTTAAAAATCAATATACCTCCGTAGATGCGAGAGCGACCCGGTGCTGAACGTGTGAAATCCACAGAAGAGGGTTGAATGTATCAGTTGTATGTGTGGGGTACTCTGCACCGAGAGCCTCTGCTCCATATGCCTCTACACCGGATGCACTGGGAGCCTTTGTGTTGGACGAACTATCCTCCATCTCCATAGTATCTGCACTGCACAATTTTCAAATAACTTAAATTTCACAATTTTGGATATTAAAAGTATAATGTAGGAATTTTGGACCGAAATGCTAATTTTCGACCCTAAACCCTAATTTATAACCCCCTTACGCCTAATTTATAACGTTAAACCCTAAACCCTAATTTTGATCGATTCAATTGCATTGGGAAAATCAACAACCCGCACACATTGAGAATTCAATTTCTAAACTAAAATTTAAACCCGAAACCATCAACCGTAATTTATAAACCTTAAATCCTAATTTTGATCAATTAAATCGCGTTTGGGGAAATCAACAATCCGCACAAATTAACAATTCAATTTCTAAACTAAATCCTAACCCTAAACCGTCAACCGTAATTTATAAACTCTAAACCCTAATTTTGATCAATTCAATCGCGTTGGGAAAATCAACAACCTGCACAAATTAAACCCTAAATCCTAAATCAATTCAGTTTCTAGAGTAAACCCTAAACCTTAAATCGTAGTTTTAATAAATTCAATCGTGTCGGTAAAATCAACAACCCGTACACAGTAATTAACAATTCAATCTCTACAAAAATTAATTTAATAAATCAATAGAGATATTACCCATAAACAATTGACGGAGATAGAGAGAGAGGGTGGCCGAGAGAGAGAGAGAGGGTTCGGGTAGAGAGAGATAACCGGGTAGAGAGAGAGGGGGTTTCAGGTAGAGGGGAGGGGGGCCTGGCTGTGGGGGGGGGTCGGTGCCGCTGGCCGTGGGGTGGGGGGTCGGGTCGGGTAGGAAGAGGAGGGGTGGGCGGGTAGGGTTAGATCTGTGGGGGGGGGGGCGGGTATTATAAAAAAAAAAAAATTCAAGCTAATCGCCCCCCGCTTGGGCGGTTAGATGGGAGAAGTGGACCGCCCGGCTGGGGGGCGGTTTGCTTGAGATATCGAACCGCCCCATCTCTTGGTGGTTAGGTTAGATTTAAAAATAATTTGAGAACGGGGTTACATTTGATATTTGTTTTTTATAGGTTATTAATAAAAATATCGGTCAAATTATATAATTCTATAATAGCAACCAATAGATGCGACTTAATTAACAAAAAGATAATTCATTATCCACTTCTCATTTTGGTAAATCTTAAACCTGCAACATTCAAAATTATTTGTTAAATATTATGTGCTTATAATAATAATAATAAATCAAGCAACAAATCCCAAGAAAAATTAAGAGACAGAATGAACGAAGGAAATAAATCTTAATTACGCGATTTAGCAAAGGAAGAAAAGCGGATATTGCAAGAACAACATAATGTACATTTATTAATTTAAACACAAGCACCAGATCAAACTTGAAAAGATAGGAGACCCATATATATATATGAAAACCGACTCATTCAACAAATCAACTGCTTCAAGGATACTCCTGTGCAACTGGTTGGTAAGATCCAATGAACACATCACCATAGATGAACCCAGCAAGGCCACCGCCGATCAGAGGCCCGACCCAGTAGATCCAGTTGCAGGCGAAGTTTCCAGCTGCCACAGCCGGACCGAAGGAGCGAGCCGGGTTCATTGACCCACCGCTGAATGGTCCCGCAGCCAAAATGTTTGCTCCAACAATGAATCCGATTGCCATCGGGGCGATCGTGCCCAATGAGCCCTTCTTGGGGTCAGCAGCGGTTGCGTAGACGGTGTACACGAGTGCGAAGGTGATCACAATTTCCATTACCACTGCTTGAATCTCGAAACCGGCATCAACACCATGGGTTGGTATGGCCTGCATGAGAACATATATATCTCAGTTTAACTATCACCAATTTGTACCAGTTCACAAATTAACAAGTACTTTGAGTATAGTTTACATGTTTAATTGTTTCATTAAAAAGAGATGCCTACTTTTATTTTAATATCAATATATAATTGGGACTTTAGGAGAGTTCACTGGACTAATTGAACATTTATTATCAGAATGCATGCACTTGCAACTAATATATTCTTTGATTGGTCATCTAGCTAGAAGACCTACTTTTAAAATATCAAATTTGGTTGATAATCTTAAAGTAATGATAATATGATTAATTAGTTGTAATTATTGGCACACAAACATGCATGAGGGTTGAGTCTTCCAAAGCTCCTACATAATTTTCTCAAAAGCCAGTCTATAATTAATTAACTAGAATGCTAATTAATTAATCAATTAATTTATGATGAAACAAGAATGCACATGCTAGCAAACAAACAATAACACCGTGACAAACTTACCAAGCCGCCGGTGACAAACTTCAAGAGGAGGCAGGCAACGGAGGCACCCAGGCACTGAGCGATCCAGTAGAAAATTCCGGTGAGGATAGTGATGTTGCCGCCGACGGCTAGACCGAAGGTGACAGCTGGGTTGAGGTGGCCACCGGAGATGTTAGCAGCCATTGAGACTCCAACAAAGAGTGCAAAAGCATGTGCTATGGCTACGGCCACAAGCCCGGCAGGGTCCAAGGCTGCATCTGATGTGAGCTTGCCTGTTATGCATGTGTAAATAACAGTTTAACTTCTCTCATGAATTGACCATGTTTTATATATATATATATATATAGCAAATGAATGAGAATAGTTGACTAATTTGACAATAGATCAAGCAGGTTTAACTTTAATCAATGATGATAAATTAACCTACTGGGCACCGGCCATGCCTTTCATTATATATAATAAACTTTCTAAATTAACACTATATACCTCACCAACTCAGCAAGATTATGTGTAATTCTACAATTTGGCTTAGTAACTCTATATATATATATATATATATGATTTCAATTTTGAACCTAGGTAGCTTTTTTAAATGGTGATATAAACTATTAATATAAATGTGATTACCATAAGCGATGGCGGAACCGACACCGGCAAAGACAAAGAGAAGGGTGGCAATGAACTCTGCCAAGTAGGACTTGATGGATGTGACACTGAAGGAATCACCTATGCTTCCAAATGTAAGCTTCACCATTTTTGCTAATAGCTCTGTCTCTCTCTCTCTTTGTTAAGCTAGCTTGACTGTACGCTAACCAAGGTCATTAACTCCGCTTTATATACAAATGAAACTGGGCTTTTGCGCAATTGGTACATGGGCCAGGCCTGGTCAGGGAAAAGTCTACACGAATTTTTAAAAGATTAAAAAATGATAAGACGGTGGGATATGACAACAGGGGAGGCTATAAGAAAATAGAAATCAACTCATAATTGAGAGCCGCCCAACCGCCCCCCAATTTCATTAAGCTGCGGGATTAATGACCTTCAAGGCTTCAACACAATTCAATAATTTGTTTTTTGTTATAAATAAATTAAGTTATGGATGTTCATTTGAAACTCTTCACTAATTACTTCAAAACTCTCCTTAATGAAGTATGTTTCATCTCTCCACATTTATCAATTGAATTAAATTAGATGGCTTGTTATTTACATTTTCTATCTATAAATAGATGATTGTAACATGTATTATATACACACAAGAAAAACATATGAATAAAAGATAGTCATCTTTATACATTCTCAATATCTTGTTTACTTTTCTTTTCTTCAATTTACAACACGTTATCAGCACGAATTGCTCGGAAGAAGTTGTAAAGTAATTTTGTAAGTAATTTATATGATTGATTATTATATCTTTCATTAATTTAAATTTCATTTAAATTTTTTATTATATTTGTTTTAGTTTATAAGAATCATTCCTTGAAGTGAATGATGGAATAATAACCTGAAGTTATTATTCAAAACTAAAAGTTTATCAAGAATCTGAAGTTCTTATTACCCGAAGAGAATAAAAGAATAATAACCTGAAGTTATTATTATAATTGTTTAGAACCTGAAGTTCTATTTGAAATTTTAATATAAAATTAATATAATAACCAACAGTTATTATAGGCCACTGGATGAATAATAACCTGAAGTTATTCCCAATTAAAAACCTGAAGTTTTATTTATTTTCATATAAAATCAATATAATAACCAGAAGTTATTATAGGTCACTAGATGAAAATATAACCTGAAGTTATTTCAAATTAAATTTTACAATTGCGCAATCAAGTAATTTAATAACCAGAAGTTATTAAATAAATATTTTATTATAACCTGAAGTTATTAATACTTTTAAAAAAAATTATTTATTTATTTATGAAATTTACATATTCTTTTATTTATATTTATTTATCTCCCTTTTCATAACCTGAAGTTATGGTATTAATAACCTGAAGTTATGACATTAATAACCTGAAATTAATACATATATATTTTGTAGTACGTATGGCAAATCTTACAAAGCTTGAATTTATCTCCCTTTCATTTATCATAACTCGAAGTTATGTTATTAATAACCTGAAGTTGTATTTTGTTATAAATACGTATTAATGAAAAATGAGAAAGACAAACGTCCTGAAGATGTTTGTTACAGATGTGGGATGGCAAATCATTGGTCACGTACCTGTCGTACGCCCAAGCACCTAGTGGAGCTTTATCAAGTCTCACTCAAGAAAAGGGGAAAAAATGTGGAAACTAACTTTACTGAAAATGATCCCGAAAATGAATGCCATATAGATACACATCTTGATGTATCAGATTTCTTCCATAATGTGGATGAAGAAATAGACACTTTTATTAAGGGAGAAAATAAAATATAGAAGTTTATGTTTATGTTTAATAAAAGTTTAATTTACATTTTACTTTTTATATTGAATGCAAATAAAATTAATGAATAAAGGTAGTTTATTTTAATTTATTCTTGTATTCTTTTATTTTAAAGGAAAATGACTGACGTAATGGTAAGTAAAAAAAAATCCATGTCTAGTAGACAGCGGAACAACAAATACCATATTGAAAAGTAAGAAATATTTTTAACAATTGCATCTTGGTGAGACTAATATCCACACTATATCTGGCACAAGTAATTTAATTGAAGGCTCCGGAATAGCTTGTATTTTGTTACCTGGAGGAACAAAATTAATAATAGATGATGCATCATATTCAAGTAGATCCAGAAGAAATCTACTAAGCTTTAAAGATATTCGAAAGAATGGTTATCATATTGAAACTATGAATGAGAGAAATTGCGAATATCTTCATATCACATCTATTAAAAATGGCCATAAAATTATAATGGAAAAGATGCAAGTATTGTCTTCAGGACTATATGGTACTTATATAAGTACAATAGAATCAAATATGGTTACTAACCAGAAGTTAGTTGATCCAAAATTATTTACACTGTGGCATGAAAGATTGGGTCATCTAGGAAGTATAATGATGAGGAGAATAATTGAAAGTGCAAATGGGCATCCCCTAAAGGACCTGAAGATCCTATTATCAAAAGAATTGACATGCGAAGCATGCTCTCTTGGAAAACTAATTACAAGGCCATCTCCAAATAAAATTGGACCTGAAGCTCCTACATTTTTAGAAAGAATTCAAGGAGATATATGCGGGCCTATTACACCTCCATGTGGGCCATTTAGATACTTTATGGTGTTAATTGATGCATCAACACGTTATCAGCAATTATAATACTTTTCTTTTAACTCAATACTTCTTCTGAGCACAAATTATCCAATTGAGAGCCAATTTCTCGGATTATCAAATTAAAAGAATCCAGCTTGATAATGCAGGTGAATTTACTTCTCAAACTTTTAATGATTATTGCATGTCTATTGGAATTACGGTAGAACATCCAGTGGCCCATGTTTATACACAAAACGGTCTAGCAGAATCATGATTAAAAGGTTGCAATTAATTGCTAGACCTTTACTTATGAAATCAAATTTACCGTCTTCTGCATGGGGACATGCCATATTACATGCTGCTGCACTAATTAGGTTAAGGCCTACTGCAGATTATAAGTATTCCCCGTTACAATTGGTCTCCGGAAGAGAACCAAATTTATCCTATCTAAAGATATTTGGTTGTGCACTATATGTTCCAATTTCTCCTCCACAACGCACAAAAATGGGACCTCAAAGAAGATTGGGAATTTATATTGGTTTTAACTCTCCTTCTATTATTAAATATTTAGAACCATTAACAGGAGATGTTTTTACAGCAAGATTTGCTGATTGTCATTTTAATGAATCAATATTCCCAAACTTAGGGGAAGAAAAACAAAAGCTGGATAAACAAGTAACTTGGAATTCATCATTATCTTATCTTGACCCACGAAGTGGTCAATGTGAACTCGAAGTTCAAAAGATTATAAATTTGCAAAGAATTGCAAATGAATTGCCTGATGCATTTACGGATACAAATAGAGTTACTAAATCGCATATTCCAGCTATAAATGCACCTGCTCGAATTGACATTACAAAAATATCTAATGAATCTAATGTGCGTAGAAAACGTGGAAGACCACTTGGTTCTAAGGATGTAAATCCACGTAAAAGGAAAGAGCAGAATAAAGCAGTTGGTCTAACCCCAGAAGAGGTTGATGGTAAAACTCCTGAAGAAGTCAATAAAACCCCAGAAGAGGTTGATAGTAGAACTCCTGAAGAAGTTGATAAAACCCTAGAAGAGGCTGATCAAGTTCCAGAAGAAACATATGTTAATGAAATCTTTGCATTCACTATAGCAAACAATGTTATAAACGAAGAAGACAATGTGCCAAAAACTCTGGAAGAGTGTAGATACAGAAATGATTGGCCTAAATGGAAAGATGCCGTACAAGCTGAATTAAGTTCATTAGAAAAACGACAAGTATTTGGACCTGTAGTCCAAACGCCCAGATATGTTAACCCTGTAGGTTACAAATTGGTATTTGTTATAAAAAGAAATGAGAAAAATGAGATTGTGAGATATGAAACAAGACTAGTGGCGCAAGGCTTTACACAAATACCTGGAGTCGATTATGAAGAGACATATTCACCTATAGTGGATGCGATAACTCTCAGGTTTCTAATAAGTCTCACGGTCACAGAAAATCTAAAAATGCAACTTATGGATGTCGTAACAGTATATTTATATGGTTCACTTGACAATGACATATACATGAAAATCCCCGAAGGATTGAAAATGCCTGAAGCATATAAGTCAAAACTTAGAGAGATGTACTCTATAAAATTAAGAAGATCTTTATACGGACTAAAACAATTAGGTCGAATGTGGTACAATCGACTGAGTGAGTACTTTCGAAGGATATAAAAATAATATAATTAGTCCGTGTGTTTTTATTAAAAGATCAAATCTAGGTTTTGCAATCATTGCAGTGTATGTTGATGATTTGAATATTATTGGATCTCCTGAAGAGATTGAAAATACTATAAAATTATTAAAAACTGAGTTTGAGATGAAAGACCTTGGTGTAACTAAATTTTGTCTCGGCCTGCAGATCGAGCATCTAAATAATGGAATATTTATCCATCAATCAAATTATGTTGAAAAATTACTAAAGAGATTCAATATGGATAAAGCTCATACTTTGAGCACACCAATGGTCGTACGATCGCTAAATGCAGAAAATGATCATTTTCGCTCACAAGAAAATAATGAAAAAGTGTTTGGTCCTGAAGTACCAAACTTAAGCGCAATCGGGGCATTATTATATCTTGCAAATAATACAAGACCCGATATAGCATTTGCAGTAAATGTGTTAGCAAGATATAGTTCCAAACCAACCAGAAGACATTGGAATGGAATTAAACACATATTTCGATATCTCTGCGGAACTAGAGATATGGGGTTATATTATCAAAAGGATACAAAATCCAAATTAATTGGATATGCAGATGCGGGATATTTGTCGGATCCACATAAAGCACGATCCCAAACGGGATACGTATTCACCTATTGTGGAGCTGCAATTTCATGGCGATCGACAAAACAAACTTTAACGGCAATATCTTCAAATCATGCTGAATTGATCGCCTTATACGAGGTGGGTCGAGAATGCGTTTGGTTACGGTCAATGATTCAAAACATTCAAGAAGAATGCGGACTTGAAAACATCAAGGAAAACTCTACTCCGCTGCATGAAGATAATGCAGCATGCATTGCACAAATCAAAGAAGGATATATCAAAGGAGATCAGACTAAACATATTGCGCCAAAGTTCTTTTCTACACATGACCTACAAAAGGAAGGCGTAATTGATGTTTTTCAAATCCGATCAATCGACAATTTGGCAGACCTATTCACAAAATCTTTACCGACAAAGGTTTTTGAACAACTTACAAAAAAAGATAGGTCTACATCAATTGAAGAATATTCAATGATATCTAAATGAGGGGAAGCGTTATATGCACTGTACTCTTTTTCCCTTAATCAAGTTTTTATCCCAATGGGTTTTTCTTGATAAGGTTTTTAATGAGGCAGTACATGGTCCTGAAGTACCATGTTAATATTGATCCTGAAGTATCATGTTAATATTGATCCTGAAGTATCATATTAATAGCGTATAATGAAAAATGAACATCCAAGGGGAAGTGTTATAAATAAATTAAGTTATGGATGTTCATTTGAAACTCTTCACTAATTACTTCAAAACTCTCCTTAATGAAGTATGTTTCATCTCTCCACATTTATCAATTGAATTAAATTAGATGGCTTGTTATTTACATTTTCTATCTATAAATAGATGATTGTAACATGTATTATGAACACACAAGAAAAACATATGAATAAAAGATAGTCATCTCTATACATTCTCAATATCTTGTTTACTTTTCTTTTCTTCAATTTACAACACTTTTCATAATTATGCATTTTTTTTTACAATTTTGTTCAGTATCGAGAGGTCGAAAGTTGATCAGCAAACCGATCAAGCAAATCATTTTTGTTTAACAAAGTGAGAATTATTTAAATTAGAGTGTTCATTTCATAAATTATTGAGATTTCTAATCTAACGTGATGATTTCTATTTCAATTTCAGAGATATACGTCAGCTTTTTATTTAGAAATTATTCGGTAAAATTTCTTATTAAGAAACCGTTTCTAATCATCACGCTGGCGAAATGATTCACTCAAATTCTTTCTTTCATGTTTCTTTGACGCTCTCTCTCCTAACATATACTCTAAAATTAATGTTAGATGTGAAGGTTTAAAATTTAAGAGAGGTTTTAATTTCTAAATAATGGTCGACGGTTATTTAGAAATTCATTTTAATTGCTGAATAGAGATGCTCTTATAATTCTAAAAGCATGGCGTATTAATAATAATATTACTAATATTGTGATATGACTTCCATTGTATCAATTGTTATAATTTTGAGTAATTTTAAAAATACACAATCATACGATTATATTTTTTAAATTATAAATTACGACCAAGTAACTTTATATCAAACTAATTATTTAAGTATTCAAAAAGTATTACATATTTGTTTAAAAAATATTTAAATATATAAAAATAGATTTTAAATAAAACTTAATAAGTGAACTTATGACTTGGATGACTAGACCACATACAGTGTCATATATTATCGGTTACATTTAGGGTTTTTTTTTTTTGGGAAAATATTTTTTTTCCTGGCTTCTATCCCCCATTAACCCCCCAATCATTAATTATTTAGGGAACCACAACTTCAAGCACAAAAAGACAAAAAAAAATGTGTATCAATCATTAATTACGTGAGGACCGCTTATATTTGAAAAAAATTACAACTGATGCGCACAAGTATTCATATATAATACACTAAGTATTTATATCTAAGATATCAAGTATTTTTAAAAAAAACTGGACACATCACTTACCCATCTTTTACACGTTTTTAGAGGTGATTTTTTTTTCTCTGTTCACTCTAACCAATATTTCTAACAATCTGTGAAGAATTTTGCGAATCTAAAATCACAAATGTCTTCTACGCAATTTTTTGTTTCGAGATCCATGATGAAATACTTTTGAGTTATCCGTCGCGCAAGTATTCATACCTCGTAAAATTATTTATATCTCGTCTTGCAAGTATTCATACCACGTCGAGCAAGTATTCATACATAAGATATCAAGTATTTTGGAAAATGAAACTGGATATATCACACACCCATCTTTTATATGTGTCCGGTTTTTTTTCCAGTGATTGAGTGGGCTGGATCAGACAAGGAAACCGAAGAGAAAGATAGAGTGTACTGGACACTTCCAGTGATTGAGTGGTAATGAAAGTTTATTCGGTAAAAAATGAGTGAATGATGTGTCCAGTTTTTTATTTGTGAAATACTGATGAGGTATGAATACTTGCTCGATGAGGTATGAATACTTGAATGACGAGGTATGAATACTTGTGCAACGGACAACTCGAGAGTATGTCATCATGGATCTCATTTGAAATAGAAAATTGTGTAGAACACGTTCGTGGTTTTAGATTTGCAAAATTATTCACAGATTGTCAGAAATATTGGTTAAAGTGAACGGAGAAAAAAAACCACCTCTAAAAACGTGTAAAAGATGAGTGAGTGATGTGTCTAGTTTTTTTTTTAAATACTTGATATCTTAGATATGAATACTTGATGTATTATATATGAATACTTGCACTCGCCGCGATAATGACGCGTTTTGTTTTGTCTTTTAGCGCTAAAATTTGTGGTCCTCTCTTAATTAGCGGTCAACAGAGACAGTTATTGACCGGGGTATAGGAGCCGGGAGATAGTTAGTCGGTCCCTTTTTTTTTTAATCAACCTATATTTAATTGTAACCACTTGTGGAATTCTTCCCGCTTTTGGATAACCATATAAAAAAGCGGGCAATTTCTTGGCGAAACCAATAGCAATGACATGTTATTACATGTTCAAACAAGTTACATCTATTCTAATATATAACAATACTTACAATTTTTTATTTTAAGGTTTTTTTTTTCACTTTGGACCTCAAGTTGTGCAAAATTTGTAAAATACGCCCTTTCTGTCATTTCAGTTCTGATGAATTTGAAGAAGATTTTAGCAAGAAATTTTTTTTTTAGATCAGGTAACAATTCTAGCATTCTATATGTAGAAATGTTTTTACTTTGTCTTTTAAAGAAGTGATTTTCTACCTATCTAAAACAAATAGTAAAAAGTTGAAAAAATTAAGATCGAACATATTGATTTATAATATGTTATTTCCTCCAGTTAAAAGACAGAGACGGTAACAGAAATTAAATAAAATTTTGTGTCTGTGCTGCATGCTCTGATTTACATTTTGATACCAGAGATTAAATGACCTACCATCTTTTTGTCTTTTACGTTGGACTATTTGTAAGTGGAGGAAACAGAGGAAGAAATTCAATCAATTATAATTCAATGGATCCTCTAAGGAGGAAGAGATATATACGGTGCTAAGAATTTTAATAAACATATTATATATATATATATATATATATATATAGAGAGAGAGAGAGAGAGAGAGAGAGAGAGATGGGCTACCGTACTTCGCGAAGTAAAGCGAAAGTTTTACTTCACGTCTATATCTTCAATTTCAAAGTTCAAAACGTCGATCCGAACCGTTCAAGTTGATCTACATATTAAATTGTGCTTGGAGACTAAATTTTACATTTTTTGGAATTTTTTTACTATTTATTAAGCCACTTTGAAAATCGCTGATCCATTGGTCCATAATTTTTACTGTTCACAATGAATCATCGATTTTCAAAGTGGCTTAATAAATAGTAAAAAATTCCAAAAAATATAAAATTTGGTCTCCAAACACATTTCAATATGGAGATCACGTTGAGCGGTTCAGATCGATGGTTTGGATTTTCAAAATGGGAATATGAGTGTGAAGTAAAACTTCGCTTTACTTCGTGAAGTACCGTAGCCCATCTCATATATATATATAGAGAGAGTGACTAAGGTCAAAGTGGTAGTTCCTAGCTCCCGGTGCTACCAAGTCGTTTTCGGATTTTCAAAGTCCAAATGGCCGATCCGAACCGTTCAAGTTGTTCTCCATATTGAGATCTGCTTGGAGACCAAATTTTACATTTTTTGGAATTTTTTTACTATTTATTAAGCCACTTTGAAAATTGCTGATCACATGGTCCAGTAAAAACAGTGCAACCAAATTCTGGACCATGTGATCAGCAATTTTCAAAGTGGCTTAATAAATAGTAAAAAAATTCCAAAAAATGTAAAATTTGGTCTCCAAGCAGATTTCAATATGGAGAACAACTTGAACGGTTCGGATCGGCCATTTGGACTTTGGAAATCCGAAAACGACTTAGTAGCACCGGGGGCTAGGAACTACCACTTTGACCTTAGTCACTCTATATATATATATATATATATATATAGAGTACGGCTAACACGCTTCCTCTAGCATTTCGGCCGAGGTGCTTCCGGGGGCATATCTTGCAATTTGATGTTCAAATAACAAATTCAAACCGTTAGATGTTCAATCTATATTAAAATCTACTTGGAGACCAAATTTTACATTTTTTGAAATTTTTTTACTATTTATTAAGCCACTTTGAAAACCGCTGTTTTTCAATGCTTCAGAAATTTAATAAAAACAGCGGTTTTCAAAGTGGCTTAATAAATAGTAAAAAAATTCCAAAAAATATAAAATTTGGTCTCCAAGTATATTTTAATATAGATTGAACATCTAACGGTTTGAATTTGTTATTTGAACATCAAATTGCAAGATATGCCCCCGGAAGCACCTCGGCCGAAATGCTAGAGGAAGCGCGTTAGCCGTACTCTATATATGTATATATATATAGATTGACTATGGTGAGTTGTGAAGTAAAACGTCGTTTTACTTCACGCTCATACTCCATTTTGAAAATCTAAACGCCTGATCCGAACCGCTCAACATGTTCTCCATATTGAAATGTGCTTGGAGACCAAATTTTATATTTTTTGGAATTTTTTTACTATTTATTAAGCTACTTTGAAAATCCCAGATCCAGGTGAACAGTAAAAAACAGTAAAAATTTCTGGACCATTCGATCAGCGATTTTCAAAGTGGCTTAATAAATAGTAAAAAAATTCCAAAAATTATAAAATTTGGTCTCCAAGCACATTTCAATATGGAGAACATGTTGAGCGGTTTGGATCGGGCGTTTAGATTTTCAAAATAAAAATATGAGCGTGAAGTAAAAATGACATCTTACTTCGCAACTCACCATAGCCCAGCTCTATATATATATATATATATAATTTTGCTATTGTACTTCGCGATGTAAAGCCAATATTTTACTTCACACTCATATTCTCATTTTCAAAATTCAAAACGTCGATCCGACCGTTCAAGTTGTTCTCCATATTGAAATGTGCTTGGAGACCAAATTTTACATTTTTTGGAATTTTTTTACTATTTATTAAGCCACTTTGAAAATTGCTAATCACATGGTCCAGAATTTTGTTGCACTGTTTTTACTATTCATCCGGATCAGCAATTTTCAAAGTGACTTAATAAATAGTAAAAAAATTTCAAAAAATGTAAAATTTGGTCTCTAAGCACATTTCAATATGGAGAACAACTTTAACGGTTCGGATCGATGATTTGGATTTTGAAAATGAGAGTATGAGAGTGAAGTTTACTTCGCGAAGTACAATAGCCCTATATATATATATATATATATATATTAAAAAGAATATGATGGTTTTAGTTGGTGTGCTATTGATAGTACGGAGACATGTTGCGCTATGATCTAAATTATTAAAACTAATATAAATTACAAGTGATGCGTTTACAAGTTAAATATATACATTTTTTAATTCATCAAGTGGTAAAAAAAATTATGAAAAATGAATGCATTAAAATTAACTTAATTTTTTTTATTTTGACCTCTTAAATTTTGCATTAAAATTCATCAAGTGATATAAATTTTGCATGTAAAAAACATCAATCTTCAAATAAATTGATTTCAACGGTTTGAATTAGTCATTGAAATTTAAATAGATTTTGAGACTGTAACACGACATGTCGCTATACTATAAATAACAAGCTAGCCAAACTCAAAATATAATTGCAAATGTTTATTTGACACCACTTTGGTTGTTGTTTTTGTTAAACTATTTTAGAAATCCTTTTAGTACAGATTCTGCATGCTTTTCACCAAATCCGGGTTCATCTAAATCTAATATAAACAAGTCATTGCGTGTAAAGGGATAAGAACTTTTGCATGTGGAGGGTCACATGCAAAGCAAATGCCTAATTCAATCAATTTCCAAACTGCATTATCTTCATCCTAATCAATTAATTTGTTTTAGGTGTCAATACTCAACACTAACATGCTATGTTCTGTCCTTGTTATTTAATTCATAATACTATGGTTGTTAATTAATTACCAATTTTATATGAACCTAGCTAGCTAGTGTGGTAGGTTATTGTTGTTTTAATGTGACAATGTCCATCTAAAACATTAATTAGAGACTTCACCAGAACCAACAAATGATAAGTGAAAAATTTTCCAATATTAGGTGTCTTAAAGTGGCATTGATTTTGACAGCAAATTCATGTAATAAATAATAGGTTTCATAGCACTTGGCCTTATTAGGAGGTTGGCTCAATGGTACAGATTCTCTGTGGATGAAAATTATATATATATTTTATGTGCCTGTGCCACTGATAGAGTTGTCTACTGGTCTGTAAGTGTGCCTAATTCAGACATTATTTTGGACTTCTCTTGCTAATTCAGACATGTCTGTATACAGTATTAACGTGCCAGATCAGGCTCTACAGCTCATAGATCAAGTGTGTATAATGATTGTGTTTCATGAAGGAAAGAACATGTTTTATTTCATACTAATATTTTGAATTTTCAAAGTTTAAAATTGATCTGAATCGATCAGCATGATATTCATACTGAAATGTGTTGTGTTTGAGGATCAAATTTTATATTTTTGAAATTTTTTACTATTGTTTTCAACATGATATTCATATTGAAATGTGTTTGAGAATCAAATTTTATATTTTTTGAAATTTTTTTACGATTGTTTTAGAATTTTTGAAAATATCTGTTTTTTAATGGTTCATAATTAAAAAAAAAAACATTGATTTAAAAAAAAAGTAGATTTTTTTCCAAAAAAATGTAAAATTTGATCTTCAAATATATTTCAATATAAAAATTATAATGTACAGTTCGGACCGACTTTTAAATTTTAAATATAAAATTATAAATGTGAAATAAAACATGTTCTTTATTTCATCAAGCACCGTAGCCAAACTCTATATATTAATGAAGTTTTAGAAGTTATTTTAATGCATTCATTTTTCATCAATTTTGACCACTTGAATTTGTACTAAATAAATCCGAAACATTCAAAATTTTGCATGCACGCACATCACTCGTGAAGTACATCGGTTTCAACAGTTTGGATTCATCTTGTTTGAAATAAATACGATTGATTATGAAGTTGTGCTCACATCACACCCTAGTTCTACTCTATTATTAGTATTATTAGTGGTATATACAAATGCCTGCCAGAAAGTTCTGAGTCACAAAAAGAAGAGAATCTTTTGAGTGGTTAAGACAATCATCAGAGGCACAGGAATTGATTATAATTCGGATTATATATAAATATAAGAATGCTTCATGATAATTAAATCATAAGAAACAGTTGTCCTGAACAAGTGGATGTGCATACGTGGCCCTTAAAATGCCAGCGCTAAACCACTTTAAGGCAATTTAATGAACTTTATGAGACCAAAATTGCCTTTAGTGGAACTGGCGTACGTGGTCCAACTCGCGTTTTTTTTTTTTTCATTTAAAACATCTGAACTGGTAAACTACAGTTAATGTTGTGTTGACATTATTATTAATATCCAAAATTAATTACAAAATATTAATTATATCCAGCTTAGCTGGGTATTTTTAAAAATGTCCAAATCGGTCATTTTTTAGCTGGTTGGATTAAAAATTCGGACCGACCATTTTTGACCAATCAGGAGGTTTTTTTTTTGTTTTAAAATATTTGTTAGATTACTTCTTTTGATGTATAATTACTAAAATACGCTAAATTACTTGAAATTATGTTAAATTACGCTAAATTACGTCAAGAGAGACGATATCTTCACTGAGAAGGTGAAAAACGACGAAAAAACTTCAAACGGCCATAAAACGGCACTCGAGTGTCCGATTTCAGCAATGACCACTTTTCGGAAAGCTTGCGAAAAGATGCATGTGTTGATGACTGCTTTATTGTTTTTCAAAATTCAGAATTGCCAAAAAACAAAGGGAAGAGCCTCAAAACTTGAGTTGAAGTTTCCGATTAAGATTTTCATTTCTATTTTTTGATCTAAGTAGCTCAATAAATTGATTATATAATGAACTTATAAAATACCAATTTTTACTATTTTGGAAATCGGCCTAATTTAGCGTAATTTAGCGTAATTCAGCGTAATTTCAGTATAATTAGCGTAATTTAGCGTACATTAGCGTAATTTAGCGTAATTTACCGTATTTTAGCGTAATTTAATATAACTTCAAGTAATTTAGCGTATTTTAGTATAATTACATCAAAAGAAGTAATCTAACAAATATTTCAAAAAAAAAACTCCTGACCGGCCAAAAAATGACTGTTTGGGCATTTTTAAAAATAGTTAACTGAGTCTAATTAATATTTCGTAATTAATTTTGGATATTAATAAAAATGTCGGAGGTTGTGTGACGAAGAAATTAAAAGAAAAAATGTATACAATTTGTTCTCATTGATAATGATAAATGATTAATAATTTTGGTTACCCGGAATTTTGATTGTGGTCATAGATGTCTTAAAAATTATAGCTTCGAACCTTTTAGAGTTTCAAATGATGAAATTGAGTTCAAAAATACTATTAAGCCATTGACTAATAAAATACGGTCGAAAGCTTCAAATTCTACGTCTGTAATTAGAGATGAATTGCAGGGCAGACTCAGAAATTATTTTTTGAGGAAAAATAAAAATGTAGCCCATATTTAATTGATAATTGCGGTTACAAAAGTTTTGTAGTTGCAAAATTAAGAAAAATATAAGACACTGAAACAGACTTTAAGCTGAAGTAAGATAAATAAGATAAAGTAAAAGCTCATAAAGTAAAATCTAAAACAAAATGGAAATAGTAAATATAAAATAAACAAAATGTTGGATGATCAATATTCTCCCGATGGTTGATTCCGGCTGTATAACAGTTACTCCACTTCCTGTATCAACGGTTCGTGGATCTTTGCTTCATCTCTGAAAATATATGCTCATCTTTCTCTCCAAATAACAAGTTCGTGGATCTTTTGACTTTTTGCCATAATCTAGCCGCAAAATGGCCTCCCTCATCCGTAGGGGTGTTCAAATGGATCGGTTTATTCAGTTTTAAACCGAACCGACAAATTTCGGTTTAATTGGATCGGTTGTTCGGTTTAAATGGTTCGGTTCGGTTTAGTTTTTGAAGAAGTTCGGTTTAAATGGTTCGGTTCGGTTTTGGAATCTCCAAATCGGTTTGAACCAAACCAACCGGTTTAATAAAAAATGGATCGGTTTATCAAAAACTGACTTGTGTGGTTATCAAAAATATTATCCAAATCAGTTTGAACCGAACCAACTGGTTTTGAAATGTTTATTTGTAACTTGAAATGTTTGTATTCGGTTCAACCGAACAAACCAAAGTTTAAATCGGTTTAATCGGTTTAATCGGTTTGGAATTTTAATTCAGTTAGTTCGGTTGGATTTTCAAAATTCGGTTCAAACCGCGGTTGAAATGGATCGGTTTATTCAGTTTTAAACCGAACCGACAAATTTCGGTTTAATTGGATCGGTTGTTCTGTTTAAATGGTTCGTTTTGGTTTAGTTTTTGAAGAAGTTCGGTTTAAATGGTTCGGTTCGGTTTTGGGATCTCCAAATCGGTTTGAACCAAACCAACCGGTTTAATAAAAAATGGATCGGTTTATCAAAAATCGGCTTGTGTGGTTATCAAAAATATTATCCAAATCGGTTTGAACCGAACCAACTGGTTTTGAAATGTTTGTATTCGGTTTAACCGAACAAACCAAAGTTTAAATCGGTTTAATCGGTTTGGAATTTTAATTCAGTTAGTTCGGTTGGATTTTCAAAATTCGGTTCAAACCGCGGTTGAACACCCCTACTCATCCGGATAAGCATAGCCCAAAAGTCCGAATTTGTTGTTCCAGAAAGTAACAATAAATAGCCCATGATCGAACTTGATGGCCCAATCCAAAGGCAGCCCACCAGGTTCAAAGACATCCTTTCCAGAGTTCTAGTTTCTAGTGGTGCGGTGTGAAGCGTTTACTGGATGGTCAAAGCACGAATAACAGAATATCACCTGTGGTAACAAAATATTTATTTTAGAATCGAACCGTCCGATCAGAATCTGCATGAATAACAGAATCTGCTGTCAAACCGTTGATTTTCATTGAGATTCGCGCATGAAAAAATTTGACTGGTTGGGATCGGAATAACAACAGAGTTATTTCCGAAATTAAAGGGATTCTGGGCATTATTCCTTAATTCCAAATTTGCCCGAATTCAGATCGGACGGTCATGATTTAAACAGAAATATTGTGTTACCTCAGAGGATATTGATTGGTCAAAACCCCTCAAAAGGTGCACACTGCGCAAGAAATGCGCATTCATTCGCATTCTGTTCTCCTTCTGTTCCTTCCTATAGTTCCTACTGTTCTCCCACAGAGAGAAGTAAGAGAGAAGTAGAGAGAGAGAGAGAGACTAGTAATAGTAAACGCCGATCAGATGGCATCAGTGGCATTCAATGTCTCCATTCAATTCTCCAACGAATCCTGGTCGGCTGGTCCCCACACCATTTGCTCCTCCTTTCATTTTCTCTTCATATTGGTAAATGCTAAACCTACCCACCACCAATTCAATTCTCCCCCTCTACATCTACATAGCGCCAATTGCAAAATTAATCAACATTGGGTTGGGATCACCTCCCCCACGGCACTAGCTAGTTAGCGTCATGGTGTACTTTTGTCTCCCTTTTGCTTCACCACCTGTTTTCTTTGCACGACGGGGGGAATAAATAGGTGCATGGGGCTTCTGAGGAAATAACCTAGGATATGGACAACGAAGGGAAGAAGCACGGAGTCGGAGACTACGCTGCTTCCTGCGCGCTGCAACATAGACGTTCAAAAAGGTGATCTTATTTTTTATAAACTTTTAATTAAATATGTAGGGCTTACTTGTCACCTAAGGTATGCATTTTGCATATATTCATGTGAGATGGGCACAACTTATCCTTGATAATTACAGCAATGCAATTGTTCATTGGCACAGTGATTATATGACAATTACAGTAGGATGAAATTCTATTAAAATTTAATTAACTAAACAGTCTTGACAGATTGTAAATAAAGTTTCCAAATTCGTAATCCGGATTTTTCATCAATGAGGCCCATAGTTTGAATTACGGAATATGCTGTAAATGGTAAATCTTTTTACCAATGAGGCCCATAGGATTTTGCTCTGAACTGAATGAATAGCTTGAAAACACAAACTTTAACTAAAATATATAATGTTCATGGAATAAATTTAAAAAAAAAGGATTTTTTTTTTGCAACTGATTAATTGAAAATGCAAAACTGTAAGAGCTCTAGTTAACCTTACTGGCAAAGGGGTCGTTTAGTGTTTAATGCTGATAAAAATCTATAAACCAATATGATGCTTAATTTTATACAACGAATAGTTCACATTTTATAAGCCCCAAATCTCTTAACTAAAGATCTATAAAATAACATTATAACAAAATATCATATCCTACAATCATAATAGAACCTCTACTAAGCCTAATAAAAATATAAAACATATCACACTTCAAGTTCTGCAATTCGCCTAATCTTCTAAATTTCAACATGTATAATGAAAAGCATCACAAAACTACGAATGGTTCTAGCAAACTTCCAAGTACAATTTTTTTTTTTTTAAGAATAACATTATCTTAGAAGTAAACAAAATTTTCACAAAAAATAGCATTTCATCACTAATTTAAACCGAAAGATGAAGTTCTCAAGTCATTCATTTCAACATCCTCATCATCTACTTTTTCTCATTTATGTGGTTTGGGTTTCTCATTTACTTTTTTCCCGTTTTTGTTTTATCTTTGGTCTGGGTTGATAAATTGAAGTATATGAACACTTTCCTATAATGTCCTTGCATGCTCTTCAAATAATTTGTCCAATCTTAGACCAAATTCAGAGATTGCTAAGTTATATGCATGTATGCTCATAGTTCATATGGTTCTAAACTTGTTTTATCGCCCATCTTAGAACTATAATTGCTGGACAAGATGTAGCATGTCATAATCTTCTAGAAGTGCATTGATCCGTCTCAACACTCGTGCATATAATTGGCAAGAAGAATGATTCTTCTGCTACAAGAAAGAATTAAATACTCCTTTTTTTCTTCTTTAAATTGATCTGTTAGTGTTGTTTCTTTTCTAAATCAATGTTACTTTTACCAAGGCACATTTTTTATTCTGCATGGTTGTTCATAATTTCCTTATTAATTATTCCCAACCAAATTCAGTTTGCATTAATTGCCGGGTATTATATTTTGCATGGTTATATTGATACTAATTCAAGTAAATCTAAACTTAATGCTCTTGCACTAGTATAAATTACACATTACAATTCAACCCTGCATCAAATGGCCAAATTTGACGGGTACAGTATCTAGCCATTACCATAGTCATTACGAAACCAACACAGAGGCTTTTTTAAGTGCTTTATGAACTGAAGTAAGCATCAATTATTTGTTAATATCTTTTTTTTTTCCAATGAATGATAATTAATACAAAAAAATATTGGTTTAATGAAAGAATAAATAGGCTTGATTACTTTGTCGGATTCCTATCACCAGATAAGATTGTTTCTAAGAGAAACCGGCTTTTTATTTCTAAGTCTTCTTCACCAGAAGTTGTTGCGTGACTATTTGCTTTGATTATATTGTATGGCACCTTTTCGCTTCCTGGCCTTTATTGGTTTATTATTTTATGATTTTGCAGTGTCTCTGATAGAAACTCAGACTTGAGCAAACACGAGACTTTTCAGAGCATGGAAGCAGAATTCTGTGAATCTCAATCTCAAGTAGAAACCACCAGATCATTTCTCATTTTTCTCTATATAGAGTATTGGTTATCTTTTATTAGAATTTTGTACTATACATAGACCTGTCTGATCACAGCATTTTTCCCTTTTTAGCTGATTTTCATTTTCATTTTTTGATTGGTGGGTACTTGATTAATTAAGAAATAATCAACACCAAATTGGCCATGGGGGTAATCTGAGGGGCAACTGCATATTTAGAGTTAACAATTGTGCAAAACTGGTCTATTTGCAAAATTGAGGGATGCGATCTATAAAAAATTGGATTTGTTATTAAAGTAATGAATTTTTGTTGCAGAGCGCATTACATACAATGAGATCTAATGCCACTGGAGGGTCACTTACTCAAGATTCAGGCAGTAATACGACTAATGCTTCACCTAGCCACCGTGTATCATTGGAGAATGATGTAAGAATTTTGACCACACCATGCCTAATGTCTTGTCAGTCTACGAGGTAGAAATTTCATAACTAACTTTAATACTTGTGTAATATTTTTTCAGCAGATAAAGAAACTTCAATTAGACTTGCATCAGGAAAAATCAACCCGTTATATGCTTGAGAAAGCGATTGGTCGAGTATCTAGTACATTGTCTCCGGGCCATAAGAATTTTTCTACTCAGGTTCTTTCTTACAACTAGTAGATTAACTTTATGAGACATACACAAAGCAGATGTACAAACTATATCCTCAAGGAAAAGGCTCATGCATTGTGTTATTTTGGAAATTTTAGGATAAAAATCACAAAAGTAGGCATAAACTTGCCCAAGATAAAAGGGAATGTCCATAGCCATGAGATCTGTTGTCTTTCTCTTTTTATTTTTTATTTTTTTATTGATTGCACCTGTTGCAGTCGTATCCTGGAACTTAAAGTACTGTCTGTCATATTACTAGTTTGCATTTTTCTTGTGAAAATGCTGATAAGGCGTCAGATAACTTGTTACAGTGAAGAATTGTATTTTTTTTTTTTTTTACAAAATAAGATGTCTCTTTTGAAAACTTATTGGGTGATATTATCAAATTTCCTTGCATAGCCATACACAGAGGCAGAGCCAGACTTTTGAACTATAGGGGTCAAATATATATGAATTTCATGTGGAGAATGGGGGTCAATCGTATAAAATTTTCATATGGAGAATGGGGGTCAATTTTACAATTTCTTGACATTTTACTCTAAATTATATAGAAAATCATACATAAATATAAAAAAAAAAATGGGGGTCAATTGACCCCCATACTTCCTCTTTACCTCCGCCTCTAGCCATACAATGCATTTTTTTAACTCTTTCTCTTTTTGACAGACCAGGGAGCTGATAGAAGAGATTGAGATGCTCGAAGAAGAAATCGCCAACCGAGAACAACATGTCCTCTCTCTCTATAGAAGCATCTTTGATGAATGCACGAGTCTACCATCATCTTTGCAGAGCTCAGGCGTGACGTCGCCAGCTCATGCCAAGGTGCGAAAGCACCCGAGTGTGATTTCGAGTGCATTCTGCTCTTCAAAAAAATTTCCACTTCAGCACTTCCAGGTTCTGACTTCAATAAAGGAGTCTGTAAAAGGAGGTGGGAGTGGTAGTTGTGTTGGTCCTGTGAAGAGTAAGATTAGGGGTGAATTCTCTGATTCATCTAAGGTAAGGCTGTTCTTGGAAATGCATTTGCAAAGTTTTAATTGTTAGTTTTGAAATTATGAGGGAAGAATTATTTGTTATTTTTGTTCCACTGGTATTATGAAATTTAGAAGATTGGAGACTAGTTTTTTTTTTTTTTTTCAACTTTTTCTCCATGAGACAAAATTTGAGAGGAATACTAATTCAGAAAGATTTCCATACTAACACAAAATCGTAGATGACTTTGTTATGTTTTCAATTAACTTAAAAAGTTAAGACTGAAAGAGTTTATATTTTGTTGTGACAAGATGTCAAATTATGGAAGTAATTCTGGAAGGAGCAGCATCGGGTGTACCCTGAAAGAGCATCTTTACCAATGTCCAAACAAAATTTCAGAGGAAATGGTCAAGTGCTTGGCAGCACTATATTGCAAGGCTTCACCTACCAATAACTCAAACAAAGAAGGACCACTCAATGCACAATCCACTGTTTTATCAAGATCAGCTACAAGCGTCACCTTTCCCAGGAGAAGCAAAGGCGAACAATTTTGTTTATTCTCTAATGGTGCTTCTGTTGAGGTACTTGCAGGCGAGTACCAACCTCTTAGTGCTCCACATGCCTTGAGCAACTACAGGTGAAATTAAGTGTTCTTTTTGGTCTCAGCTATGCAAATTAACACCCAATAAAACCCAAATACTACTAATAAATAAATAAAATATATTGTTTTGTGTATGGTACAATAACAACAACAATCAAGCCTTCAGTCCCAATCATGTTGTGGTAGGCTAGAAATGAAACCCAACTGGAGTCACAAAGTCAAGGTAGATAGCAATAACATAATAATAAAAATAATAATAATGATAATAATAATAACAATAGTAGTGTTACTAATAGTAATAATGGTGCCACTAATAATAGTAATACTACTACTAATAATACTAACTATATTATGCATACACTATAGATCATAGGGCCAAAGTCCTAAGCCCTACTTCCTTGACCCCGAATCACCAGCCCTATGACCATTAAAGCCTATAATACTACCCCTAAACAATATTTCCTAGGTCATGGTTCTGGTACATAGATCGCTAACTTCCACGTGCTCCTATCCGAAGCCAACTCTTTAGGTACATTCCATTCCTTCAAGTTCTTATTTACTGCTTCCTCCCATGTCAATCTTGGCCAACCTCTGCCTAAATCTACTTCCCTTTTGTGTATGGTACTTGCATAAATCTACTTTCTCAGCATTGTCCTGTGATTACTTGATTTTTGATTTTACAATTTTAGGATGCTAGTTGAACAACTCGAAGGAGTGGATTTCTCTTCACTTCAGGACAGTGCTAAGACAGCATTTTGGATCAATGTTTACAACTCTCTCATTATGCATGTAAATCTATAAAGCTTGGTTTTTTATACTCTCTTACTCTGAAATGCACATAGCTTTATTTTATTAATTTGTCTTTGCAGGCATATTTAGTGTGTGGTACTTCCCAGAGTCCTCTAAGGAGAATGGCAGTATTTCATAAGGTTATTGTAATTCTTTTCTTCTCTTCTTTAGAGACTACTGTACTAATTTTATAACAAAAGTTCACCTTTTACACTCACTTTTACTTCCGACCATCTTTGAAAACCTTAGTTATTACTATATCTTTTGTTAGGCAGCATATAACATTGGAGGCCACATGGTGACAGCTGATTCCATAGAAAACTCTTTCCTTGGCTTCCGCACACCCCGCATAGGCCGTGTATGTTATAAGTTCTTTCTCCACAACTTATCTGTAATATGATAAAATAGTGATTTACTTGTTTATAATTTCTTTGCAGTGGTTTGAGAATATTCTCTCAAATACAATGAAAAAGAGATACAAGGATGAAAAACACATTCTGGAATCAAAACTTCGCCTCCATAATTCTGAGCCGCTTGTTTTCTTTGCGCTTTGTACTGGTGCTTCTTCCGATCCGATGGTACTAGATATGCAAAAGTTATTTCTTTTTTTTTTGTCAATAACTACCTATCTCACATTCCTCTGGTGATATCCAACCTTTGATTGGTGCAGATGCGAATGTATACGGCAAAGAATGTAGCAAGTGAACTGGAGAAAGCAAAAATAGAATTTCTCCAAGCCTCTATCACAGTTAAGAATCAGAGGAAAGTTCTTCTTCCGAGAATTCTTGAAAGATACGCTAAAGAGGCTTCTCTCAGTAACCAGGATCTGCTCCAATTTGCATCTGAAAATGTGGAGACTGAACTGGGAGAGGCAATCAAGAAATGTGTGGAGTTGAATAAAAGAAAGAAGACTTCACAGTTAATTGAGTGGTTGCCTTATAATACCAGGTTCATGTATATCTTTTCCAAAGACCTCATTGAAAAACCATAGGTGGTATTTATATTATATTTTCATAGAAATCAGGAGCAAAAATTGCAACTGGAGGTGTAAATTGTTGGGCTGTACTGCTAATGCTTTGACAAGATAATCTGTTATCATACTTGTGGCTTTTCTATCAACTTAACATATTGTCATATCATACATGAGCTAACTTTTGCTATCATATACCTATGGTAATAGTTTGTTGATTTTTATTTTCATTTAAACCCTCTACGAGAAGGGGAAGAATCTTCTGTGAGCTATAATTTGGATATTAGCCTAGCTAGTAGGTACTCTAATATATTGTATCACAAGAACATGCACGCCAAGTAGTTCCCCGATATTTTTATTAATAACCTTAAACAAATGAAAAATGTCAAATATAACCCTCATCTCAAAATATTTTCAAAACTAACCTAACCGCTCCATTATTGGGCGGTTCACTCTACCCACCAAACCGCCCAGTGGTTGGGCGGTCCACACGGCCAAGCAAACCGCCCCCCAATCGGGCGGTTAGTCATTTTTTTTTTTTTTTTTTTTTTTTTTTTACAGATATGTTAGGATATTTTTTTTATTAAGATATATATATTTTTTTAAGATATATTAAGATATATTTGTTTTTGTAAATATCTTTTCATTAAGATTTATATATTTATAAGATATATATTTTTTTTATAGATATACTAAATACATTTTTTTTTGTGTAGATATCTTTTTATTAAGATATATTTACAACATATATTAAGATATATTAAGATATATATTTATGATAAGTTTGTATTATTTTTGTAAGATATATTTTTTATATTGTAATTTTTATATGAAAATGATTTTTTTTTATTGTAATTTTAAATAAAATTTGGTTGAGTTTGGATGCGTCGTCTGACGTTAGAACCGTCGGTTCTTTTATAATAATTGTCGATTATATGGCTGTTGTATTGATTGTCGATTTGGCTAACATGGTAAATATTTTTATGTTGTCAATTTGTGTATATTTAATTGCGCTATGAAAATAACAAAAATGAAGCATACAAAAATAGTAACAAAACTACTAATTAAATCAGTTCACAAATTTAGCGACGACGACCGAACAAATTTAGAAGTCGACGAGTTCTCGATCTGCTTCCAGTCTGTTGTGCGACACTACTACCGCTACCGGATGCCTCTGCATGACTACTACCGCTACCGGTTGCCTCCGCAACAACTCTATCATTTTCTCTTTCGTTGGCTTCGTTGATGACATCTGTATTTCAGTTCACCAAAAATGATATGTTATTGAAATCGTAAAATGTAAAATGAATTATAAAATATAAAATGAAATGTACCTGCTCGCTGCCTGTCACAAGTTGAACGGCGAGCCTGATGTCCCATTCGCCTACCCTGCATCTGATCCATTGTCATTACAGCACGCTTGTGGGGCCTTCTCCCTTTTCTGATATAAAAAGGAGTTAAATAACCATATTAAAAAGAAGTTCAGTGCATACACAAAGTATTCTCCCTAACCTGATCCACTTTCTAGGGGGACGATTTTATCTCCAACATAGGCCGGCCACGCATGCTGGTTGGGATAAGAATGGAAGGATGCACCCCAAGTACTCGCAAGGTAAGTGGTACGGTACATGTCGGCGACAAAATCATCCTCACGGAAGTTTCTCACTCAGCACACCGCCATAACATGAGAACAAGGTAGGTGAGCTAGTTGGATTCCTTGGCATGTGCATGTTACATTATTGTCATCTCCGATAATGGCAACATACTTGTAAAGCCTTTTAATAAACTCCATAGTCCCATCTGCTCTACGGCTAGTTGGAGCGTACTCATTCGGAGAGTGAACTTCGAATTCCAAGGTGCGATCTCCATACGGAACAACGGTCATAACTGAACCTTTCTCTCTATGTTTGCGTAATTTTCCCTCAACCCTTGTTGAAAACGTCTGGTTCCTGGCGAGTAATTCTGATGCTTTAACACGGCGGTCAACAAACCATGCATTAAGCTTGTAGAAAGTGTCCTCCACAATGGCTGCCACGGGCAACATTCGGCTCTGCTTGAAAACAACATTCAAGGACTCGGACCCATTTGTTGTCATTATTCCCCATCTCCAACCTCCATCTTTTGCTTGAAATATTTTCTCATATGCGGGTCAAAACCCGAGTGCTGCTGCACTGGGCTATCATAACCTGTATGGTCTGTAGAAGGTCCAACCCTGGTCCGACGCAGAAACTTTCTGGAATACAACTCCATTATCGGGGTACCCGTAGATTGAAAAGTATTGTAAACACATCTCCAACCATCCTCATTTGTTATTGGATACTTTACATAGTAAGGTCTATCCCGCCCTGCGTCAACCCGAGTAACCAAATCTATGTCATACCGGTTGGGGGTTACACCAATCCTTTCGAATACCATTTGCTTAAGTTCCAGAAATGAGGTGTTTTCATTTACCTCAAAGCCGTGGGTCGGATCTTTCGAGTAATGTACTCCCTCCACACCCACCTCGAACTTCCCGCCCACATATAGTGTAACCAACATTTTATCTACATTAATAAACAAACTTTTATCAGTTACAAAATAATAGTACACAGTTAAATTATTAGAAAACAACAACAATAAAAAAAATATTTAATAAAATTAATTACAAAAATAAAATAATAATAATCTACAGTAATCTACAGTAATAAACAGTAATCTACAGTAATCTACAGTAATAAACAGTAATCTACAGTATCTACAGTAATTTACAGTACTAAACAGTAATCTACAGTAATCTACAGTAATAAACAGTAATGCACAGTATTACACAGTAATAAACAGTAATATACAGTAATGCATAGTAAAATAAATAATAAAATAATAAAAAAAATACTAATAAAAAAAAAAAAATTACCTGCGGAGAAGAGCGACGAATTCGGGGCGAGAGAGTGTGAGAATGAGAGCCAGAATGGGCAATTTATAGGCTTCATAGTGAACCGCCCGATTGGGGGGCGGTTTGCTTGGCCGTGTGGACCGCCCAACCACTGGGCGGTTTGGTGGGTAGAGTGAACCGCCCAATAATGGGGCGGTTAGGTTAGTTTTGAAAATATTTTGAGATGAGGGTTATATTTGACATTTTTCATTTGTTTAAGGTTATTAATAAAAATATCGGAGTAGTTCCATTCCTAGATAATATAAACAAGGTTTGAGTTTTGGGTATATTTGATATATCATAGTTTTTGAATGGTACACATGAAATTCTTCCATAAATTAAATTCTTTCTCAAGCAGTTGTGCCAGCCGAAAACTGAAACAGTCTTAATTAAGATAGTCATAAAGATATCACGAGAAAATCAAACTGTTATCAAACAGGGGCTGACAAAAAAAAAAATACTATAATGGAGGTTAAATTTGACAAAAGTATAGATATATTTAAAGCAAAACATATTTGTTGTTACAATGAAGAGTGAGACAAACTTTAGAACTTTATTAAAACAATAGAAATTATACATAAAATTTGTAACTTTTTTTAATCATAAAATGTTATTGGTACGTAGTCAAACTAGGAAATGCATAGACAAATTAAAAAGCGAAGTATGTAGATGATGGTTTTAATTAAACTCTGAGCATATCTAATATGCTCTTTCCGTCTAATTTCCGATCAAAAAACACTTTCATGAACTCTTTGTAACTCATCCTTCCGAAATTTGGCTTGCCATTGCCTATGACTTCTGGAAGAGGTTGAAGCATTATAGAATCGTCAGGGCCATGAAAGGCTACCAGAGAGATCCGCTCTTTCTCGGTGTTTATCATGCCTCTGTGCTCTATGCTTTTGTATAATCCATTGCTTAGCACCTAATTAAGGAAAACAAAAACAAATTAATTACCCCTGGCCCAGCTAGCTAGGTCAATGTCCACTTAGTTACGCAGTAGCAAAAGATATTCTAAATTATTAATTATACACTAAGATGATTAAGATAATCTCTTTCATAGATGCTAAACATTGATTTAATTACCTCAGTGATGTCACCCAAATTGACTATGAAGGAATTAGGTAGCGCACTAACAGCAATCCATTCTCCATCTTTTCTTATTTGCAACCCTTGAACATCATTTATCTGCAAAAGAATTGAAAAACCTGTCGGGTCGGAATGTGGAGAGATTCCGACTACTTTACTGGCTTCTGGGCATGGTGGGTAGTAGTTGAACCTCATCCCCTGAGGGTGATCTTTGAATATTTGTTCGAAAACCTCTGGAGCAACACCTAGGTTTTTGGCAATGTACTGCCACAGGTAACTTGCAACCTTAGTCAGTTCAAGAGAGTATCGCTCAATATTATCTCTGCAAGTAACAAGTGTAATACATGTTATGTAAAGCAAAATACTAGTTAACAACAGTATTAAGCTTGTACTTTACTGCTAATTAAGTGCTAATTCGTTACAGTATAATAACATGGGCGGAGCTAAACTTTTGAACTATGGAGGTCAAACACACAGTAAGAATCAGTCATATAAAATTTTCATGCTGAGATAAATCTCAAATTTATAGTATTCGTTATATTTTACTCTAAATTATATAGAAAATCCTACGTAAATAAAAAATAAAATAGAGGTCAATCCACTCCCCATTTATATAATAAGAATTACTTCGTAGTGAAAAATACATGCTAGTTGAAATTTTTAAATGAATTGTGGATCTTCCAGAGAGGAGATAAGGTTTTAGAAACAGCGAGTTTCTCGACAATATTTCTGAAGCAATTATTGCCGATTTTTTTTATTAATATTCATAAATAAATAAAAATTACAAAAATATCCAAGGTTTTTGAGGAATTTTAAAATTACCCCAACGGCCAAATCTTGACTTTCCTTTTTCTTTCAGGGCTGCCAGGAACCTTGACGGTTCTGAAAGAAAAAGGAAAGCCAGGAATCTTGACGGTCCTGGGTATATATTGTCTTTTTTTTATTTGACATCATTTGACATAGCCGAACATTAACATTAAATTGTAAGATTTTTTATTTTTCTATTTTAATTAAATAGAAAATTTTATGATTTTTTTATTTTTCTATTTAAATATTAGAAATATTTTTATATTTCTTTAAAAATAGATGGAATACTATAGAATTGAATTTACTACAAAGACTGCGACAAATAATCCGGATCAATATTTTTCAGTCAGGATTTTTTTGCGGCGGTAAGAAAAATTAAAATATTTCTTTGTATGTTACTGGAAAAAATTAAAATATTTTGAATCTGAGTTAGTGATCCTAGTTCAAAAGTCACTTCTGGATAAATAAAGAAATTATCGTAGTCCTTCTAGTACATTAAAATTCTAAGGTGCTCAATCTATTTCTCAAGTAGCTATTTTATATTTTTAATATTTTAATATTTTTCTAAAATCACTTCTAGAGAAATATATAGAGTACCTTAGAATTTGAATGTATTAGAAGGACCAGGATAATTTCTTTATTTACCAGAAGTGACTTTTGAACCGGGATCAATAACTCAGATCCAAAACATTTTTTTTTCAGTAACAAACAAGTAAATATTTTAATTTTTCTTCCAGTTGCAAAAATCCTGACTGAAAAATATTGATCCGAATTATTTATCGCAGTCTTTTTAGTAAATACAATTATATAGTATTCCCTTTATTTTTAAAGAAATATAAATATTTCTAGTATTTAAATAGAAAAAGTAAAAACATCGTAACATCTTCTATTTAATTGAAATAGAAAAAATAAAAAATCATACATTTAATGTTCGGCTATGTCAAATGATGTGAAATTAAAAAAAAAATCATATATATCCAGAACCATCAGGATTCCTGGCTTTTCTTTTTCTTTCAGAACCGCTAGGATTCTTGACGGCCCTGAAAGAAAAAAAGAAAGCCAGGAATTATGGCGGTTTGGGCATTTTTAAAAATCCTCAAAAACCTTGAATATTTTTGTAATTTTTTATTTATTTATGGATATTAATAAAAAAAAAATCGGCAATTATTGTATGTACAATCTGATTAACATAAGCAAGAGTATAATTTTCGATTTTACACAAAAAAATAGTTGGGTAATTAATACCAATTTTACCTCGGCTTCTTTTTGCCGAAATTGAGTAAGATAATAAAGAGTTAATTTTACTACATAAAAATGGTACTGCGACATTTTATTTTATAAGACCCAATTTTGCAATCTTGTTACTCTGTTAATTCCAGTTTTATTTGCCAAGTAAGAGAAGGTTCTGAGTTCTAAGACCCAATTTACTGAAAATTTCCCCATTTGATCGATATGATTGTTACCTGAAGGTGGAAGGGCTCGTGGGCCAAAATTTGATGTTTCGAAGAGCTATCGGTCGGGTCATGACGTAAAGCAAGTCGGACCAATCAAGCTTTTGTTCGTGGGATTTGACGAAGGCTTGACCATAGCCTTGCAGAGTTCCATCTGAACCTAGCTTGTACTCCATCTTCTCTTCCAAGGGTTTGTTGAAGAACTCAATGGTATCCGCCTTTAAGCCCTCAATCAACTCATCCGCTACCCCATGGTTTACCAGCTACAGTGTGATTATATATCTCAGGATCAGCTAGCCTAGGGATCGATGATCCATCCATCAGTACATGTTTAATTATCTCAGAAATTGAAAGCTCACCTGGAAAAAGCTCCAGTCTTGGCAGGCCGAGTGGAGCTTTGCGGCTTCTTCTTTGGAGAAGGCTGGATCAATCAATTTTGCTAAATCTATGATAGGTAACTCAATCTCATCAGTTCGAGCGATTGGATCGAGCTTGGTTTCAGGTCTGACATATCTTTCAGGGATTGGAGTTGATACATCAAGTGATGCAGCAAGAGCTTGCACGTTTGGTACCGAGAGGCTGTCACCTGCGCACTGAGAGGCCATTAAACAACTCTTCTCCTATATATATTCGTAGCTAGTAAAAGAGAGAGACGTAGTTTGCTTTGTTTCAGGGATGGATTTATAAATCAACTGGCCGCTGTTAGAGATAGGGATCCACTATCTAATATCCAATAGAGAGAAGTGTCAACCCGCACCAATTTTAATGTATAATATTCGGCCATGGAAATAAATTCTAAAATAAAGTAGAATTTGTGTGCTTGCGTGCTGGACCAGTTAGTTTGCTAATTTTGTTTGTTAGCTGAGATGTCGCCATAAGTTGTCAACTGCGCTATATATATATTGTGTATGCCAAAGTCATGATGCCACGTTTCATAATTTTCTGTCGTTTTCTTTTCTTTAGATCAAACATTTCCGAGACTTATCCATCTTGTCATTTCTATTTTGTATTATGCATTATTATTGTTCAATCCGATTGATGGTATTAAAAATTATAGATTTAAAGGAGTGAGTTTTGAAGTTATGATACTTATTCCTTAATTAACTGTGTTATTGTTAACACTGATTCTATCTCCACTGCTATTCTTTTCTACTTTGAGCTGATATGGCGAGATATTTTTTTGAGTAAAGTTAAAGATCAAGCCACCTAACTATTTAATACTCTTGTTATTACAATAAAAAATTTCTTCATTTAGATTTCAAATTCATGACTATCCTATATGATTTTACAATAAAAAACACTAAAGGATTTTTTTTTTCAAGAGATATCCTCAAACAGAACGTATTTTAATCAGTTAACCAAGTATCTAAAAATACTGGAAAATACCTAGATTTATATATAGGCAGCAGTTGAGACAAAATCTTTAAACTAGCTAGTCACAAATTGTTGAATTCACATCCTTCCCGGTACCGTAAAAGAGAATCATTTAGAATTATTGGATATGGACTGTTCTTTTTAACTTTGCATGAATCTCAAAGCTCAATAATATTGCCCCCTGTGCTGTCACAATGTTAGAAATGAATAAATAACACACAACTCCCATGAAACTCCCTTCCCACCCTAGTTTTATTTCATTGGTAACACTTTTACATGAGAAAATATTTTCTAATAATCATTAGAAAAAGAAGAGACCTAACTATATATGATGCTATCTTGCATAGAGAAAAACAGAAATCAATAAATAAAAAATAACTTTCCTATTCTCTCTTACACAAGAAATAGAAACATATACAAATAAAAATAACTTTCGCTAAAACACAAGATTTCTTTAACTAATTATTTGTTGCCAAGTTCAGCACACTCCAACACCCCCCCTTAAGCGGGCACGTACAAATCTGTCATGCCAAGCTTGTCAAGTGTGCTTTCAAAGAACTTGCTTGACACTCCTTTCGTAAGTATATATGCCAGCTGACTTTTAGATTTAGCAAACAAAAGCTTTAGTATCTTTGAGTCGATCTTTCTTTTATGAACTGTCGATCTACTTCAACATGCTTTGTCTTATCATGTTGGACCGGGTTATGGGACATGTCAAGTGCTACTTTGTTGTCCGAGAATAGTTCCATCTCCTTCTGTGGTTCAAACCCAAGTTCACTCACTAACTTCCTTGATCACAAAAGTTCACATATTCCTTTTGAGATTCCTCGAGTTTCTTCTGCACTCGAAAGGGCCACTACATTTTGCTTCTTGCTCCTCCATGTAACTAAGTTTCCTCCTATAAAGGTAAAGTACCCAAAGGCAGATCTTCAGTCACTTAGGCTGCCTACCAAGTTAGCGTCTGTATACCCTGCAATCATCAGATGTTCATTTTTCCGAAATCGTAACCCTTTTCCAGGTGTTCCTTTCAAGTACCTAATTATACGCATAACTACCTCTAGATGTTCTTCTTTTTGAGAGTGCATGAACTGGCTCACAACACTCACAGCATATGCTATATCAGGTCTAGTATGGGATAAATAGATCAATTTCCCTACCAATCTTTGGTATCTTTCTTTATTCGTGGGAACTCCATCTGGTAACTCTCCCAATTTCTGGTTTTGACTTACTAGTGTATCAACCAGTTTGCACTCAATCATTCCAATCTCAGATAACAGATCAAGAATGTATTTTCTTTGAGACAAGACTATACCTTACTTGGATCGGACCACTTCAATTCCAAGGAAGTACTTCAAGCCTCCTAGATTCTTCATTTCAAACTCCTTTGAGAGTCGGTCTTCAAGCTTCTGTATCTCCTCTCAGTCATCTCCTGTAATGATCATATCTACATAAATAATCAAAACAGTAAGTTTCCCTTGGTTCCTCTTAAAGAACAGAGTGTGATCCGAGTCACTCTGCATAAAGCCATATTTCACCATGGCATTTCTAAACCTTCCAAACCAGGCTCTTGGAGATTGCTTAAAACCATAAAGTGTTTTTTTTCAGTTTACACACGGATCCTTGGTTTTCGAAGCCTTCATATCTAGGGGGAAGATCCTGATCGGCCAAAACATATAGCGAAAATCACTATATTTTTTTACGGAAAATGACCAAAAGCGAATGCGAAGTAGTCATTTTTCTAATTTATTTACCGCAAACGTGTTTTTAGGCTATTTTAGCATGTTTTGGAGAAAGTTGCATATTTAGACAAAAAATAGAGCAAAAGTGTCGAATTTAGGCGATTTCTGGAAGCAACACCAAATCAGGGCCTCACATGGAGTATGTAACATCTCACACGAAGTGCACAACATGCGAAATGGTGAAATTACAGAAAATCAGCTAAGTCAGAAGGTCGTGCGGGGTCATCCTATGCTGCATGCGACATACATCTATGCCGCACGATCCATGGACTCAATCCGTGGACTATTCAGATTCTGATCAAATCTCCACCGGTGATGCTATTTTCGGCAGATTTCTCCCAGATGGACGCTGTTGCTTCAAAACCAAATTATCTTAGTTATTTTTGGCTCCATCTAAGCAAACTTGGAGTGCACTCCAAGTTCCCACCTTCTCCACTACCTCCATTCCTCTCTTTCTCATTTAGGAAGACTATAAAAACCCCTCTTGTAATTGAGTTTAGTATGAGTGTTTGGTGCCTCTCTCCACATAATTATTTTTATTTTTAATAGAAATAGGGGAATATAACTCATTTAAAAAAAATCATAAATAATTAAGAAACTAAGGGTGGAAACCTTATACTCTGTAAAGCCCAAAATCTACCTTTGATATACGTACGGATGTGGGTATAAAATTGTGAATGAAATTTTATTATATATTTCAAATTAACTGCATAATTTGGTACGTACGTAACATTAACTTTTGGATGAATATATATATATATATATATATGAGGAGGGATCCAATTACATCTTTTTTGGTGACACACTTTGACACCTACCATTTTCAAAGTCCAAATAGTCGATTCAAACCGTTCAACATGATGGATATATTAAAATTGCTTGGAGATCAAATTTTACATTTTTTTGAATTTTTTTACTATTTATTAAGATGGTTACAAAATCGTTGTTTTCAGACCATTAAAAAACAGCGATTTTGTAACCGTCTTAATAAATAGTAAAAAAATTCAAAAAAATGTAAAATTTGATCTCCAAGCACATTTTAATATGGTGATCATGTTGAACGGTTCGGATCGACTGTTTGGATTTTGAAATCGCAAATTGACCTATAAAAAAAACGGTGTCATGATGTGTCACCAAAAAAGGTGTAATTGGATCCCAAAAAAGGTGTCATGATATATATATATCTTTATTAAATTTTATAACTTTTGATACAAAAATATGATATTCAACACAAATAGTGATCTGATGCAACATTTTTTTTTTTATAAAAAGGCTACGTACTTTCTATGTGCCAGTAATAATTTCATGTGCTTTTTTTGAATGATTATTTATTTTCGTTCACGGAGTGAATAACTAGAATTTTTTTTCTAGAAGCGAATGATAACTTAACCGATGATGAAAACTCCTTACAGTAGCAACTGACTAAATAAATAAATAATTAATTAAACCATATTTGCCAATTTATGCAAGAATACAAACATTCATCCAGAAGAAAGCTAGACATCATGAAAAAGACGAAATTGAATTAAGATCATACAATATAATCCCTTACATCTGTATATATGATGATGATTATTGACGGTAATATTTCATACTAAAATCCTTCAAATATTGATTTATTTTGAAGTTTGCACTAAATCTCATTTTTTCATCTAGTTTCTTAAGCTCAGCCAAGAGAGAGGGGTAATTCTGCATCAGCCTAATATATTCTTCACTAGACATTAACGAAACCGAATTACTAGTCTCAACAATGAACATGAGACATGCTTTCTTGAGCACAATACAGTTGTGCATCTCAGCTAATTCTAGAGTAGAAAGAACCGTGTCCATAGAGATACTCTTAACTAATTTAAACACACATGCAACTCTTAGCTTCTTCATCGCATAACGGTCTGCTGCGACTAGCAAATGTTGAAGAAAGATAGTGGAAAACATCGGCACTTCACAATCAACGAGCTTCTCATCAACCGATAACGAACCACTGTACATAAAATCAAGCATTGCCTTGAAAACTGAAGGCATCATCTCCTTTATTTTTATGCTGCACTCCATATCAGATTCTGCCATTGAGCCAAAGAGTTGTGCTTCAAATACTGGTGAATGAGCTGCCATGATTAGTCTATGCGCAGCAAAATGCTTGCCGTCGACATCAAAAGTGACATCGGTATGTTCATTCTTCTCTCTGAACTTTTGAAGGCGCTCATATGGAAAGCCTGTGAAACTTGTAATATTACTAGCATTACCTACGGTGATTGAAACACGGAGTACAAAACAATCATCTTTGATGTATGTTGGTTCTAATTTGGCCCTTTCAAAAAACTCGAAGAAACCCCAATCGATTGCCTTGGATGTAAACGTGTGAAGTGCCAATCTACTCAAAGTGGTTGGTGAAACATTTCCATGCTTATCCAGCAGTTCAAATCCAAATTCTGCTGTGACATCTACATGTACTGATTCTCTTTGAAGCTCTAAAAAGACAGACACATATTTGCCATTGTGATCCTTGTTGTATCCTTGAGGGAAGTACTTAACAACCCAATCATGTTGACCAACTCTTAATTTTGGTGAGGTGATCCAGTTACCAAGGTCCATTTCTTTAGTTTTTGAGTGGTTGATTTTGAATTGGTAGACTTCTGTAGATGCCACGTTGCTCAAAGAATCCATGACTTGAATACAAAAATAATTAGTGAGACCCAGCTAAAGGAGCATAAAAAAATGACAAGATGTTAATTAGGTATATATCACAAATATTTAGCACTGCTAGCTTGTATAAGAAAATTGTAACTTCTTAATTAGTCTCCCCCAATCTTACTAATTACCATTTAAGTAGACATTAATTTCTCAAGAATTTTTTTTTTTTTTTTTTTATGGTCGGTCAGCAAGAGCTAACGACAAATATATTGATTAACGAAAAGGGTTTTTTACATCTGGGCCCTATATTTATTGAAAATCAAGAATTAAGATTATTATAAGATGGATAAACCAAAAAAAAATTTATAGGAGTTGATATATAAGAAATGTTCATGTCTTTAGAATTAATAAAGTATATATTAATGAAGGAGTTGATAAATGAGAAATTAACTCTAATAAATATAAAAATATTGAGATATATATTCAGTGAGGGCTTATACAAAAATATCAATTAATATATCACGAGTTCTTATATTGAAAATTAATTTAAACTATATGCAAATTAATACAACTACATGCAATTAGTACTCCAAATGCTAGATACAATTCCTAAATACCCCTCAAGTTAATTTTTTTTTTGTATTGTCTCCAATGCAAATAAAAAAAAAAGTAAAAAGAATAATAAAAAGGAATAAAGAGGGCTCACAATAAGGTGGTGGGCGATGGTGAGCCGGAGACTCTGCGGGCAATGGATAGAAGGGCGGGCCGGTGGGGAAGAGCCGGGGTCGAAGAATTCGCCTTGCAAATGAGATGGGAAGAATTTTTTTTTTGAAAAATAAGACAAAAATTAATTTCAGAAAGGAGAGGGAGAGGGAGAGAGAGATGATCTATATATATATAGAAGAAACTGGGGCTCCAAAAATAGCAAAGCATTATTTTTCTATTTTTGTCAATTTCAAAACTTATTGATGGGTGCTTCAGAATTAGAGTTTGTATTATATTTTGTCGTCTAAATTTATATTAATCAACCTTTTAACTAGCTACAACGATAAGTTAACGACATAAATAATAGTTCATTTCTTTATACTTTTTTGTTTATTTATGAACTTGTTCTTCTTAAGAATTCTATATTTTCGTATTTTGTTTTTTATTCTCCTGATTTAAATATTGCTCATAAAGGTCAAATATTTACACTATTATTTATTTTAAGGTTCAATTCAAATAAAAAATACAACGTTAAAAAAGTAGTGACAATCGAATATGCAAAAGAATAAATCTAGGAGAATTTATTTAGGTGAATTTAGAAAATATATATATAGATTCAAAGAGGTTCCGAGAAAAAATGACGTTGTAAAAGGAGCATAACCTATTAATATAATAGGTATGATCCATATTTATAGAAACTTTTGTATAAATATAATATGGAATTACTCACATTAGACGAAAATTTCTATACTTAAAATTAAGTTCCAAAATTAGCAAGAAATAAGCTAGGCAGGGTCGCCTTAATTAATTATGTTTATGAGAACAAATATCAATTAAGAAAAGGATTGACATATATATATATGTTATTAAAAATAGATTGATACTAAATTACTAACTGCATTAGGGCTGCACAAAAAATTCGTAGTTCGTAATTCGATTCGAGTTTGATTCGAAAAAGTTCGGAAAAAATTCGATTTGAAATTGAGTTCGTTCGAAATTATTTCAAACCAAACTTAGTTCGAAATTAATTCAAACCAAACTCAAACTGGACCTAGTTCGTTCGAAATAGGTTCGCAAACCAAATTTAGTTCGAAATTAACTCAAACGTGAACCGTTAATTTCTGCTGATAACTTATGTTCACTGATGAAAATATAAGCCGTCCAGTCCATAATTGCTTTGAATTATGACTTCTGAAACAGAAAGCCCGGTCCAATTACAAGCTCAAATAAAAAAATTCACATGTTTATACTAGAAATTTTGATTTTTATGGTAGTATTCTAAGTTTTTCGGGTAATCCAGTCTCAACTCTCTCGTTTTTTTCTTTGTTTTGATAAAGTTATTATTAATTTGATAAATTTGTTCAATTAATTTCAGCTTTAAGAAACTATTAAATAATAATAAATAAATAAAATAAATATTGTACCTTGATCATTTTTTTGACAGCAATACATTTTTTGGCATTTTTTGCATTTATTTTCGGACCGTTCGTTTTACCGCGGGAATTCAATGGTCGATCTGCAACAAAATCATTCCAAATCTGATCTAGAATGATCAAGGTGCAATATTGAACGTAACCAACATAAAAGTTCGGAAGTTTTATTATGTATGAGCTTTGATCCAACACGAAATGTTTATGGCCATACAATGCTTCAATTTTCGATCAACTAGATGGATGGGTAAATCAAAACAAAATTTTATCAAACTTTCATGGAAGATGATAAATGCAGTGCTATTTGATTTCAACGGTCCTGATCGAACCACAGACGATATATTTTCGTGCGCCTTCATTAACTCACAAGGCAAGAGTTTATGTCTCATGAAATATATACTCTTGCTTTCTAAGTTAATGAAGGCGCACGTAAACATGTCGTCCGTTGACCAATCGGGGCCGTTGAAATCAAAGAGCATTGCATTTATCATCTTCCATGAAAGTTTGATAAAATTTTGTTTTGATTTACCCATCCATCTAGTTTATCGAAAATTGAAGTATCGTATGGCCATAAACATTTCGTGTTGGATCAAAGCTCATACATAATAAAACTTCCGAACTTTTATGTTGGTTACGTTCAATATTGCACCTTGATCATTCTAGATCAGATTTGGAATGATTTTGTTGCAGATCGACCGTTGAATTCCCGCGGTAAAACGAACGGTCCGAAAATAAATGCAAAAAATGCCAAAAAATGCAAAAAAATGTATTGATGTCAAAAAAATGAAAAAAATGCTGTCAAAAAAATGATCAAGGTACAATATTTCTTTTATATGTCTAAAAAATGCAAAAAATACTGTTATTGATCAGCTATTCATTTAGAAAAAAAATTATATGTATTGCTGTAAAAAAAATTCAAAAAATGCAAAAAATACTTATTTATTTGATAAAAAATAAAAAAATAAAAATAAACATGCAAAAAGTAAAAAAAAATGTAAAAAGTTTGAAAATATTTTTTTTATTTTTTTCCAAATTATTTGCTGCCTAATTTTATTTTGTATCACTACAATGCACTTTTAGACTCACTCAATAAAATATTAAATAAAATATTAACTAAGCGAGTGACCCCACAAATCCTGCAATCCGATCACCAAAATAATTTCACACCCTTAGATCTATCATCTTACCAATGTCTAGATCTCTTTCATGTCATCAATCCGCTCCCTTTCCATTCAACCAATTAACCCGCTATTTTTTCCGCCACTGCCTCCAATTTTTTTCCCTCTTCCCGCTAATTTACACCAAAACCGCTCGCCCAAATTCCTTTCCCGCTAAGTACCAAAATAATCTCCCTCACGTCTTCTCTTTCTCTCTCTGGTGGCCTCTCACAACAAAGACTCATCTCTTGCCCAAATCCCCTATTGCGTACATTCAAACTGAGTGTGGTATTTGGTTGTAATTAATTTTGGAGTGCTTGAGTTTTTATTTAAATTGTACTTCTATTGATATTTGGATTTTATTTAAATTGTATTTTGAATACTTTGGAGTGCTTGAGTTTTTATTTAAATTGTACTTCTATTGATATTTGAGTTTTATTTAAATTATACTTTGAATACTTGAGTTTTTATTGAAGTGCTGTAATTTCGCACTATGGCCCAGTCAGAAGTCATAAATCGTAAGTCGTAACAAAGTTCGTAAAGGTTCGAAATTGAGTTCGTAAAAAATTCGGTTCGAAATTGAGTTCGTTCGAAATTAATTCAAACCAAACCTAGTTCGAAATTAATTCAAACCAAACTCAAACTGGAGATAAGTTCGATTCGGTTCGGTTCGTTTGCAGCCCTAAACTGCATAATCAAATTAACTAATTTTCTTAAATGCAGTCAGGTTTAATTGTCATAGATCAGGACCCCAAAACACAAAAGTAAATAATAAAAACTAAAATACAGTCTTGAATCGTTGGCCATGCATGTTTGGCGTTATTATATATTTTCATTTAATCCCTCTAATTTATTTAATCCGTTCGCCATGTATATATCTTTTAGTTTGTTCTCCATGAAGAAGCTCTGCATCCTCTGCATTAACACACTGTTTGAGTTTAGGTTCAGGTCGTCCGATCAGAATACTGAATACGGGCCAATCGAGCTCCATATTTATAATATATGGGGCACCTTTTAAGATTCGTGCTAATATATAACAAACAGATCGATCGGATCTAAACTCAAACATTACGTTGTTAATTAATGTAGATGATATGAATTTGACGTACAAAAATGTTCCCAGGTGTCCACATATTGATATTCCAATTAAAATTGACAATATTTTACTTAATAGATCGAGGTTCACTTTCTAATGTTTTTTTTTTTTTTTGAGGGAAAGGTAAGGGTAGCCCTTAGATTTCATTTATAACGGACACAAGTTGTGTCAAAATTACAAAGTGCAAAACAAAATAAACAAAGGATCCAAAAGAAAACAGAAAATACAATCTAGAACTCTAGAAGAAGCAGAAATCAAAATCTATACTAATGAAATCATAAAAATCTAATGAGCTAAACTCTGCAATAATAATAAAGATGAAGGAGTAGAACTAGGGTGTTCCTAAGCTCACCAAGTCTCTTGTGAACTCAACTCTAAAACCTATCGAATTGACTTCAAACTATTTTCAAACCGTTAGATGTTCAATCTATATTAAAATGTGCTTGGAGACCAAATTTTACAGTTTTTGGAATTTTTTTACTATTTATTAAGATGGTTTGAAAACCGCTGTTTTCCAATGGTGCAGAATTTTAATAAAAACAGCGGTTTTCAAACCATCTTAATAAATAGTAAAATAATTTCAAAAAATGTAAAATTTGGTCTTAATACAGTACATGGTGCACTGGACCAAGACCATTCCAAAGATATAGAAGAGATTAGTTAGTTAGTCATTGGTTGTAATTAGTTGAGCTATTAGGAAGTTAGACTTTCTGTTATACAGTTACATAGCTTCTGTAAGAAGGAATTGCATAGTCTATATAAACAGCTCCAATGTACAGTATCGAATATCAATGAAATAATAATTCTCAGTTTCTCAGCTATTAGATCAAGTGCGATTTCTTTTCTGAACTGTCAGATTGTTCATTATATATACAATTGCGATTTCTACTTTATATACAATTTTCTACTTTATAGATCTGTCAGATTCTTCACTATAGTTCACTATACTCATGCGATCGTTTTCTACTTTATATATTTGTGATAAATACTGGAACTGAATGTTATATGTAGTTCTTTCATTCTTATCTTTATTTTCATCATCGATTGAATACTTTATTTTCAAGAAATATATGTTGTAAGGGTGAATATATTATGTCATATCAATGATTACTTTATTTCATAGAAATGAATACTTTATGTTATAACAGTCAACTCTTAGGTATAAATACTTTCTTTCATATCAGTGAAATACTTTATTTCCATAGCAATGAATACTTTCTTTGATATTAGTAAATACTCTTACGTAGAAATACTCTTAAAAGTACTTTAGTTTATAACAATGAATACCTTCATAACAGTGAACTCTTATGTAGTCTTACTTTCTTTCATATCAATGAATACTCTCAGTCAATAGCAATGAATACTTTATTTTATAGCAGTTAATACTCTTATGTAGATAACAATGATTACTTTTTTTGTTAGCAGTGAACTCTTAGGTAGAAATACTTTCTTTCATAGTAGTGAATACTTTCTTTCATACCAATGAATATTTTGTTTACTAAGCAGTGAACATGAAAATTCAAATCAGTGCCAATTTGAATAAATTATTATATTTTAATTGTTGATTGATTTGTTTTTATTTTTTTGTTAATTTTCAGGATGGATTTTGACCTCAATGAAAAATTTGGAGATGATTTGCTGATGCAGAATAGTAATGGAGAAGTTGATGAGGTGTATCTGTATCAATATTTCGAAGAGGTGCATCGTGCAAATGAAGCAATTAATGATGAGGTTGGTATGAGAGAGAATATCTTTGAGTGGGATTTGAACATGGAACCAATGGTGGAAGGGCAACCAGAGGATTGTGAAGTTGAAGAAGCAGTTGGTGAAGTAGGTGTTTTGGATGAGGAAGATCATGAAATAAGTGCACCGGCAGTTGGTGATCGGTTTGACTCGATTGAGGAAGCATATCAATATTATCAGCTTTTTTCAAAGCAAGTTGGTTTTTCAGTAATTAAAAGATCAAACCACAAGAGGGATAACCAAGTCAACCATTACTGTTTTACATGTGCTAAACATAAAATGGTAGAAGTATGTACTGATGGTCCGTTCCCGGAGAGGAATAGGGCTGTTGTAGGTACAGGTTGTAGGGCATGTGTAAAATTGAAAGATCCCGATTTGTCCGGAAGATGGGTTGTAATAGAAGTAATTATGGAGCACAATCATGTTTTACAACCTGAGTCAGCATTTCTCATATCTGGTTTTAGATATATCCCAAAGAGATACCAGGATCTTTTGGAATTTAATGAAGATCAAGGTTTGGCGGTGTCAGTTAATATTAATTTAGTAATCAGAAGTGCTGGAGGTTATATGAAGTGCCCTTTTACTCGTAAAGATGCCCGAAATCATGTAGACAAATACAAGAGGAATAAATTAGAGGTTCTTGGGGGAGACGATGCTATTCTGATTTTTGAGTATTTTCAAAACAAACAGATTATTGATCGTAACTTCTTCTATGCTTACGATTATTCAAAAGAAGGTCGTTTGTGGAGCATTTTTTGGTCTGATGGGCGAAGTCGTGCAGCGTATAAGTATTTCCATGATGTTGTTGTTTTGGATGCTACATACTTGACAAATAGGTAATAATCATCTAATTATGATATTTTTTCTTCATATGTAGTCCTTCCTGTATAGCTTTACTTATGTTTTATTTAAGAACAAATATTGTTTGTTAGATTTTTATAGTTGCTTGTCTTACAATGAATACTTCATAATTCTGTTATGCACAATTGTAATACCTGTTATTAGTACTGCATATATGTCTTATGTAGAATTACTTTGTTCTGTATTTGTTTTTTAAATCATTATCAATATTTGTCAGGTACGATATGCCACTCGTATTATTTGTTGGTGTAAATCATCATGGTCAGTCTATCATATTTGCTTGTGCTTTACTTGGAAGGGAGAGTGAAAAAGATTACAAATGGTGCATTGCCAGGTACAAACCAGAATTAATTTACATTTACTTTCATGTGTAGGTATGAATACATATTGTGTCGTTATAATTATTTTGCCAGGAGTGAATATACTCACAAAATTGTTAGTAATGAAACCTTTCGTGATTACTTGTGAATACTTTATTGAATAGGTATGAATACTTTCATGATTAGGTATGATAACTGTTTTCTGATAGCAAAATTGTTTATATTTTTAGGTTTTTGGAATGTATGGGTGGTGTTAGACCAGGTTGTATATTGACGGATCAGTGTGGAAGCATTGAACTAGGTGTCAAACATATTTTTGGTCCTGACACAGTTCATAGATACTGCTCATGGCATATTTTACATAAGCTTACCACTAAATGGGGACGAGTTGATAATAAAGGTTGGAAAAGTAAACAGGTTAAGAAAGTTGTGTATCAGTCTCAGACCAGACAGCAATTTGAGCAAAATTGGCTGAAGTTAATGAATGAATACGGGAAGCATAATGATCCCTGGTTTAAGGGTATATATGAAATACGAGACAAGTGGGTTCCAGCATTTTTGAATACACAATTCTGGGCTGGTATGACTACTACACAACGTGTAGAAAGCATGAATGCACTGCTGAAAACGTATCTGACAAGGAGAGAAAGCCTTAAAGATTTTGTTAACAGTTTTGAAGAAGCTCTAATAAATATTTGGGAGAGAGAGCACAAAGCTGATCATGAGTCCAAGTATAAAGCTCCTAAATTGCATTCTGATTTACCTATGGAGTATCAATTTCAGGAGAGGTATACAAATGACATTTTCCTCAAATGTCAACAGCAGTTTAAATTGTGTATCAACTTGTCATGCAAATTAATTGAGGAACAGCAAGGAGAAGCCCTTTACATTGTCAGTGATTGTTCTGACAACACATTCCATGTTGTATATAAGAGGTCTTTAAAAGAAATTTTTTGTGTCTGTGGAATGTTTGAAGTAATGGGGATTGTGTGTTCACACTCGATTGAGGTCCTAAAGATGGAAAAGGTATTTTTTATTGATGAGAAATACTTTGTCGATCGTTGGAGGAAGGACTTCCATCGTGAAAATTTAACGATATGTTACCCCTCACATCCTACTTTACCTGAACATAACAGGTATGAATAATTCACATTACAAATTTTAACATTTGTAGTTACAAAGATGAATACTTATCATAATAATTTTGTCTTTCCCTTTTTGTTTTTTCCTTTTTTTTAGGTTGTATCAGTTGACCATCTCAACAAATGCAATAATCCAAGATTTGCTTAACATTGGAAGTCGTGATGAGCATTTGTATACTGCTGTTGTTAATGGTTTGGAGGAATTGAGATGTAAAATAGCATGTCTGCAGTTTTTTTTAATAATATTTTGGTCATTAACTATTTTTGCAGTTGTATTGTAATGTATATTTTGTATGAAATCAACAAATATAGGTGGTGAACAGAATAATAAAAATCTCAATTCTGGAGTTGATGAAAGTTCTTCTAAAAAGAGAAAGAAAAGGAGACCTTCAACAGGCGAAGGAACTGCACAAGATGTTACAACAGCAAGAAGACTACCTGGTAGTGCAGGTATGAATACTTGTTTATGAAAAAATGAATAATACTTGTTTCTGACATGAAAAGTACAATTGAAGAGAAATTTCATTACAGGTGAAGTAATTCCTTGTGAAATTGGTAGTGAGCCAGTTGTTAATGCAACTTCAGGCACAAGTACAATAACAGGTATAAATTCTTCTTTTTTACCGTATAAAATATGCACTACAAGTAATTGCCAACAGAACTGATTAATATTTTTTTTCTGATGTGGATGAAAACTATCTTTATTCCAGCTGAGGAAGTGCATCCTGAAGAAAACAGTGAAGCATTGGTTCATGGAATTCAATCTTCTACATCTGTCGAACAAGAACCTACTGTTGCTGCCAATTCATTAGTAAATTGTCCACCATCTTTTCCTTTGCTACCACCTGCTAAGTCAAAAAGAAGGGGACGGCCTCGAAATAGTACTATTAAGAACAAACTGGACATTGCTGTGAAGGCCATGATAGATAAGGATAAGAAGAAGGAGGAAGAAAGTGTTCCAAAAGAAAATAAAAAGAGAAGGAAAAGAAAAGTTGTTGAAGGAGAAGAAAGTGGATTGCCTAAATAGAAAGGAAAAGGACAATAAAAAGGAAAACAAGAGAATGAACCGAAAGAATAATAGAATAGTTATTACAATAGTTTTAGCAAAGATATAAATAGAAACTATTATATGGCTAATTCATTCTTTTATACACATTTATATGATTAATTGGAGTTGTAATTAATAAGTGAATATTGCCTTTTTTACATTTTTTTTAGATTTGTGGTTGTTTTACTTTTCTACTATAAAGGAACCTATTTTTGATTTGTGGCAGTTCAGTTCAAAGTTGCTTCAAATTTATTAGTTGTATGTTATTAGAATGAACATTTTTATATATAGGAATGAATACATGCTAATACACATATGAATATAAATAAAAGAGTTTATGGCGAAGGGTTGCCTTGCATAATGTGAAAGGTTGCTTCAAAAAAGTAGTTATGGCATTTTAAAGAAAAAATAGTTTCAAGTATACATATGAACAAATCATACAACAGATATGAATACTTTATATAACATATATGAATAATTTAGATGCGACATATTAATATATGAAAGGGCGCCTGAAACATTATATGAAAGGTTTCCTTGGGTAATGTGAAAGGTCGCCTCAAACATTATAAAAGCAGATGTTCTCTGTTCGTTACAGAGTGTCTTCAGTATAATCTACCTTTCTTTCTTTCTAATGGCTAACATAAAAGAAGAACACGTTGAACCTTATGATGACCCTCCGCCAGCAATCCCACCTGGGTAGGAGGGACCACCTCCAAATTATAGGAGGAACTGGCCATGGCCACCACAGAGAGTGCCACGTCGCAGCCCAAGGGGCCATCCACCACCCAAGCCGTACATCCGTAAGATCCGAAGGGGCCATCCACCATGCAGGGTTAATGTTAAAGAAGAGCCAAATTATTAAAGACAGAAACTTTTGTTGTAATTTTTAGTTAATTTATAGTTAATTTAGTGTCTTATTATGCATGCCTATGTATTATCAAATGGGACATTTGTTTATGTATTAACAAATTTCTTATCTAATGTATTTGTTTAATACTGTTGTGTACAAAGATGAATACTCTCATTCATAAATATGAATACTCAAAATTATACAAATAAACAGTTAAATAACAATTTCATACAATTGAATATGGCGACTAACATGCTACAAATGAATATGTCGACTAACAAATATGAATACTTTGCGCTATGTTTCATTTTTGGTCAACATTTTTGTTTATTACATTTGTTTTGTTATATATCAATATATTTTGTTTTTGAATAATTAAAGAAGAAAATTTAGGAAAAAAAGAAAAGAAAAGAAATGGAGACTGTTTTACAAAATTAAATGGAGACGTTCTGGAGTTGATGAAAGTTCTTCTAAACAAACCAATATGTATTATCAAATGGGACATTTGTTTATGTATTAACAAATTTCTTATCTAATGTATTTGTTTAATACTGTTGTGTACAAAGATGAATACTCTCATTCATAAATATGAATACTCAAAATTATACAAATAAACAGTTAAATAACAATTTCATACAATTGAATATGGCGACTAACATGCTACAAATGAATATGTCGACTAACAAATATGAATACTTTGCGTTATGTTTCATTTTTGGTCAACATTTTTGTTTATTACATTTGTTTTGTTATATATCAATATATTTTGTTTTTGAATAATTAAAGAAGAAAATTTAGGAAAAAGAAGAAGAAAAGAAATGGAGACTGTTTTACAAAATTAAATGGAGACGTTCTTAAAATTAAACTTTATTTCTCAAGTGAAATGGAGAAGGTCTTCAAATTAAATGGTCCCTACCGTATTTCAAATATATATATATATCTATTGCACCTTTTCCATTTATTTTGTTGCGCCATTTCGAAACGTTGCATCCGATCACTTAAACCAAGTCGGAGTTCGTACTCTATCACCCCTGAATGTGAATACATTCTAGTGCCACACTTACACCTTCACTCGAACCCTTTCGTCATTCTCCGATATCCTAGGGTTTTCCGACTCCGCCATTTTCAAAATCTCACTGAAAGTTCTTTCGAAGTTTTCCGCCATTAATAGCTCGCACCCTTTCGTCAATTCTCCGCCATTTTGGAAATTCCCCGACGTTTTGAGATGGTTTTGATTTCCAGTTTGCATTCAAGTGATATAGTAACCGAAACTCCACCGGCTCAAGCTGAAGCCGAAGCACCACCGCCTGCAGTTGAAAGACCAATCGGTGAAAGTGAAGTAGAAGAAAATACAATCGGTGCTCCTGAAAATGAAGGTATAGTCTCTAGATCTATTAATTTTTTTTTAAAAAAGTATTCATTAGATTTGGATTTGCATGTTCCTGTAGTTAGATTTTAATCAACTTTCCATTTATGGGTTAAATCAACTTTCCATTTTTGGTAATATGAAGTTAGTGTTGGCTTATATGTACTATTTATTATTTAATTACTAGATACTGTTTCAGAGAGTTATGTATTTAATTATTAAATACAGTTTTGTCCTCGAAATTAGTTTATTATATATATTAGAGTTGAATACTTTTAGATTTTCTGTGGAATATATTGTAATTCAGCAATGAATACTTGGTCTATCAGCTGTTGGATACTTTGTAAGTAAAGTGTTGTAGTTTTAATTATTTTTGAAAAACTATTTTTGAAACTGTATTTGTTAGGAACAAATACTTGATATTTGAGGAATGAATAATATATCTGTTAGGAATGAATACTATGTATGCTTAAATTGAATTTCATTAATTAAGTACAAAATTAGTTGTATTTAAATCATTACTGTTATTTATGAATTTGCATGTTTGATAAATTCTTTACTTACTAAAAATTTATTTTCATTTCACTTATTAAAAATATAGGATATCAAGGATTGTCACATCAACCGGTTGAACCACCGGCTGAAACTGAAGCCGAAGCCGAAGCACCACCACCTGCAGTTGAAAGACCAATCGGTGAAACTGAAGTAGAAGAAAAAACAATCGGTGCTCCTGAAAATGAAGGTATAGTCTCTAGATCTATTAATTTTTTTTTTAAAAGTATTCATTAGATTTGGATTTCCATGTTCCTGTAGTTATATGTAGTATTTATTCTTTAATTACTAGATACTGTTTCAGAGATTTGCTTCACTGTGTGAATACTTTATTCAGAAATTGTATTTGTTAGGAATGAATACTTGATATTTGAGGAATGAATAATATATATGTTAAGAATGAATACTTGTATTTGTTAGGAATGAATACTATGTATGTTTAAATGGAATTTCATTTTTTTGAAACAGAACAAGGGCAATCTCATCAAGAAACTGAACAAGGGCAATCTCAAATGGAAACTCAACAGCAAACTGAGGTAGTTAATCCTACAGTGTTAAAACGACGTAGGGGAGGACAACTAGGCCATAAGAAAGGTAATTTATAACTTAATTTTATTGATCGTAACTTCATAGAAATGAATACTTTCTTTTGTAACTTCATAGAAATGAATACTTTCTTTCATAGCAGTGAACTCTTTCATAGCAGTATTTACAAGTATAGGGCAGACAAAATAGATAGTAACTAAAGAATACTTTAATTCATAGAAATGAAAACTTTATTTCATACGAATTAATAGTTTAATTAATAGAAATGAAAACTTTATTTCATAGGAATGAATACTTTACTTCATAGAAATGAAAACTTTATTTCATAGGAATTTAATCTTTTTGATGTAATGGTGAATATATTTTTTCATATCAATAAATACTTTAGTTCATATCAATGAATACTTTATTTCAAAGTATTATTTCAAAGCAATGAATAATTTATTTCATACAAATCTATACTTCTGTTGTAAGGGTGAATATATTATTTTTGTATGAATTTGATTTTATATGTTAGAAATTATGTACTTGTTTTCTGATCGTGCTATAATTTTTTTGTAGGTGATCCTCCTATAAATCGAAGGGCATCAGACTCTTGTATAAAAAATAGATGTGTTGTTGATGCTGCAATGAAATTCTTTCATAAGAAAGTGTTGCCTCAATTAGACCGTGAGCACATCAAGCTGTTAGCAAGAACACCCTTTCTTCACTTGTTTGCATTCCCAATTAAAACACAAGTGAACAATCCAGTCCTATATTCAATTCTGTTGAAATGGGATGGAGAGCTAGGTATTTTCGTTTTCAAGGACGTGAAGTTGTCGTTTACTGCAGAAGAAGTTGCTCTTGTTATGGGCCTCAGTACTGAAGGATCTGTTGTAGTATACAACAGGAAAGAACTTGATTCATCTGCTTTGAGGCGCAGATATTTTAATAACGAAGGTGAGATTACTCGGAGCAAACTTGAGGGTGCAATTCTAAATGCATTGGAAAAGAAGTGTGCTCCAAATGATGTTGTAGGATTGCTTGTTATGTACTTGTTTACAACAGTACTGTTCCCTCAAGCATGCGGAAATGTGCCGATCCATATGTTCCGATACGCAGAGGATATTGAGCGGCTGAGAAAATATAACTGGTCAGAAGGAGTGTACCGATTGCTAATGGAAAACATTCCAAACAATGCTCTTTGGTGCCAAATGAGAGCTGATGCAGAAGTTAGAGGCCAACCAATAGTAGAAAGTCCTGAAGTAGAAGTTCGAGGAAAGAAGAGAAAAGCAAAGTGCTCAGGCACCCTACCTGGTTGTGCACTTGCATTAATTGTAAGTTATATTAAGTTAAAGTTCTTTATTATGGTCAATTAACAATTTTTTGAATATTATATACTTTTAGGTATGAATACTATGTAGTTAAGGATAAATACTTTCTTTGTTAGTGATGCAGACTTGTTTCTTATTTATTTTCCTTTCATTTTTGTAGGCTTGGTTTTATGAACACGTTGAGATACCGGACTGCAGGAAATTTACGGGGCACATCCCGAGGTACCTAAATTGGAAGTTGAATATATCTTGGAGGAGATCACACGACAACTCTTTACTTGCTGCTGTTCTTGCAGTAGATGTGAAGGGAGGGGAATTGAAATGGAAAGAATCAGAGTGTTTTATTAAGGCAGAGGGTTTCATTGCGGCAGACCACGTGCATCGTCTGTCACACTCTACAGCTTTGCATAGAGTTCACAACGACAATGTTCGAAAGTTGATGGTTTCAATGACACCAGTTTACCTTATTTTCCGATACAATGTCTGCACTGACTTGGTTAATAGAGCTGAGCCGGACAGAATTGTAGAACTTCAATACATCCCAGAAGATGGTCAAACATTGTCTCCTACATCAGAGCAGAAGATTGTTGCTCAAATTCAGCATGAGGAATGGAAACATCATCTAAAAAAGAATTCAGGTGAAAATAAAAATCCTTTATTTCCAAGTAAATTTAATATTTATTTAATTATTAATATGGATTTATGAAATTTTTAGTATGAATACTGCTAATGTTAGCTGTAAATATATTTATTTTTGTTGATGTTCTACAGCAAAGAAGAAATTAGAGAAGGGAACCTCTTCTGGTGTTGAGAAGAACAAGAGATCTAAATGTAAGGCTTACTGTTTTTTTTATTAAGAAGAACAGTTCATATTAAATTATTATATAAATTTTTTTTGAGTAATTGTCTATTTTTGCAGCTGAAAAATCTCCAAACACTCCTGAAGATAAAGGGGGGAATGACGAAGAGAAAATTCGAAAGTGTAAGATTTTTTTCATTTTAATTTTAAAATATCTTATTGTCTTTATGGTGGTGTTTATTACGTGTTATGTGTAGGTATGAATACTTGGTAGTTTTAAAGTTCAATGTTGATACTAGACTAGTTAAATTTTTGTGCAGTATCAATGTTTACTTTATGTTTTATATATAGGTATGAATACTTGATAGTTTTAAATTATCTATTTTTGCAGCTGAAAAATCTCCAAAAACTCCTGAAGATAAAGGTGGGAATGACGACGAGAAAATTCGAAAGTGTAAGATTTTTTTCATTTTAATTTTAAAATATCTTATTGTCTTTTATCGTACTTTTAATATGTGCAACACATATAGGTATGAATATTTTCGTTCTTTCAGAAATAATAGTAGTCTATTTCACTTTTTTGTAAAGTTACAATGTTTAGTTTTTGTTATAGGTATGAATACTCGGTAATTCTGAAGTTCACAGTTCATATTAATATAGTTCACCATGTTGTTAACTTGCAATGTTTATTAAGTGTTATGTATAGGAATGAATACTTGGTAGTTTTAAAGTTCAATGTTCATACTCGACTAGTTAAATTTTTGTGCAGTATCAATGTTTACTTTAGGTTTTATATATAGGTATGAATACTTGATAGTTTTAAAGTAAATACTATGTATGTTGAGATGTTATATTCAATTTTCAATACTATGATATCTATGTTCAAATACCAACATTTTTTTTTTGTACAGCTGGTAAATCTGTTAAAAGTCCAAAACAGAGACCTTCTCCTCAGATAGAAAAGCATGTTGGTGTTACTACTAGAAGTTTGGCCAAACTGATAGATCAAACACCTGAGAGTCCTTTGAAAAGCAAGGTGTTATTTGAGGCCGTAACACCAACGCCTTCTGTTGGTAAAATGGCGCCGACAAAAATATCAAAGAAGGACGAAAAAAAAAGGCAACAAGACTTGCAAAATGTAGAAGATGTGAAACAATTAGTAGAAGAGGAAGAAAGAGGGCCTCAAATTGAGAATGAACAACAGATGTATACTCAAGCATCTGAAGATCTAGAGGTTTCGCAACAAGAAACACAAAAGCCTCATGAAGAGGTAAGAGAAGGAATTGAAGGTTTTACCGAAAAGGAAAAACATTCACCAGCAGTACAATCATCAGATTTTAATCTTGAAGCTCAAATTTTCAATGTTTTACAAGATCTTGAGAATATGAAATTACCCAATCAAGAAGGTGAAAAAGAAATACTTGAAGGAGGAAGGAAAGAAGGTGAGATAGAATGCGTAATAGGATGTGAGGAAAAAGGAGAAGATGTAGAAGGTGGAAGGAAAGAAGGCGTAATAGGAGGTGAGGAACAAGGAGAACATGTAGGTGGAAGGAAATGTGTAATAGGAGGTGAAGAACAAGGAGAAGATGTAGGAGGAGAGAAGAACAGTAAAGACGAAGAAGCAGTTAGGCTTGGGGAAGTGGATAATCCTAGTTTTAATCTGTTCGTAACACCACAGGTTGAATCTTTGAGAAAAGAAACTGATACCAATGCGATAATCCTAAGCCCAAATCCTTGCCAAGAGATTATCCTAAGCCCATCCAAAGCAATAATTCTAAGCCCAGATCTGAAACAAGGTTATAAACGACCTCTCCCACCAGCCCGTTCAAAGGTTGTTCCTTACAAGAGGCAAAAGAAAGAGAAATCAGGCCCTAAAGAAGGCGACCTAGTAATAGAGCTTAGTTCGCAAGATAAACCAGTGCCCAAGAGAAAAGGGAAAGTACCTCCCAAAAAAAGGAGAGTACGAAAACAAAGGCATCAACCAAAGAGGAATTTTGTCCATAAAACTGGATTTGTTGGTGAACCTTTCATCTCTGAAGTAGTAGTGCAAGGATCAAAAATAGCATTCCCTGAATGGATTCAAGTCTGCCTAAATTCGTTTGAGGTATGAATAATAATAGTGTCATTTATGAATACTATTTGTGTAAGGAATGAATACTGTAATGAAATACTGTTAAGAATGACAAACTACTTTAACATGAAATCTTTTATTGTAAGGATGAATATTTTAACTGATAGGAATGAATACTTTATCTCATATAAATGAATACTTTGCTTCATAGGAATATATTCTTTTGTTGTGAGAGTGAGTTTATTGCCTCATAGAAATGAATACTTTGCTTTATAGAAATGAATACTTTGCTTCATAGGAATCTGTACTTTATTTTCATATCAATGAATACTAAATATGTTAGTTGTTAGAAGTATACTTTTGTTGAAGACTATCTAAATTTGTTTCAGGTTGAAGATATTGAAGACATCCCTTTCAAATACTTTGAGGACAATGTGAGTTGGAACTACTACACCGACAGTTGTTTCATAGATCCCGGGTCTCTTCCACTAACTGAGAAAAGGCCATTGGCAAATAAGACTTGGGTGTATGAAAATAGGGATACGGTGAGTGATCTTGTAAGCAATATCCTTGATGGATGGGTTACTGATTTTTTTCAGTACAAGATTGGTGATGATGACTACGTGTTTAAAAATGATGCGGCGAATCTTTTTATGGGAGTGGATTGTTTCAGGGATTTGCTTTACTGCGAGAATGAACTCGGACCTGAGGTACGAAATTTTTATTTTATGGGTAATATATTATGTCATAGAAATGAATAATTTTTGTCATAGAAATGAATACTTTCTGTTTTAGTAGTGAACTATTTCATAGCAGTATTTAGAATTATAGCGCAGACCATTGATCTGTTAACATTCATTATGCTTAACCTGGAATATTTAGAAACATAGGAATGAATACTTTCTTTCATTGGAATCTATACTTCTGCTGTAAAATTATTTCATAGCAATGAATACTGTATTTCATAGAAATTAATACTTTTGTTGTAAAGGTGAATATTTTATTTCATAGCAATGAATACTGTTTTTGTAAGGGTGAATACACCATTTCATAGCAATGAATACTTTCGTTCATTGAAATGTATACTTTCTTTCATAGCAGTCAGCTATTTCATAGCAGTATTTACAAGTATAGGGCAGACAATTGAAATGTTAACATTCATTATGCATAACTAGCAATATTTAGTGTCATAGGAATGAATACTTTAATAGATAGTATGTAATTCTTTGTCAAATTTTGTCTGCAGACAATTGAAATTGCGACATTTATTATGCAAAGAGATACTCCTGTGAATTTTTATCATGAATGGTTTGTCCTTCAGACCAAAACTCAGGTGAGTTTGTTTATATTTTTTGTTTATTTACTTTGAAAAATATTTGCAATTTTTTTTATTAATTTTGTAATATTTGTAGGATTTGGGACAAGTCAATCCATTCATCGACCTCTTCCCTTGTCAGGCGCATTTGTTCTCGAGCCAGTTTGACAGTGCTAGATGGCTTTTTGTACCTTTGTGTGGGTACGGGCACTGGATACTGGCTGCTGTGGAATTGAAGAAAAAGGAAATACAAATGTACAACTCTGTACAAGGTGAAGGTGCAAATGAGCATTATTTTGAGCCGCACAAAAATACCATGCACTGGGTGAAATTCTTCCTGTCTTGGAGGCTTGGTGAGTATTTTTTGTTCTTTATTTTTCTTAAATTCAAATAAGTATACTTGACAGTTAATTAAGTGAATACAGTGAAAACTTAGGTAGTTTGTATGACATGAAATATAGAAATTAGGTATGAATACTATTTATGTTAGGAATGAATACTGGTTTTCACAGCAATGAATACTTTCTTTCATAGGAATCTGTAGTTTTGTTGTAAAGGTCAGTATATGTATTCATAGCAATGAATACTTTATTTCACAGCAATGAATACTCTTTCATAGGAATCTGTAGTTTTGTTGTAAGGGTGTGTAGTTTTCTTGTAAGGGTCAGTATATGTATTCATAGCAATGAATACTTTATTTCTTAGGAATGAATACTTTTTGTAGTTGAAATGAAAACTTTCTTCCAGAGTAATCTATACTTTTGTTGTAATGGTCAGTATGTCATTGCAAAGTAATGAATACTTTCCTTCATAGAAATGAATATTTTCTTTCGTAGGAATCTATACTTTATTGTGAAAGTGATTATATTTGACTGTTCCAAATACTAGATCTGTTTGTAATTACCACATTTTATGTAGGAGATGAATCATGGAAAAACGTTGATTACAAGTGGATGAATTGTCCCAAGCAGGATGCTGGCTCAAAGGACTGTGCTATTTTTGTGATACGATTCATTGATTGCCTCAGCAGGGATGTTGAACTTGACTTCAATCAGGTTATCATTCATTGATTTTACTTAATATTCATGACTTATTATTCATATTTCATTTTTTTTTAACTTAAATTTTTTTAAAAAAATTGTAGGAATTGATAAGCAAGGAGCGTCTTTTACTTGCGTATCGCTTTCTGATTGATGATAGGAATGAATTGAAGTTAACTGTATAGATTTCATGAATTTTATGATATACTGTTATGATTTATTGTTATGATATACTGTCATGAATTTTCTGATTGGTGAACTTGTAATAGGTGGAAATTGGTTAACTGTTATATGATTTGAGGTACTAAAACTTAGGTAGTTTTTATGACATGAATTATAGAAATTTATCATAGGTAACTGAGGAATGAATACTATTTGTGTTAGCAATGAATACTTTGTTTCATAGGAATCTATACTTTCTTTCAGAGGAATCTATACTTATGTTGTAATGGTCAGCATATTATTTCATAGCTATGAATACTTTCTTTCATCGAAATGAATACTTTCTTTCAGAGAAATGAATACTTTATTCCCCCGGGTAAGTTATTGCACAATAAACTTGCATTGCATTGAAATACTTTGTAATTTGCATTGCGTTCAAATACTTTATAATTTAATTGCATTGAAATACTTTAGAATGCAACTATGAATACTTCTTTTAATAGTAATGAATATGAAAAAGTAGTATGTTTTTCTTTTCCTTTTCTGTTGCCGAATATTCCAAGTTGGTTATCGGTCCCCACCGGCAGTTAAATGCTAAATAACAGATAATTAGCGGTCCCCCCAGTTGAAAATGCGTTTTTTTTTGGGAAAACGCGTTTTTAATTAGTGGTCCCCGTTAATCACGCGTTTTTGGTTGTCTTTTAGTGCGGAAATTGTGGTCCCCTCTTAATTACCGTTAAACAATAATTAACAACCTTATCCGGAGGATGAATGGGGGATAGCAACCCGGGTATTGTTAGTCGGTCCCTTTATTTAATCCGTTCTCCATGTATGTATCTTTTAATTTGTTCTCCATGAAGAAGCTCTGCATCATCTGCATTAACACACTGTTTGAGTTTAGATTCAGGTCGTCCGATCAGAATACTGAATACGGGCCAATCGAGCTCCACATCTATAATATATGGGGCCCCTTTTAAGATTGGATCTAAACTCAATCATTACGTTGTTAATTAATGTAGATGATATGAATTTGACGTACAAAAATGTTCCCAGGTGTCTACATATTGATATTCCAATTAAAATTGACAATATTTTACATAATAGATCGAGGTTCACTTTCTAATGTTTTTTTTTTTTATTTTTTTGAGGGAAAGGTAAGGGTAGCCCTTAGATTTCATTTATAACGGACACAAGTTGTGTCAAAATTACAAAGTGCAAAACAAAATAAACAAAGGACACAAAAGAAAACAGAAAATACAATCTAGACGAAGCAGAAATCATAAAAATCTAATGACCTAAACTCAGCAATAATAATAAAGATGAAGTTATAAAAGCGCCAGAATAATGCATGGCCATCTTGTACCAGTAACCGGTAGCACTGCATCAGTGAGAAGTAGCACTGTACCAGTGAGTCTCCTTGTATCAGTAGGCGGTACCACTGTATCAGTGAGCGGTACCACTGTACCAGTGAGCGGTACCACTGTCCCAGTGAGCCTCCATATTGAAGATTGCAGCTCCTTCATCCCCAAGCTTTATGTACTGGCAGCCTTTATTGCCGGATTTTGATTGTTTATTTTTTATCGGAACCGACTATCAAATTCCTCCAGTATCTCTCTAACAATGAGCTGTACCGTTTTTTGTTTGTCAGTAAAATTTCTCCTACAGCGTTCTCGCCAGATAACGAAACATATGATTGTTCGCATCTTTCTAATTATGATGTGTTGTGATTCAACAATTGCCAAGCTATAGTTCATCTGCACAAAGTGATTGCAGTTTATAGTTTGAAGCCTCTGGTTCTTTATTGCTCTTATGATCTGAACCGTTGTCTGGCAACCTCCATACAGGTGATCGACTGATTCATTTGCATTGCGGCACATATAGCATATGCTGGGGATGCACCTTGGGATTTGTAATTAATCCCAATTGAGGCCAATAGAGGCAACGAGTGCAGTGAAGGCTGTGCAGCGACGGTGGTGCTTCCAAAGTAATCCAAACGATCCCCAATGACCAGGAACCAGCATAGTTTCGTAGGTGCTGACAATCAAGCGCCATATAATTTATCTAAGAGTGCATCTTCTAACAATCAACCGCAATGAAGAGTTTTTTTTATGATAAATGTGCGTCTTACAAATAAATAATTTTATACGACTGATATTTCAGTCTAATCCATACAATTAATTGTGTGGAAGTGTTTTACGCTTCTAATTCAGTTCAGGCATGAATAGGCCAGATTCTTCTCTTCAACAAGCTCCTGTGCTGTGGCCTCCATCTTTGCACGGGAAAACTCATCAACTCTAAGTCCTAATAATTATGAAGATTAAACCATCAGGAAAAAAAAATCATTGTAGAAATTAATTTTGCCCGGTTAAAAAAAAACAATCAGTTTAGATAGGCAGAAAATCATACCCTGTACTATACTCCATTCTTTCTTGTCACAAGTTACAGGGAAAGAATAGAAAAGGCCAGCTGGTATACCATAATATTCGTCGGAGTATACACCCATGGATACCCATCTATCCTACACAAAAGAAATAGACAAATTTACGATGGAATGCCCATGAATTTCAATGGACATTTAGTTTTCATCACTGTTTAAGTCGAAACATTCGCATAACAACTGAAATTTCAATGGACACTTAGTTTTGGCTTTTGAACAGATTACACTTCCAAAGTGGTTAATTCAGAGATTGAACCGAATTAGGAGATCATTTTTATAGGGAAAAAATGAAGACAATACAGTGGGAATTTTTTTGATTAATTGGGACACAGTTTGTTTACCGAAAGAATGGGGGGAATGAGAGTTTCTAACTTGAGGTTACGAAACATCTCACTTCTCTTACGATGGTGGTGGAGATTGTACACTAACTTAAACTATTTGTGGACTGAAAAAATTGTTGTTTTAAAGCATAAACCTGATGCTTAAGATGGTACGAGAAGGTGGGTTTGCTCGGGTTCTTTCTTTTGGGGCACTTTGCATTTAATTAATCATTTGTTTACCATGTCTACTAAGCTTGACAGGGACAATCAGCTAGTGTGGCCATGGGGACCAAATGGCGTATACTCAGCAAAGTCGGCTTACACAATGTTGGCAGGAGTGGTAAGATAAAGTGGCCGTTTGATACAATTTGGAGTTATAAGATTCTGCCGAGTGTGTGCATTTTTGTTTATCTTTTACTAAAAAATAGACTACTCACTCGTGAGATGATGGTGAGAAGGGGTTTTGATTTATCTCCAAACTGTGAGTCATGTAACATGGGGGCAATTGAGTCGGTATTGCATTTGTTTTTCCAATGTCCAAAAGCAGTAAGACTGGGAAAGGATGACATCTATTCTAGGAGTGCCTCTTATGCACATGGATACAACGGTACAGGGACTTGGCAAATTTCAGTTTCTAGAGCAGCTGCAGCTGGTATGAGGAAGAGGCAGTGACAATCTTACTTCGTCTCAACCTGCTGGTCCATCTGGAAACAACATAATAAAAGGATTTTTGAAGGTCAAGAGGTACTGCTTAAGTTAGTGGAGGAGCACATTTTGCAAGAGGCGAAATTGTGGTTGAGATTGTGTTAGAGAGGCTTTTCATGCCTATTGTGGTTTTTTTCTTGTTGAATGATGTATTTTTCGCTTTACTTTTTTTAAGCTCAAACACTTGTACACACTGACAGCCACTGTCAGTATTTAAAAAAAGAAAAGAATAGATTACACTTAAACATGAACCTAGCATGCAGTGCCGATTTTAAATGTCCATTGAAGTTGAAATCTTGTGAAATGTCAAGAAAAAGGGAACATAGAGAAACCTTAGGAGTGCCTAGAATCCAATCATGCATGTGGTCACAAGCAGCACTTGCAGCTGAAAGAGAGCTAGATAGCTTGCGAGCTTTTATGATAGCTGCGCCTCTCTGTTGTACAGTAGAGATAAATTCTCCCTTCAACCTGAACAAAAAAATAAGGAAGCAAAAGGTGATGCCAGGATATATCATGTGTTCCTTTCATAAAAGTAAAACCTTAATTTTCTGCTGGTGTTGTCATCAGGTCAGATCAGGGTAAGCTGTACGATAGGTTTTTTCTTCTGTCGAAAATTAATCAGGTTAAACCCTACTCCAATTCTGACCAGGAACCATTAAACCTGACAGATATGATTACAAATTGTCGAATACAGTACTTTGAATGTGGCTTACTGGCATTCTACTAATTTTATGTTTTTGAAACTTCCAGAAAAACTATTATGCAATTTTGGACTCAGTGTTCCCATATTTCTTAAAAAAGAAAGGTAAGTAGTGCAGTTCAGCCCAAATTACCATGCATCATTGGCCACTAGCTCCTTGGCTGATTTCTCGCCATCTTTTGTTTTGACAATAGCATGATTGGCATCAGGATATTGAGTTGAAGAGTGGTTGCCCCAAATGATCACATTTTTCACATCACCAATATGCACATGTAGCCGTTCCGAGAGCTGTCCTAGGGCTCGTTGTGATCTAGCCTGGTGAGGCAGGTAATGTTCTTTGCTGGTATGGAAGGTGCAAATTCTTTCAGAATTAGTGCATTTGTATTTGTTGGATTGGCTACAACCAAAATCTGAAGACAAACATTTTAACAAGATCAGTTCAATTTCTCAGATTATCTGGGTTTGCGTTGTTGTTTTCTTTGCCAATATCATTTTGTTTTGTTGGTTAATGCAAAACTTAATAATTCAAGAGGAAATAGAGGACTAATGTAATATCGGTCACACCTTACAATTGGGAGCAGCATTCTGCTCCAGTGCAGAAGCCTGAGCTTTGTAAATGACAACATTCTTTGACATTAATTCCTCCCTTTCCATCCCCTCCAATCTAGGGAAACCGGCTAGCATTACCGCAAAGTTCACATCTTTACAAGCTTCTACCACATCAGTAGTTGCAACAACTCCTACAAGACAAAATAAAATAGCCAACAGTTCTCAGTTCATGATGAAATCAACCACTAATTAATACAAATAACTGGACTGGTGGAGTACAAAGAAAAGACAGCTACCTCTGAGAAGAGGTAGTGCAGAGTCGATTAGCTCCATTTTCATGCCCCCTAAGGCTTCTGAACTTGAAGGGATACTGAGCATGTGAATTATAATAGGTTGGTCGAGGCCTAACATTTGACCTCTTGCAATCATCGGCAAAATCGCATAGCCTATTTGACCTTCAAGAAAAAAAATTCAAAATGATCCATGAAGTGGGTTGATATTGTCTCATTTAAATTGTAAAAAAAATGATTAGCAACTTCAATAGGACTTTAATTAAACACAACCTAAGCAAATAGAAAACTAATACAAAGTTCAAAAGACCAAACAAAATCTGGCAATTTAAAGTTTTAGTCAAGTCAGGAAAAAATAATTTAGAATACAAAATGTGGTAATGTGAGATGAGAGAGAGAGAGAGAATATACCGAGGGGCGGAACCAAGACCTGGGCCAGCCTGGGCCCAGAAAATTTACAGAGTCCTTTTAATAAAAAAAAAAAAAAATGGCACCTCCGTTTATGGGCGATAGCACTCTGGCCCCCCTACTGATCATTCCTGGTTCCGCCCCTGAATGTACCTGTAGCGCCGGTGACCAAAATCTTGAAAACAGCCGCAGAATCCCGAGACGAGGTTTGCCAGCATTTTGTCAGTCGCTGGAAAAGGGAAAGAGATGCCATTATAACAGACTAGAAACGATACTAAATTGAACCTTCACAGTACCCTGGCAGTTTTAAAGATGGAGAAAAGGAAACTGAAAGGAGAGAGATGCTATACCTTTCCCACAGAGGCGCGTAGGGATACTCTACCAGCAGCTGCAAGTAAAGAAGGGAATGCAATTGATTGGATTCTGACTTTTATTATCGCTAGGGACAGAGGAAGAAAAAGAAAAGAACTGAGAAGTGAGAACAGAGTAAGGTATACTGGTTTAATTACGCCAAACTGGGCTCGTTTTAGTTTCGTTCAAATTCTTGTAAATTTTAAATGTAGGACTGTAGAGCACTTGCTAAATTAGCAATTTGTTTGAAAGTGCCACATAATTTTTTACAATTGCTTTGCAAGTGATATGAGTATTTCCATCTCTTCAATTACAAAAGTTTGTTGTATAATTGCTAATTTTAAAAACTAATTTTATTACCATGTCAGTATATTTCAAATTATATGGATGAAAATTAATATTCTGAAATTGACAAAGCAAATTGCTAAATAGCTGCTTTGGTCCTGATGCAATTGTAAAAATGAAGATACTCTTATAATGTTGTATTAAATGAGAAAATAGACTGCTGCGTTCAGTCTTTTATTAGTGCTTACATATCTTTTGTGCTGTTAAACTTTGAACAGTATATCTCCTAGTTTTTACTATTAGGAAAACAGACTGATGTCAGCCATTATGAGGCTGAGGGATTTGCATAGAAGGAAAAATCGGAATCAGAATCGGAATCGGGATCGGTCTTTTGCCAGAAGCCTGTTTTATACTAAAAAAATGGAAAAAATTGATAAAAAAATTTAGAAAAATTATTACAATCAAATAATCCACTAATACAATATAATACAAGCATTACAACTAAAAACACACTCTTTCACTCCCAGAAACTATGTCGTGTTGGCTAGATCACTTCATCATCGTCTGTATTATGATAGAAAGGAAAGAATATTGCTGCCCCGAACCAAAAAAAGAAGACATTGTAGACTCAAATGAAGGATTGTTAACATCTTCATATCTATAATAATACAAGCATTACAACTAATGACCGGTATTTGGCCGTGATCCAATATTTAGAGAATATAAGTACACTTTAGAGAATATAAGTACACAACAGTATATATAACTTCTCAATCCGTGACCTTTTAATTTGTATTCTATCAATTTAGAGAATATAAGTACAACAATATTAGTCTAGTCAAAAAAAAAAAAAAATAGTCCTCAATCCGTGATTGAATGGATTGGTACAAATTACAATTGTTATATATAAATGAGTTGTGTTACATAACAACAAAGGTTGGATGGTATGGTGGTAAATAGCTTTGCTCCCTTAGCTAAAGGGCATGGGTTCGATTCACGCGGAGCTCAAAAAATTTTGGAGTTTGTTTATTAATTCGCGTTTTAGCCGAATTTAACTGGAATCGGCCGTTTCGGTGGAATCGGTCTATTTTGGCTGAAATTTGACTGGAATCGTTTCGGAACGCCCGAAATCGTTCCGGAACATCTGAAATTGGACGAAATCTGCACTACCCGCATAACTCGGCCTGAAATCAGATCGGTACTGTCCGATCCCGCTCCGGAACGGCCGATTTTACCTTCTATGGAGATTTGTTTATTTTCTAAGTTACCAGTTTCGAAATGAAACATGCATAAAAGATCCTGATTCCCTTGCCTTGCCTTCTCATAAAAGTTTGATCTTTTGAAAGTAAAATTGAGCTACGGTTCTCTGTTTATAGAAAAGACAAACAATAACTAATATTTGAAGTAAATTTGAGCTACCAGTTGGAAGAGAGAGAGACTAATTTTTAAAGAAAAGTATCTAATGCCAACTGGTCCTTTGTTTAAGCTACTTCAGTTTTAGTTTCTCTTTTTATTGAGGACTATGTTGCACATCTGTACGAGGACCAACTAACTAAAAATTATGATACCTTACCTGCAAGTCATTGTCTATCATATTTTCTGCAAGGTTCATATTTTTTTTGGCAATATTTATATAGCTCATTTATTATTTATTCAATATTTTCCTTTTACTTATCTTTTTGTTATTTTATTATTATTTATTATTATTATAAATCTCATAAATAAGAGAGAGCTTCTCTCTAGCAACTTGGTTTTCACCTAACACACGATTTACAAAGAACATGAATTATAGTAATCAAATTCAGAAAAAAGGTGAATAGCTTCTGGACGTTACAATAATATATAATGATAACTGTGATAAAAGTCAATTATCATATTAATTACAGTACATTTTAAAAATCAAGAGTTTAATATTCTTACACTTTACCTTGGGCCAAATCCGACGCCTGAACTGCGAGCTGCGACGAGTGGAAATGAAGTACGATATTCCCAATTAAAAGTGAGATCAGACCAAGTAGCTGTGTGGGAGAAGAAGGAAAGGTTGTACCTGTTCGGTGCACCTCCTTAATTAGCGGTACACGGAGGAGTCACATGTGCTAATGTGCTAAGGAGTCACATTACAATGTAATGTAATGAATGAGATCAATTAATTTTATTTATTTTTAAAATTTCATAATTTTATTATATTTTAGAGAAAAATATAAAAAATACTATGGATATTATAAATTGACCTTTATATTTTTTTTGTGTGGAAATAACCTCCTAACACCCATTATTTGAAGAAAATAAGGAGTCTTAAAATTGTCAAATACATGCTCATTTATAAAACGTAAAGAAAATAAGACATAAAACTATTAAAAAAAAAAGAAAGATTACTAGCAATTATTTATCTCACAACCAGTCTATCAATAATTTAAGCTGTGTCTGTATAGGTCTACATATTTATTAACCACGTCCTAATAAATACATGGTTATCAAATATCGTTAATCTTTATAGATCACTTTAATAAAACAATCATATACATATACATATGACAGTACATTACATATATACTCAAAGTTGGGTACTATTATCCAACATGGCAACATTAATTTGTATCCGATCATATTAAATTTAAATCTATATAATTTTTTAATCCCATCAATGAGATTGAACAATAAGATGGACGAGCCTCGTAAATGTTTATCTAATTAAAGAAAAGAAAAAGACAGAAAACAAAACGCCTCCTGATATGGCATGACGTCATGACTTAATTTGACATTACGGTACTGACATCTCAGCTAACATACAAAATTAGTTAATCGAGGCTCCAGCACGCAAGCACAAGAATATTTCTACTTTATTTTAGAACTTGAAGCGTCCATCTCGGATCGGACGGTTGACAGACAGGTTGGCACTGTTCATCCGAGCTAGAAACCGCATTGCCAATTTAGGATATATAATATAAGATGAGGGATTCGATTACACTACTTTTGAGTTACCACAAAGTTATCTTTCTCATTTTCTATATTTTGAAAGTCTAAATTATCGATCCAAACCGTTCAACATGATTATCTAAACAAAATATGCTTGCTGATCAAATTTTACATTTTTTTTAATTTTTTTACTATTTATTAAGATGGGTATAAAATTCAATGGTTTGAATTTGACTAGTTTTTGTAAAATACTTAATAAATAGTAAAAAAATTCAAAAAAAATGTAAAATTTGATCGGCAAGCACATTTTATTTAGATAATCATGTTGAACAAATTGGATCTACAATTTGAACTTTGAAAATGTAGAAAATGAGAAGAGTAACTTTGTGGTAACTCAAAAGTAGTGTAATCGGATTTATCATAATATAATATATTATGAGAGCCGGATCTTAGTTTTGGCTTTTGAACAAATATTTCGAAAAAAAAAAAGATAACTAGTTGCATAGCATACGCCACAGAATTTAGCTATGTGAAAGCACCAAGCAAATAGATAGTGATAGTCCCTATCTCTAACAGCAACCAGTTGATGCTGATGCATGTATAAATTAATCCATCCCTTGTTTCATTCTCCAAATAATATTACTGCTGCAACAAAGGAAAGGTATCTCTCATCTAGTAGAACAGTTGTGAGGATTAATAGTTTAATATAACTTAGCTAGCTAGCTAGTATCAGATGGTAGAAGGAGGTCATGAAGTACTGCACCCTCGGTGTGCAGGTCACACCCTCTCGGTACCAAACGTGCAAGCACTTGCTGTATCTCTTGATGTATCAGGTACTCCAATCCCTGAAAGGTATGTCAGGCTGGAAACCAAGCTCCATCCAATCGCTCGAACCGATGAGATTGAGTTACCTATCATAGATTTGGCAAAATTGATTGATCCAGCCTTCTCCAAAGAAGAAGCCGCAAAGCTCCACTCGGCCTGCCAAGACTGGGGCTTTTTCCAGGTCAGCTTTCCATTGAAAATAACAATTTTTAAACCATCTTAATATATTATATATTAAAGAAATTCTAAATTAAAAATGTAAAATTTGGTCTCCAAACACATTTTAATATAGATATCATGTTGAATGGTTTGGATCGACTGTTTGAACTTTGAAAATTACAAAACTGAATTGGTATAACCACGGCTCATGAACTACCATTTTGATCTTAGTGACTCACTATATATATATCCCTGATCGATCTTGAGATAATTAAACTGTAGCTGGTAAACCATGGGGTACCGGAAGAGTTAATCGAGGGCTTAAAGGCGGATACCATTGAGTTCTTCAACAAATCCTTGGAAGAGAAGATGGCATACAAACAAGATCCAGATGGAAATCTGCAAGGCTATGGTCAAGCCTTTGTAAAATCTGATGAACAAAAGCTCGATTGGTGTGACATGCTTTACCTCATTACCCAACCAATAGCTCTTCGAAACGTGAAATTTTGGCCCTCTAACCCTTCCACCTTCAGGTAAGAATGATATACAGTTTCAAATCAGTATGCAAACAGTATTCAAAATAGTATGTTATATTCCGAAAGATAATATTTGTGTTCTCTCTCTCTCTCTCTTGATCTCTCTCTTCCTCAATAGTACGTGTTAGAACTCAGAAGTATCGCCTCTTCCTTGACAAATAAAACTGGAAACAAAGTAACAAGATTGCAAAATTGGCTCTTATCAAATAATTAAAATGTTGCAGTTTGATTTTCAATTAGACTCTTTACCTTTTTCAATTCTGGCAAAAAGAAACCAATGTAAAATGGGTATTAAACTATTTAATTATTTCCCAACTATTTTTTGTGTGTGCAAAATCGAAAATTATACTCTTTTTCTCTTAATCAGGTGGTACATCCTTAATTGCCTCACAAATATATATTTCCATCTCAAGAAACTCACTGTATCTAAGACCCACTACTACAGAAATGGTCATTGTACACGGCACATTGTACACGGACTTGGCAATTTTATAGAAAAACCGTGTAGAAGTTGTAATTTTTTGGATGCCTGAAATATCTGTAGGATCTCTACACGGATATTTACAAAAGAATCAGTGTAGAAAGACGTGAGAGAGCTACACGGACGTTTACTAGAAAATGTACACGGCTTATTGTTTAAATAACAGTGGAGAAAGCCTTGAGAGAGCTACACGGATATTTAATTAAAGAACCGTGAAGAAAGGTAATAATTGTACACGGATGTTTGTTTAAATGACCGTGTATATAACCCGTAGGAGCTACACGGATGTTTAATAAAGAGCCGTGTATAAATGTCGAATTTGTACACGGTTTTTTGTTTAAATGACAGAGTAGAAAGCCTTGAGCGAGCTACACGGACGTTTAATAAAGAGCTGTGTAGAAAGGATATTTTAGGTTTTTTGTTATATAAAAGGCCTTCTCCCCAGCGCCGTTTTGATCAACTTATACTCTCCCCTCTCACAGTTAACAATTGGGTTGAGATGTAGGTTTATCAATTGTTTCAGATCGCAAAATTAGATCGATATGAGCTACTGTTTTGGGAGCTCACAGATGAGCGATCTGGTACAATTGATAACCTACATCTCGAATTCCCATGCGATCGAAGTATTGAAAAAAAAATTATCTCTCTATTCTGATCAATTTTACTGGACGAAGAGTTGGGTGAAGAGTTGGGTGAAGGACCTTCAGAGCCGGATTTGAAGAGGTGAATGTGACCTTCAGAGCCGGATGAAGAGTCGAATGAAGAGTCGGAGATCATCCGACTCTTCATTCGACTCTTCATCCGGCTCTGACAGTCCTTCATCCACATCTTCCCTTTGCTCTGAAGGTCCTTCATCCAACTTTTTACTCAACTCTTTCTTTAGTAAAACATGTATCTTCATATTACCCTCTGTAAACCCTACTGGCACCAAAAGGAAAGAACCACCCTATTCTAGTCCTTAATGGAAATTTTTAGTTTACAATATGACTTTTTATTCCAACTTTTGTAATGCTCTAATTTTGTATAATTTAGGGTACATGAATTTTTAGTTTAAATGTCTTCCTCTGTTTTGGAAATTGTTTGTTCTGAAAAACATAGGGAAAAAAACTAGCTGACAGACAAAAAAAAAAAAAAAAAAAAAAAAACAAATGATACACGGACGTTTAATAAAGAGCCGTGTAGAAACGAGAAATAGTACACGGATTTTTGTTTAATTAACAGTGTAGAAAAATAATTCGATGACTGTTTATATAAAAGTCTGTGTGTCTTTCTACACGGATTTATAGCTAAATATCCGTGAAAACAAAGATACTTGCTCGAAATAATGGAAGGCTAAACCAAAAAAAATAAAACAAAAATTAGGGAAAAAAAAAGAATTCTAAATGTCCGTGAAGAAAATTTATCTTTTATATTACACACGGTTTTTTTCATAATTGTCCGTGTATAAAGGTTATCTTTTATAAACGGCTACATATGTAAAAGTCCGTGTAGCTCTCGTAATGCTTTTTTTACACGGATTTATAGATTATCATCCGTGTAGAAAGGTTATTTTAGGGTTTGGAACTATATAAAAGGCCTTCTTCCGGCGCCGTTTTGATCAATTAATACTTCTCTCTCTCTCTCTGTATTGAATTGGTCTGATTTCTGCGCACAAGGAACGAGGCCGGATCTGAGATATAGCTTGGAAGTTAATTCGCATTCTCCTCTCTATTGCCAAGGTTAGTCATACATATATATATTTCCCTCTTCTTTATCTAATTTTCTGTTACTGATTAATATTGCTTAATTATTTCTGTCAATTATTATTTAATGCTTGATTTGTTAAGATAATGTAAATAATTAGTGTATTGTGGTCCAATAACCGACCTACTGATGCTTTTAGGTCCATGCCCGTTCAAAATTAATCCAATAGGGATTAATTTTGGATAGTCCCCCGTTTGGGACTGCTCTCTGAATATTGTGTCTCATTTAGGATGTGAACACGTATTAGCGGGATTTAATTAGTATTTGAGGAAAGTTCGACAGTATTTCTCCTTATTGCTCCTACGAGTATGTGGTTTTTACGCATACTTGGGGAGTTAAGGAGAAATGCTGCCGAATTTTTCTCAAATACTAATTAAATCCCGCTAATATGTGTTCACATATGAGGCATAATATTCAAAGAGTGGGTTAGGATTGTAAACCGGCCCTTTATAAGCCAAGAATTTGGAACAATATATATGCTGACCACCATATATGTTTAATTGGAATTTTTTTTTTTTTACTTTAATTTACAGATGGATCGAAGTTGGATGTACGAATTGCGACGTGATAGTGCAGAATACTTGGCTCGCGTTGATGAGTTCCTAAAATTTGCTGAGAGTTATAGAGTGGACAGAAAAGAGAACGACATCTTGTGTCCTTGTAGAGATTGTAAAAATTATATAAGATTTGGGGATTCGGAAGAAATTAGAGCTCATTTGATTTGTCGGGGATTTAAGAAAAACTATACATGTTGGTTTATGCATGGTGAGAAAATTGGGGAATGTAGTGGAACCAATAGAAATTTTGTTTTGGACGAGAATGATGATAATGTAGAAACTGTTGATAATTTTGAATTTGAATGCAACGATGATTTTGAGAATGTCGAAAATTTCGATAATGCTGGGCTTGATTGCAACGAGGATGATGAGGTGGAGATTGATGAAAATGCAGAATACAATTTTACTGAGAATCTAGAGGACATGTTACGTGATGTGGAAGATGAAATTAGTGATAAAAATTTTAAAAAATTTCAGTATCTGTCTAATGAATCTAAAAAGCCGTTATACCCCGGGTGTACCAAATTTACAAAACTATCAGCTGTGTTGAAATTATTGAACTTAAAAGCAGACAACGGTTGGAGCGATAAGAGTTTCACGTCCTTATTAAAGCTTTTACGAGAGATGCTCCCAGATAACAACGAGTTACCCTGTACAATATATCAGGCGAAGAAGCTGATCTGTCCAATGGGTTTGAAGATTGAAAAAATACATGCATGTCCGAATGATTGTGTATTGTACCGTGGCGAGTACGAGGCCATGCATGTTTGTCCTAAATGCGGTGTTTCACGGTATAAACGCAAGGACCAGGACACTGACGATTGTGATGGAGGAAAAAAGGCAAGGCCTCCGGCTAAGGCGGTGTGGTATTTCCCGATAATACCGAGATTCAGACGGTTATTTGCAAATCCCAAAGATGCGAAATTGTTGCGTTGGCATGAAGAAGAGCGCAAAAGAGACGGTAAACTAAGACACCCTGCTGATTCAATTCAATGGAGAAACATTGATAGACATTTTGAAGGATTTGGTGGCGAATCACGAAACCTTAAGTTAGGGGTGAGCACAGACGGAATGAGTCCGTTTGGAAGCATGAGCAGTCAGCACAGCACTTGGCCAGTTCTTATATGCATCTACAATCTTCCTCCTTGGTTGTGCATGAAACGCAGGTACATAATGATGTCATTACTAATCCAAGGACCCAGACAACCCGGAAATGACATAGATGTGTATCTCGCACCATTAATTGAGGACCTCCAGAAATTGTGGCGTGATGGCGTCCCGGTCTGGGATGCGTACGGCAAAGAGCAATTTAATTTGCGGGCCATGGTATTCTGCACCATAAATGATTTCCCCGCGTACGGTAATTTATCGGGTTACACTTGTAAAGGAGCAAAGGCGTGCCCCATCTGTGAAGATGACACGCAGGTGCTGAGGTTGAAAAATTGTAAAAAGAATGTTTTTATGGGGCACCGTAGGTTTCTTCCTGTTAATCACCCATACCGTAAGAAGAAGAAGGTATTCAACGGGAAAATTGAGCTTGGAGTGGCGCGTCGTCCGTTAGATGGGAAGAATGTCTTCATGCGGGTTAAACACCTTGCTGTTGCTTTTGGAAAACGTGCCAAAAAACCACCGAAAGATATTTGGAAAAAAAAGTCCATATTTTGGGAGCTACCATACTGGGAATATTTAGAAGTGAGACATTGCCTAGATGTCATGCATGTTGAAAAAAATGTCTGTGACAGTTTGATTGGCACATTATTGAACATTTCGGGGAAGACGAAAGACGGTCTTAAAGTTCGAGAAGACATGAAATTAATGGGAATACGACCCGAGCTTGCACCGCAGGATAAAGGGAAGCAAAAGGCATACCTCCCCCCGGCAATGTGCACAATGTCGAAGATCGAGAAAACGAGCTTTTGTAAGTGCCTTCATAGTATTAAAGTCCCATCAGGGTATTCTTCGAATATTAAGAAGCTGGTGTCGATGAAGGACCTGAAATTGATTGGTCCGAAATCCCACGACTGTCATGTTTTAATGACACATATGATTCCTGTTGCAATTCGGGGAATTTTACCGAAGCCCGTGCGGCAAACCATTACGAAGCTTTGTTTTTTCTTCAATGCAATTAATTCCAAGGTGATAGACCCGCTCAAATTGGACGCTTTGCAGAAGGAGGTCGTCGTTACCCTTTGCCATCTTGAGATGTATTTTCCGCCATCTTTTTTCGATGTTATGGTTCACCTTGTTGTTCATCTCGTGAGGGAAATTCAGATCTGTGGCCCCGCGTTCCTGCGGTATATGTATCCATTCGAGAGATTCATGGGTATTTTGAAAAGTTACGTAAGGAACCGACATCGCCCCGAAGGTAGCATTGTGGAGGGATATTCCACAGAAGAGGTAATTGAGTTTTGCACCAACTACATGACCGGTGTGGGTCCTATTGGCGTTCCAAAATCTCGATACGAGGGAAGGCTACAAGGAGTAGGGACAATAGGGTTGAAAGCCATAGTTGCTGATAACGATGACCTGCGAAAGGCACATTTTATTGTACTGCAGCACATGGCTGATGTTGCTCCATATATAGATGAGCACATGACGATCCTTCGACAGCAGAACTACACGAGAAGTCAGAAGTGGCTTACTGACGAGCATAACCGTTCTTTTATAGGATGGATGAAAGACAGAGTGAAATCACACCCCGAAATGTCCCCCGTAAATGAAACTGTTAAATTGCTGGGCGAAGGACCCCAAATGGTTGTTAGAACATTCCAAGCATACGAGATTAACGGATATACATTTTACACTAAATTACAGTGTGATAAGAGCACGATGCAAAATAGTGGGGTGACGTTGGTGGCGACGTCCCAAGAATTCAGTAGATCGGGGGATGCCCGGCCTGTAATAGCTTCAAAGTCTTATTACGGCGTTATTGAAGAAATTTGGGAGCTCGTTTACAATCCTCACCTTAGCATTCCCTTGTTTCGGTGCCAATGGGTCGAAGACCGGGGTGTTAAAGTTGATAACGACGGGTTCACCCTCGTTGATTTTGACAAAGTCGGGTATGTGGATGATCCGTTCATACTTGCCAAGCAAGCCACCCAAGTCTTTTATGTCACTGACCCGAGTGATGATAGATGGAGTGTCGTCCTATCCGGAAAAAGAAGGATTGTTGGGGTAGAAAACGTCACCGACGAAGAAGAGTACGACCAGTTCGAAGAGATACCTCAATTTTGTACCGATGTGCAAGCTGAGATAGCAACAATTGCAGAACAAGACGAAGCAAATTACATGAGATCTGACCACAATGAAGGATTATGGGAAGATGTTCAAACAGTGGAAAAAAAGAGAAAAAGGCGAAAAAAATCCAATGTATAATATTTACTCCTTTTAAACTTGAAAATTTTAATATTTCTTATTTGGAAAAAAAAAAATCAATGCATAATATATATTTCTTTTATAATATTTCAGATAGCCCAATGAAGCTAAAGACTCAAGGCCGGTTTATCTCTGGATATTTCTGTCTCATGCATTGTAATGTTTTTATTTCGTTTCTAATATTTCTTTGTTGCATCAGGAGCAAGAACCAGATAGATTATTTTAGATATGTGGGCAGAGTGGTTTCAACAGTAATTTTTTTAAACTAGAAATATGGATTTGTATAATTTAGTGTAGGTTTTTTTGTATTAATTTTTGATATAATCTAGACATGAATTTTTGTATCATTTCTGATATAATTTAATTAGTACGTGAAACACCCATCTTTCTAAGAATAATTTTTAATTTCATTAGAAATTCAAAGGGAGCAACACGGACATTTAATTAAACATCCGTGTACAAATACATTTATACGTTTCATAAAATGTCTTAGTAGAAATTCAAAGGGAGCTACACGGATATTTCATTACACATCCGTGTAGGAAGGTATTTTTTCCCCTAAAATTATTCTCAGAGAAAAAGTTATCGAAACGGGGGAGTGATTATTTGAATTCGTTTTCGTCTTTTCAGAATTAAAAAGATAAGGCAACTTCTCGAATTAAACGTTTTCTATAGTTGGACACGGACGTTTAACAAAAAATCCGTGTAAGAAAAGTTTTCTCTACGGTCGTTTAATTTTCAATAGTTTTTTGGCCTTTTAAGAAACGTACACGGGCGTTTAATGAATAATCCGTGTACAAAAGGGTTCCTACACGGATATTTAATGAAACGCCCGTGTAGAAATTGAAATAATTCAAATTACATTATTCTTGAAATACTTTACTTGAACAACAGGGACTAAATTGCATGTTATTTTGAAATATTTTGTTGTAAAAAATATTTTGAAATAATTACTTGAACAGAAGGTATTTTTTTTCCGAAAAATTATTATATGGTTGTTTTGTAAATTTGTAAACCCAGATAAGGTCATATCAAGTAAAGTGTTCATTTATGTTTTCAAATCGGATTATTTAGAGAGCATTAGGCATCCTATGATATTATTTAGACAGATTATTTAAGTTAATTTTAAATAATTTACTGTTTAGTGATTACCCATGAATTAATTGTTTGTTGGTTGTTTTGTACTGCTAATTCATATCTATAACAGTACTTATTTAGATAGCATGAAGTATTTAACAAAATAGATAAACGGAAAGAAAACAAAATGCTGATTAAATTAAGAAGAAAAATATATTACATCAAAACAAAACGAAAAAAAAAAGCTAACTTAATGAAACACTCCTTCACTGGCCTGGCTGGATTGCTCCTTGGCCTGACCCCCTCCTTTTAATCCAGGGTCTCTTTGGCCTGATCCAGGGATTGCCCCTCCTTTTGTAGGGCTTTGGTGGTGGGTGCTCCCTTGGGCTTCGTCGTGGCACATTTGAGGGCGGCCATGGCCATGTCCTCCTGTAGTTGGGAGGAGGCATTTCATAGCCGGGAGGGACTTCGGGAGCATCCTGGGGGGGCAATGGCCATGGCACATTTGCGTCTTCTTCCGGTGGCACCGAAGCGGCCATTTGTTCTTCCAAATTCTCAGAGAAAAGTAATCGAAAAGGGGGAGTTTCTCAGATTATATTGAATTTTGAAGTCGTTTCGTCTTCTTAATTAAAAAGATAAGGCAACTTCTCGACTTCCGTGTACAAAAAGGCTTTTGAAGGTCCTTTAATTTTGAATTTCGTCTTATAAGAATCATACACGGTCGTTTATTTAAAAATACGTGTACAAATGGCTTTTAACACGGTCGTTTAATTTTCAAGAGTTGTTTCGCCTTATAAGCAACGTACACGGGCGTTTAATAAAAAATCCGTGTACAAACTGTTTTATACACGGATATTTACTTAAACGCCCGTGTAGAAATTGAAATATTTATTTGCATTTATTATTAAGTTCTGCTAGATACTCGAAGATATAAAATAATTTTCAAGCTAAATAAAACTGAAATCAGGTTCCTTTTTATATTTTGGAATTTCCATTTTGAAAAATATGGAATTTGAAAAACATGAAACTTTGGAATTTGAAAAAATTAATCTAGAGAACCATATGTAGGCGCGCATTTCATAATTTCGCGTAACCTAATTATACACGGGTGTTTAATTAAACGTGTAGCTCTCTGACGTTTCTACACGGGTGTTTATTTAAATGTCCGTGTATATTTAGTTTACGCGAAATAAAGTGCGCGCCTCGTCTCTGTCGCTCGATATCTTTTCAAAATCTCCTCGTCTCCCCTAAAACCTAAACCCCCTAGTCTCCTATCTCTTTCTGTGGTGCTGCCATCGTTATCTCTCTCGGTGCTTGCTCGGTCTCCTCTGTCGCTCTCCTCTGAACTCGCCAACTGAATCTCTAAGCTCCTCTCGCGCGGTTGCTGTTCTGTCCTTGAAAGGCTCTCTCTCTCTCTCTCTCTCTCTAAGTTGCAATGCTCCCTGTATATTGGTTAAATCAAAACCCTTATCTCTGATTGTATTTTGGTTAAGTGAAAAGTTTCCTCAACTGACCTATTCTGGTGACATTGACACCTAATTAATGTTACAGGGACTAAATTGCAAAACCAACACTATGATTGAACAAAGGACCCAACAACACATAAGTTAACCCTAAATTTTACATTTCATAGCATTTGTAATAATGTTTCTTTTTTGTAGAAAGAACCATGTCACAGCCAGGTGAGAATGCAGATATGGTTTTGGAAACAGTGGAACCGCAGGTAGATATGATAGTGGAAGAAGAGGACCAGCAGTCTCAGACAGAAAAGAGGAAAAGAGGTCCGACAATGTGCACGAAGACCTCAGAGGCGAAGGATTTGCAAATCGAGTTCGACAAAACCGGATGTCCGAAGGGTCCACGTAGGGCAGAGTACACAAATTGGTGCAACAATTTGGTGAAGCAGAAGGCATCTATCTTGGTTGAGAGGTGGGACAAATTCGATGACGAAGATAAGAACGAATGGTGGAACATTGTGAAGGTAAAAAAAAAAAAATGTACATGCATTATATATTCATTTTTCGTATTCTGTTTGTTATTTCTTTTTTTGTTGGATACAAGTTTTCTAGCATGTCTTAACCTTTGGTATATTTCTAGGGGTGTAGGTGATAATTCTTGCTTTGTAGGACTATATCCCAAATTCTATCATTTAGCAGTTATATATACAGATATAGAAAAATTCAAAACCAAGTATATATTACCTGCTGAATGAAATTAATCAATGTAGCTAGTGTAGTGCACCATGCTTGAACTGGGTACCGCCACCAGGAAAGGTAAGGTAATCGCCAGACACCTTGACCCAATTCTGGTGCCCTACACTATTATCATGACAGATAGCAAAATCAGCAAAGAAATATCACTAACAAACTCAGCTAAATACAACACATTATTTCACTTTGATTTGGTCATAAAGGTTAGATTGCATGTAGGTAGTGACATAGGTTGTGCCCCAAAGTTTCCTAATATACAGAAAACAATTTGGTAGAGCAAGTGAAACACAAATTATTTTCAAGCTACTTATTCCCCGTACTTTTGGTAAGTGCAAAGAAATATATGTCTATACCTGACCTGAAAACTTGAATGAACTTACATGCAGTAATTTTGTTGTCAATCATGCAGGCTCATTGGAACATCCAGGATGACGACCCAAAGTCCGCGAAAAAGAAAAAGACTCTGAGGAAAATGAATGAAGCTTGGAAGCAATTCAAGAGCACGTTGAAGACGGTTTTCATGGAGGAAGGGAGAAATCCGGTAGGCTACTATAAATGGCTGAAACAAGAGGACTGGGAGGCGTTTCAAGCTTTGAAGTCCACAGAAGAGTTCAAGGTATATAAATTCAGCCAATTAACTTTCTCTCTGTTCTTTCTCGATATGTACTTATCTTCCTTAAACTAGCTAATTGATGTGCCTTGATGTGTGAAGGTAAAAAGTGACGAGGGCAGGAGGATCGCGAAATTGAACAAGTACCCGCACAAATTAGGGTCAGGTGGCTACGAGGGTAAGTCACTCGAATGGGCTAAGGTACTGGACCAAAACAAACATTCTGACTCACCTGTGGTTAGGATCCAAAATCCTAGGGCCCAATGCTGGCTCATGGGAAGATCTGAGGTAACCGCTGACGGGACGATAGTACTCCCAAGTGACGTGCAACCCGTGGCTCAGAAAATGGTAAGAGTCTTTGTGGTAACTTCGTGTACATTACTTTGTCTTTTGCTATAACTAATTTTTTTTTTAACAGTTGGATGTGGAGGAGGAGGTAAATTCGGGCTCCATGACTGTCGACAGAGTGGATGATTCCTTGTCCGCAGCGCTCGGGACTAAAGAACACACGGGTCGAGTTAGGGGTGTCTCGGTCTACTGTGGCTGGAAGGATGTATACGACGGACCGAAACCAAAAAGAAGACCGCGTGCCAAAGTTAGCACGGAAGAGATGGAATCAAGGTTGGCGCAGGTACGCCAGGAGGTATGCGAGGAGTTCAGAACGGAGTACGATGGAAGGATTGCTGAATTCGAATCAAGGTGGATCAACCATATTACATCTCTGACGCAGCAATCCGAGCAACAACCTCCCGTTTCGCCGGGATTTCGGCGAAGCAGTCAAGCATCCGGGACCGAAGTTCTGGGCGTGTTGGACAATCTACAGGTAATCACTACTTGTTCATAATCTACCCGTAATTGTGACTTGTTCATTAACTAATTTCTGATAATTATTAATTGCAGGAGGCCACATCATGCGACCTCGTCATGTGGCACGACAAAACTCCTCTGACCCTTGCTAAGGGTATTGTACATCCTCCAGCCGGTTCTCAGCTAAGGCCCAACCACCTCCCCGTAACGGTTGACATGATTGTGGCCGATTGGGCTGCCCGCATACCTCTTCCTGTCCCTACCGACGACATGGGGGTGCTTGATGATGCCCGTAGACAGATCATCCAATGGCCCAAGTGTCAGATTATTTTGGATCAGGTAATCTCTAAATAAAACACGGATATCTTATGTTACGTTCAAATGATTATTTTGAAATACTTGAAAAAAGGTTCAAAATCTGATACAGACCCGAAGAGGCGTTGGAAACGCTGCGGACGAAGCTTTGTCACCGGTACGGCGAGGCTTGGAAGTAGTAGTCGGGGCTGATGCGCAAGAATCTCCTGCTGCGCCAGCGGCGGCACCAGCGGAAGCGCCAGCAAATGCGCCAGCGGATGCCCCAGAGGCTGCGCCAGCGGCTGCGCCAGAGGCTGCGCCAGAGGCTGCGCCAGAGGCTGCGCCAGAGGCTGCGCCAGAGGCTGCGCCAGCGGATGCCCCAGTAGACCGTACGGGGCTCTCTGAAGAAGAGGTTAGCCGTTTGCCCGAGGATTTGCGGAATCTCCACGCCTGCCTGGTTAAGGCACCAGATGATATGGAGGACGTAATGTTCGAAATCCCCCCCGAGGTTCTCCTACACAAAGGCAGGACGGTCGTGCTGCCTTTCAAAGAATTCAAGGACTTTCTACATGCCTCATCAAGCGATAAATGGCTCGATGTGGGAGTCCTCACCGTTTTCGTCATGTTAGTGACCAAAAAATCATATATATCATGTGTATAGCACTCAAATATATATTCTAATGTGAAATGATGATTTTTCAGGATGATACAACGAAAACAGTCTGTGGCTCATGGGAAAGATAGGGTGAACTCCTGTGCATTCTTGGACCCCGCTTTTACTAGTGGTACGATGGTGAAATATCAGGAGGAAGATACTGTCCAGTACATGCGTTCAGCGATGCGTAAGGCTGTTTCGGAGAATAAGAAATTTATTCTCGTGCCATACCACCAGAGTGGCCACTGGTGTTTGATTGTGATTGTGCCACTTGAGAATTTGGTTTTCCTCATGGATTCTTCATATCCCGGACCGGGCATCACTCCTCAGGAATCCAAAAAGATCTGCATTCCAATAAGAAAGTAAGCAATAGTAATTCACTTGGTTTGATTTTTTCCCAATTACATATAACAAATTGTGGAATTGCTAATTACATTCCTCAATTTTGTAAGGGCTTTTCTGCAATATCTTAAAGATGGAGGAAGGCAAAGCACGATTCCGAAGCGTAAAAATAAGTTGTGTTTCAGGTGGCAGCCGGTGAGCACATGCACTATAATTTTTATAATTTCATATTTTTTGTTCAAAAATTAATTGTCATTCTAACATAGGCTGCTAAATGAAAATTTCAGTGCCCGCAACAGTATCAGGGTTGGGAATGCGGTTATTACACGATGATTTATATGTTTCACTTTGTTGAACGCTTACAATTCGATTGGCCAGATTATCCGGTATGTAATTCATATGTTTGCCTTGACTTGTCCATATAATTAATATTGATTTCCTCTAATATTTTATTCTACTAAATTTGTTTTATTAGTTGCATTGTTATAATTACAATATTTATTTTTATAAAGCAAAACAGAGATGCAGTTGTTATATTGTATTTTTCTAATAACCTACATATTTTGAATTTTTGGCAGCATAAATCGAACGAGAAGGCAGGGCATTACAGCAATGAAGATATAGATTATTTTAGATGTATGTGGGCAAAGTGGTTTCAAAATGAATTTTGTAAACCAGAATATGGATTTGTATAATTTTGTGTGCATGAATTTTTGATATATTTAGTGTACATGAATTTTGTTTAGGGGTTGTATTCTGATATATTGGAAATTCTTTGTTTGGAATTGATTTTTAATGGCTAGCAAACTGGAGGCTAGCCAAAACAAAAAATAAAAATTGAAAAAAAATATAACCATTCTACACGGATGTTTAACAAAAGTCCGTGTGGAAAGCCAAATAAAGAGCAAATAAAAATATAAGATAGCTACACGGCTGCTTATGTAATGATCCGTGTAGAAATAGTTATTCTACACGGATATTTTGATAGACATCCGTGTAGAAACATGATCGTACACGGCCTTTTAGTTAAATATCCGTGTATAGATCTCAACTAATGTACACGGTTGTTTATGTAATGAGCCGTGCAGAATAACTATGTCGACACGGATATTAACCTAAAAGTCCGTGTACACAGAGACATCGTACACGGTTGTTTATGTAGTGATCCGTGTAGCTCGGCTTTGGAGAGCGCCACTTGGCAAGGAATTGGACACGGTTGTTTATGTACTGATCCGTGTAGCTCGGCGTTGGAGAGCGCCACTTGGCAAGGAATTGGACACGGTTAATTATGTAGTGATCCGTGTAGCTCGGCTTTGGAGAGCGCCACTTGGCAAGGAATTGGACACGGTTAATTATGTACTGATCCGTGTAGCTCGGGTTTGGAGACCGCCACTTGGCAAGGAATTGACCACGGTTGTTTATGTAATGATCCGTGTAGCTCTCAGGAATTGCACACGGTTAAATATCCGTGTATAATTTATTCAGGGGATTATACACCCTCGCACTCCACACGGCAGGAAATCCGTGTAGCTCCCCTGTTTATGTCCGTGTACAATGACCATTTCTGTAGTAGTGACCTTATCTCCTCTGGAAGATCCACAATTTATTTCAGAATTTCAACTAGCATGTATTTTCACTAGGATATGGTTCTTATTTTTATTTTATTTTTGAAGGTTAGTGGTCTAAGCCAGCTAACAGTTGTATTGATAGATGAAAAAGATTATTTACAAAGTACCAGGGGTTCCTGTCATGCCAGATTGCCCACTATTGAAGTATTTCCTGTTCCTCTCATGCCAGATTGCCCACAAATTAACAGTATCGCATTTGATCCCATAAAGTAACAGCTTAGTACTGTTCTTAATTAGTCTTGTGCTTTACATAACATGTATTACACTTGTTACTTGCAGAGATAATATTGAGCGATACTCTCTTGAACTTACCAAGGTGGCAAGTTGTCTGTGGCAGTACATGGCCAAAAACCTAGGTGTTGCTCCAGAGGTTTTCGCACAAATTTTCAAAGATCACCCTCAGGGGATGAGATTCAACTACTACCCACCGTGCCCAGAAGCCAATAAAGTTGTCGGAATCTCTCCACATTCCGACCCGACAGGTTTTTCAATTCTTTTGCAGATAAATGATGTTCAAGGATTGCAAATAAGAAAAGATGGAGAATGGATTGCTGTTAGTGCGCTACCTAATTCCTTCATAGTCAATTTGGGTGACATCACTGAGGTAAATCAATGTCTAGCATCTATGAAAGAGATTATCTTAATCATCTTACTGCGTGACTAAGTGGACATTGACCTAGCTAGGCCAGGAGTAATACTTTGAAATTATAGAAAGGGGTAATTAATTTTTCTTTGTTTTCCTTAATTAGGTGCTAAGCAATGGATTATACAAAAGCATAGAACACAGAGGCATGATAAACACCGAGAAAGAGCGGATCTCTCTCGTGGCCTTTCATGGCCCTGACGATTCTATAATGCTTCAGCCTCTTCCAGAAGTCATAGGCAATGGCAAGCCAAATTTCGGGAGGATGAGTTACCAAGAGTTCATGAAAATATTTTTTGATCATAGATTAAAAGGAAAGAGCATGGTAGATATGCTCAGGATTTAAAACCGTGATCTAGCTATCAGATATATATGCATTTCCTAGTTAATTTGAGTACGTCCCAATATCATGGTGACATATATTATGAACAATTAATACTTCTGTAATGCTTCCCCCTATGATTCAATAAAGTTATAAATTTTATGTATAATTCCTATTTTTTTTAATAAAATTCTAGAATTTGTCTCACTCTTCATTATAACAACAAATAAAAATATATCTGGATAAATATTACAGTTAATCCTCCGAAAATTTTAATTTTAACACAGACAAATTCAAATTAGACACTTTTATTAATTGTATATATAATTCTTGCTAACAAATATTAATTGTCATTTGGGGCTGCCGAAATATAGCCCAACACTAAGGGACACGCATATACACAAACCCAAATAACTTAATTGCCTGAGAATTATGGCGTTTAATCCGAAATGAAATTTTGAAAATTCAAACAAATCCCGACCAAAGAGGGAAATTAGTTATTTTGAAAGTTTGAATGGGTACACCGGAAATTTTTCCTTTTTAAAATTTGAGTATTATTTTTAGATGAGGCTTTAAGTGTCTTTTATTTGTGATATTTATGTTTTTTTTTTAAACTTTCATAATTTATAATTTAAAATTTAAATATCTAAACAAAACTAAATATTATTTATATTATTTTTTATATACATGTAAAAGATTATGAATTTTTTACTTTCTTTTAATTGTTGTTAAAAACTTGTAAAAATATACTAATGTTGATGGTTTTGAGAAGTTAATTTTTCTAATTATTGATTCACATAAAAACAAACGTGAATAGTGATAATAGTCATATTATATTTACATAGTATTTTTACAAAAAATATTATTAAAATCTTAAAAAAAAAAAATTAAAAAATAGAGTCATTTGATTCTCCTCTATTTTTTAACAAAATAATACAACAGTGTATACCATACACCACATAATATATCTTTTGAGAAGCACTAAGCCGAAATTGATGATTCTTATCTCTAGTTAACAGCGACAAGGTGATGTTTTCAGACCATTGAAAAACAGTGATTTTGTAACTATCTTAATAAATAGTAAAAAAATTCAAAAAAATGTAAAATTTGATCTCCAAGTACATTTTAATATGGAGATAATGTTGAACGATCGGATCGACTGTTTGAACTTTGAAAATGAAAATATGTTCATTTTACAAATAGGTACTTATGTCCACCGAAGCAAATGCCTTAAAGTTTATATGCTTACCGATAGAAATTTAAATACTTGCGAATAACATTATAAAATGTTATAAATATAAATTTAAAAACTTAAATATGAGCGTTAAAAATAAAAATTAGAAATTAAATATTTGGAAGACCCGACCCGCTCGACAACAATTATCAGGCTCCTACCATTAATTTTTTATTGCACAAGTAAATGAAATTGACAAATTGGTCCCGATCACGAACAAAGAAATTTTGTCGTTATTTTTTTTTTTTTTTTGATAAAAGGCAACAGATGTGCCCGTTTCATTGAAGAAACCAGAGTGTGTAATTTACAGTGATAGTTGTCAAAATTGCGATATCATAGGATAGAGGAACAGCACAATAAAGCAAAATCTAAAAGCTCTACGCTTAATAAACCACCACAGAACAGTAATCTTAAAGTAAGATAGGCCTAAGCCACCTAGGAAGGGGCTGACATCTATTGATCCGAAATTCGGATCTATACAAGATGGGTGATGAGTCTCCAAAAGGCTAATCAGCTGGGAATCCAGCGCCCTCCACATCGCGGTCCAGAGTACTATCCTCTGCGTTATCTGGATGCACTATCATCTGACTGTCATTGGGATCCCACACCCGAAGGGGAATAGCAAGTATTTCAGAGGGCAGCCATGCTGCTGTAGCCTCTTTGAATTTTGTCATTATTTGAGAGCGATATCAGGGCAATATATATGAACGATCTTCTGTGCCGAGGGCCACTCTTGTCCGATATGTAGGTAGGTTTTGAATGTGATATAGTTCAATTATAATATGTTCAATTCATAATTAATCAAAGTAAAAGACAAACCAATTTTACTGTCTAGTTTTGTTGGATTACGTAATTTATGTTGTTACTATAAGTTCGATGTTAAAAAAAAAACAATACTTTAGCTAACAATATTATATAAGTAAAATTATTATTAAATTAAAATTACAAAGTTGTGCAGTCCTTACACTAGTGTTATAAGTGTTTTACTAATTATAATAAGCAATAGCATTATTTTCTTTACAATAATATGAGGGAACTTTATTATTAACACAATAATATTTGAATAAAATAGAACATAAATAAGTCCCACAAGACATTTGCATAGAGGATATATGAATTTAAGATATCATATTTCCATGACGAAGCTAAGATTTGAGTTAACAAAATGTTAACATTAAAAAAAATACGATTACTAGTAAATTAGGGTTATCAGGTTTCTGACTGTTTGAGCCCGAGCTCTGAGCTACTTTCTGCCTCTCGTTTTGCCGACTGCGCTCAACCAACCTCTTGTTCGCTTCTGCATCGCTAGCCCTTCCTTTTTTTTCTTTTCACACGCCATTTCCATTATTTTTTCATTGTTTTTTTTTCACGAAGCGCTTAGAACGAAGAGGTAAAAAGGAGTTAGAAAAGAAACAAGAAATATTGATCCACAACAATCTGTAGCGAAGAGGCGAACTGACGAAGGAGAGTTTGTGGGCTATGAAGAAAATGAAAATATGTATTGTGTGGAAAACTCAGGCATCACAGGATAGGGCAAAACTTTTTTCAGAGTGTTATGGATACACCTGGCTACACAACATTGGACTCATTGGATCACTTGAATTCTCAATAGAGCACAGCTGTAACCAGTTAGATAGAAATAGAATAGCCATTTATATACAATATAGTCATGAATGTAAGATGCAACATATCAGATCAATAGAATGAATATTTGAAACTTTATCCCTGTCGCTATTTACTGCTTTCATGGTATCAGAGCCTTATGGCTTCTGTTCTGATTAACCCAATTATCTCTAATTCTTCTTCAACCACCGAATTTATTATTCTCTTAAACCAATCTATCTCCACTAAATTGACCAGGACTAATTACCTAGCCTGGCAAGCTCAAATCATCCCTCTTCTCCATGGATACGGTCTTCACAAGTTTCTAAATGAACAATCAACCTCTCCTCCCTAAGAGCTATGGCACAAGCAAGATCAGATCATCCTTGGCTGGCTCCGTTCTTCATTGTCTGAGACTCTTCTTGCTCAAACTGTCTCAGCAAAAACCACCCATGCTCTTTGGCAATCTCTTCAAGGCAATTTCTCATCTATCTCACGTGCACGTTTATCTGAGTTCCGTCGCCAGATCCAGACCATCTCTAAGGGTGGTTCCTCCTGTTTTGAGTTCCTCCAAAAGCTTCAATCGATTGCCGACGAGTTGTCCTTCATTGGCCATCCCGTTTCTGATGAAGATATGATCATTCACATCCTACACGGCCTCAGCTCAGAGTACAACCCCTTTATCATGATGGCCAGCACCGGTACGCATTCTCTCACCGAACTACAGGCCCTTCTTCTCAGCCACGAAAACCTACTTGCTACTCAATCTGGTATGAGCTCTTCTCTCCCTTCTCCATTCAACCCGGCAGCTTTCTATACCCGACCCAATACCAGACCCTCATACCCGTAACCCAACTATAGAATCCCATCTCCTCAACCCTCTCCCTGTCCTTCTGGCTCAAGGCCTTTTAGGCCGTATGGAACTTGGCCACCTTCACCTCCCACTATTTCCCTTCTTCACACTCCCTCGGCCCAGTAGCTCTCTCATATTCTTTCTTCACCACAGGCCGCACACTTCACTCAACAAGCCCATCTAACCCCTTCTCCTGACCGAACTACCCCAGCCCAAACTGTTCCTCCCACTTCTCCTAACCGAACTACCCCACCTTCCTTCTCTACACTGCCTACTTCTTCTCTGGCTCCATCACCTACATCCGTTGCTCCTACACATCCTATGGTCACTCGCACTCGTGACAACACCCGTCGGTTAAAGCAATTTCCCGACCATGTTGCTCTTCTTGCCACTTCCATCTCCTCTCAAGAACCGAAAACCTTCACTCAAGCCTCTAAAGATCCCAATTGGAATTCAGCCATGACAGATGAATTCGATGCCTTACAACATAGCAGTACCTGGACTCTTGTCTCCCTTTCCCCTCATCACCATGTAATCGGTTGTAAGTGGGTTTTTAAACTCAAGAGGCATTCAAATGGTTCAATTGAACGATACAAGGCTCGTTTAGTCGCCAAAGGATATCATCAAGAGGAGGGGATCAACTACTTTGAGACCTTTAGCCCGGTGGTTCGCCCGACAACTATTCGGGTAATCATTTCTCTTGCTCTCTCCCTTGGTTGGTCTCTTAGGCAATTGGATGTTCACAATGCATTCTTGCATGGGGATTTACATGAGACTGTCTTCATGCAACAACCACCCGGGTTTGTTGATCCAACTCGGCCTCATCATGTATGCCGCCTTTCTAAGGCTCTTTATGGGTTGAAGTAATCTCCTAGGGCTTGGTTTCATACTTTAAGCACTGCTCTCCAAGATTTTGGATTTTATGCGTCTCATTATGACCCTTCCCTCTTTGTCTATAACTCCAATGGTCGAACTATTGTGGTATTGGTCTATGTTGATGATATCATCGTCACTGGGTCACACTCGGATTTTATCTCCGGGTTCATTGGCACTCTTCAGTCCAAATTAGCTCTCAAAGACTTGGGGCCTCTTCATTTCTTTCTTGGCATTGAGGTCCTCTCAACCTCTCATGGCCTTCACCTCTCACAAGCTCAATATGTGCATGGCATTCTTGCTCGTGCCAACATGCTTGACTCCAACCTATGCCCTTCTCCTATGGTGCCAAACCTCTCTTTGTCCAAACATGATGGTGATCCCTTTGATGACAAAAAAATGATAAAGGTACAATATTTATTTATTTATTATTTTTTATTATTTAATAGTTTCTTAAAGCTGAAATTAATTGAACAAATTTATCAAATTAATAATAACTTTATCAAAACAAAGAAAAAAACGAGAGAGTTGAGACTGGATTATCCGAAAAACTCAGAATCCTACCATGAAAAACAAAATTTCTGGTATAAAAATGTCAATTTTTTTATTTGAGCTTGTAATTGGACCGGGCTTTCTGTTTCAAAAGTCAGAATTCAAAGCAATTATGGACTGGACGGCTTATATTTTCATCAGTGAACATAAGTTATAGCAGAAATTAACGGTTCACGTTTGAGTTAATTTCGAACTAAATTTGGTTTGCGAACCTATTTCGAACGAACTAGGTCCAGTTTGAGTTTGGTTTGAATTAATTTCGAACTAAGTTTGGTTTGAAATAATTTCAAACGAACTCAATTTCGAATCGAATTTTTTCCGAACTTTTTCGAATCAAACTCGAATCGAATTACGAACTACGAATTTTTTGTGCAGCCCTACTATTAACCAACAGTCCAACATATAATTCGTATCCGATCATATTAAATTTAAATCTATATAATTTTATAATCCCATCAATCGGATTGAACAATAAGATGGACGAGCCTCGTAAATGTTTATCTAATTAAAGAAAAGAAAACGACAGAAAACAAAAGGCCTCAATTTGACATTACGGTACTGACATCTCAGCTAACATACAAAATTAGTTAATCGAGGCTCCAGCACGCAAGCACAAGAATATTTCTACTTTATTTTAGAACTTGAAGCGTCCATCTCGGATCGGACGGTTGACAGACAGAATTTAGCTATGTGAAAGCACCAAGCAAATAGATAGTGATAGTCCCTATCTCTAACAGCAACCAGTTGATGCTGATGCAAGTATAAATTAATCCATCCCTTGTTTCATTCTCCAAATAATATTACTCCTTGTTTCATATATATTTGCTTAGCTAGTATCAGATGGCAGAAGGAGATGATGAAGTGCACCCTCGGTGTGCAGGTGACAGCCTCTCGGTACCAAACGTGCAAGCACTTGCTGCATCAAGTACTCCAATCCCTGAAAGGTATGTCAGGCTGGAAACCAAGCTCGATCCAATCGCTCGAACCGATGAGATTGAGTTACCTATCATAGATTTAGCAAAATTGATTGATCCAGCCTTCTCCAAAGAAGAAGCCGCAAAGCTCCACTCGGCCTGCCAAGACTGGAGCTTTTTCCAGGTCAGCTTTCAATTCAAAAACTTCATGACCATTCAAAATAACAATTTTTAAACCATCTTTAATATATAGTAAAGAAATTCATGTTGAACGGTTTGGATCAACTGTTTGGACTTTGAAAATTACAAAACTGAATTGATATGACCACAGCTCAGAAATTACTATTTTGATCTTAGTGACTCACTATATATATATCCCTGATCGATCCTGAGATAATTAAACTGTAGCTGGTAAACCATGGGGTACCGGAAGAGTTAATCGAGGGGTTAAAGGCAGATACCATTGAGTTCTTCAACAAATCCTTGGAAGAGAAGATGGCATACAAACAAGATCCAGATGGAAATCTGCAAGGCTATGGTCAAGCCTTTGTAAAATCTGACGAACAAAAGCTCGATTGGTGCGACATGCTTTACCTCATTACCCAACCAATAGCTCTTCGAAACGTGAAATTTTGGCCCTCTAACCCTTCCACCTTCAGGTAAGAATGATATACAGTTTCAAATCAGTAAGCAAACAGTATTCAAAATAGTATGTTATATTCGGAAAGATAATATTTGTGTTCTCTCTCTCTCTCTCTTTTCCTCAATAGTACGTGTTAGAACTCAGAAGTACCGCCTCTTCCTTGACAAATAAAACTGGAAACAAAGTTACAAGATTGCAAAATTGGGTCTTATCAAATAATCAAAATGTTGCAATTTGATTTTCAATTAAACTCTTACCTTTTTCAATTCTGGCAAAAAGAAACCAATGTAAAATGGGTATTAACTATTAAACTATTAATTTCCCAACTATTTTTTTTTTGTGCAAAATAGAAAATTATACTCTTGTTTCTGTTAATCAGGTGGTACATCCTTAATTGCCTCACAAATATATATTTCCATCTCAAGAAACTCACTGTATCTAAGACCTTATCTCCTCTGGAAGATCCACAATTTATTTCAGAATTTCAACTAGCATGTATTTTCACTAGGATGTGGTTCTTATTTTTATTTTATTTTTGAAGGTTAGTGGTCTAAGCCAGCTAACAGTTGTATTGATAGATAAAAAAGATTATTTACAAAGTACCAGGGGTACCTGGCTTACCCGTATCTAAAGCTAAATGCTAAACAATACACTAATCAGTGCACTAAAGCATCTAGCAAAATCCTAATCCACTGTTGTACGTCTTTTGCTGCATAATTAATTATTAATTGCACTGAACGCTCTTGATTGGAGAAGTATCTCCTGTTCCTCTCATGCCAGATTGCCCACAAATTAACAGTATCGCACTTTATACCATAAAGTAACAGCTTAATACTGTTCTTAATTAGTCTTTTCCTTCACATAACATATATTACACCGATGACCGATCCATTGCAGAGATAATATTGAGCGATACTCTCTTGAACTTACCAAGGTGGCAAGTTGTCTGTGGCAGTACATCGCCAAAAACCTAGGTGTTGCTCCAGAGGTTTTCACACAACTTTTCAAAGATCACCCTCAGGGGATGAGGTTCAACTACTACCCACCGTGCCCAGAAGCCAATAAAGTTGTCGGAATCTCTCCACATTCCGACCCGACAGGTTTTTCAATTCTTTTGCAGATAAATGATGTTCAAGGATTGCAAATAAGAAAAGATGGAGAATGGATTGCTGTTAGTGCGCTACCTAATTCCTTCATAATCAATTTGGGTGACATCACTGAGGTAATTAAATCAATGTTTAGCATCTATGAAAGAGATTATCTTAATCGTCTAGTGTTAATTAGTGTATAATAATTTCAAAGATATTGGAGTATCTTTTGTTACTGCGTGACTAAATGGGCATTGAGTCATTGACCCAGGGGTAATTAATTTTTATTTTTGCTTTTTCTTAATTAGGTGCTAAGTAATGGATTATACAAAAGCATAGAACACAGAGGCATGATAAACACCGAGAAAGAGCGGATCTCTCTGGTGGCCTTTCATGGCCCTGACGATTCTATAATGCTTCAGCCTCTTCCAGAAGTCATAGGCAATGGCAAGCCAAATTTCGGGAGGATGAGTTACCAAGAGTTCATGAAAATATTTTTTGATCATAGATTAAAAGGAAAGAGTATGGTAGATATGCTCAGGATTTAAAAGTTAAAACCGTGATCTAGCTATCAGATATGCATTTCCTAGTTAATTTGAGTACGTCCCAATATCATGGTGACATATATTATGAACAATTAATACTTCTGTAATGCTTCCCCTATGATTCAATAAAGTTATAGATTTTATGTATAATTCGGTAATTCCTATTATTTTTAATAAAATTCTAGAATTTGTCTCACAACAATCTGTAGCGAAGAGGCAAACTGACGAAACAAGAAATATTGATCCACAACCGTTTAAACCTCTATATACAACCGTTTAAAATAGTTGTGTCAAACATTTTAATAGTTTCTATGTCAGATTTAAAAGGTTGTAGACTAAGGTTTAAAAACTTGAGAATTTAAAGTGCTCATGAGTTTACTTTAAAAAAAGAACGATTTTAAAATAATTCAAAAATATTTTTTCATGGATCTCATTTGAAAGAGAAAATCAAGTAGAAAACGTTTGTGTTTTTATATTCGGAAAAATAAACAAGAATAATCAAAGAAAAATAAAAAAAGAATGAGTAAAAGAAATCTTTCCTTTTTTGACTCAAAGGCAAAAGTAGTTAATAATTAAAGTATACATATTTAAAATTTATATGCTTGCAGATAGAGATTTAAATGTTTGCGAGTAACATTATAAAATATTATAAACATAATTTTAAAAGCTTAAATATGAGCGCTAAAAATGAAAGTTAAAAATTAAATACTTGAAAGACGCTCGAGAATTTATTTGAGCGACAATTATCAGACTACTACCATCAAATGAAATTGACAAATTGGTCCCGATCACGAACACAGAAATTTTGTCGTTATTTTAGAGCGATATCAGGGCAATATATATAAACGATCTTCTGTGCCAAGGGCCACTCTTGTCCGATATGTGGGTAGGTTTTGAATGTGATATAGTTCAATTATAATATGTTCAATTCATAATTAATCAAAGTAAAAGACATACCAATTTTACTGTCTAGTTTTGTTGGATTACGTAACTTTTGTTGTTACTATTCGTTTGATGTTAAAAAAAACATTACTTTAGCTCACCATATTATACAAGTAAAATTATTATTAAATTAAAATTACAAAGTTGTGCAGTCCTTACACTAGTGTTATAAGTGTTTTACTAATTATAATAAGCAATAGCATTATTTTCTTTACAATAATATGAGGGAACTTTATTATTAACACAATAATATTTGAATAATAATATAGAACATAAATAAGTTCCACAAGACATTTGCGTGGAGGATATATGGCCGATATATGAAATTAAGATATCATATTTCCATGACGAAGCTAAGATTTGAGTCGACAAAATATTAACATTAAAAAAAATACGATTACTAGTAAATTAGGGTTATCAAGTTTCTGACTGTCTGAGCCCGAGCCCTGAGCTACTTTTCGCCTCTCGTTTTGCCAGTTGCGCTCAACCAACCTTTTTTTAATTTTCGCACGCCATTTTCATTGTTTTTCTTTCACAAAGCGCTTAGAACGAAGAGGTAAAATGGAGTTAGAAAAGAAACAAGAAATATTGATCCACAACAATCTGTAGCGAAGAGGCGAACTGACGAAGGAGAGTTTGTGGGCTATGAAGAAAATGAAACTCAGGCATCATAGGATAGGGCAAAACTTTTTTCAGAGTTGAACAAGAACATATTAACTGAAATTATTTTTTAAAATATAATATAAGACAATTGCCTGACCCGAAGTTACTGCAGCTCTACTCTACACATTTATAAAATAATTCCGTTGGTTTTGTATGATACTTAAAAACATAATTTGTAGCGTATTAAACAAAATATAATTTGTAGTTAACTATATAAGATGTGAAATTTATGATTTTTTATGGTTAAATCAATTAGATCTATCTTGATATTCTTATGTCCCTATATTTATATTCAACTATAAATTAATAAATCATAGATCTAAAGTAAGAACAATATAAATTCTACAATTGATGTACAAATTACTGAACAACAGATTTTAAAAATGAAATTTCTATAGGTGAATGTAAATTCTACAAAATTACAAATTATAATAAATATGCGAAATAGTGAACAATAGTTATAAGACGTATAGAAAGAATAGGTTTGACAAGCTTCATAAGTCATATAATATATAAGCTTCAACAGATTTTTGCTAAATGCTTGTTTTATACTAAAAAAATAATTTATCAACAATTTCTGTTTAGACAAATAATTACAATCAAATAATCTACTAATACAATATAATACAAGCATTACTCATATTCAATAGCTGTTTAAACACTTATATTTATATGTAGTTATGTATTCTAGCAACAAAAGGTAGCATGGTGTGGTGGTACGTAGTTGGCTTAGCAACAAAAAGTAGCATGGTGTGATGGTAATTGGCTTAGTTGATATTCAAGAACTCCTTGGTTCGCTTCACGCAGGAAGCAAAAAAATTTGGAGAGTGGTATTTACGTGTTTCGGCCTAAATTTGACTGGAATCGAACCATTTTAGCTGAAATTTGGCTGGAATCAGACCGTTTCAGTTGAAACTGAACGAAAAAATCACCTACCGTGTAACTTGGCTTGAAATCGAATCGGTACAGCTTGAAATCGAATCGGTACAGCCCGATTCTAGTCCGGAACGGCTGATTTTTCCTTCTATAGTTCATTCCCAATTATTACTCCTGCAACCAAGAAAGGTTACACTTGTGCTGTGTAGGTTGAAAATGTCAAAAGAAGAATTGCATGCACCCTCTGAGCCTAGGTTACAGCCTCCCGGTACCAAATGTGCAAGCTCTTGCCACATCTCTAGATTTATCAAGTCCCATCCCTGAAAGGTATCTCAGGCCTCAAGCTGAGATCGGTCCAATCGCTCGAACTGATGAGATTGAGATTGAATTACCTATCATTGATTTAGCAAAATTGATTGATCCAGGTCAGCTTTCAATTTCTGAGAAAATTAAACTGATGGATGGATCATCGATCCCTAGCTAGGCTAGCTGATCCTGAGATATATATATATATAAACCATGGGGTACCGGAAGAGTTAATCGAGGACAAAGCCTTGAAAGAGAAGATGGCATAGAAGCAAGATATAGATGGAAGTCTGCAAGGCTATGGTCAAGCCTTTGTAAAATGAATCCAACGAACAAATTACAAAAGCTCGAGTGGTGCGACATGCTTTACATCATGACCCAACCAATAGCCCTTCCACTTGCAGGTATGATTGTATGAATGATAACTTCAGAATTACAATGGGGACCGGAAATCATTCAGTAAGCAAATTGCATTAAAAATACTATATCCTCAGAAAAGGTAATATATGTACTCCTTCCTTTTCTTTTTTCTCTGTTTTTTCCTCTCCAAAAGCATTACAATTGGGTGACGCTATACTCAGGCACAAATTGCATTTTTGAGTGCACGGGCATATCTTTTTAATTTATACCGAATTTGCCCTTCATTTAAAATTTCCATTTAAACAAGACAATGCACCTTTTAAAGAAGGTATTTAATACACAGTTAATTCGTGTATCTTTATGATAAGCACTATCAAGTCATGTTACATTCTATTGCTCTTTACATTTTAGTATTTGGTAAGATTAGTTTTTATTTTTGTGAAATTTTCAAACTTAATTTAATTTCTGGAATGATTATTTCATTCAAAATATGTAGTATGGTATTGTAAAAAAATAATATTTTTAGAACAAAAATTAAATTATTGAGAGTAGTGAGAAATTTTTTCTCTCTCACTGTCAAATTTACCCTTTAATTTATTGAATTTTTTTTCTTATCTTGACATCACTATACCTGTCTAATAAAAAATGCTTAAAAAAAAGAAACATTGTGATGAGGTAGTTTAAACATATCTTTTGCCATGATCATTGTTGAAACTAAATATATATATTTTGAAGTCCAATTTGTAATTTATAGTTATTGGAATAAATAGGAAGACAATATTCTAAAACGTTTTATATTAGAATATATAAATATTCTAATATAATTTGAGTGAAAAATAAGTGCAATTTAAAACAAAAATTATTAAATATTGATCCATGCTTGTGTCTTATTTTACTCAGCTAATGGTTTTCATTTTTCTTAATTCTATAGTTTATAAAAAAAAAATTGACTACCTTTATTTACTCCACCATTTTAGTTTTGAACAACAAAACTTGTTAAATAGAAAAATATTTACGGGTTACATTATGTGAACATTTTAAAAAATTTGTGATCTCTTTTGTGTTTGCCTATTGATTTCAACAGCATTTTTACTGCTATATTTTCTCATTTTTTTTGTTAAATTAAAGGGTTTTGTAATCAAAACATTTGTTGATTTATCATCTCATACGAGTTTTACTAGAAATTATAAGATATACAAACTATTATCAATTCAAATTATTTTTAACGTCTCAATATATTTTTGATACTCCATCGTAAGATGAATTTTAATGAGCCAATCACTTTCTCGTGAAATTTAAAAATTTAAAACTTGATAAATTAGTGAAGTTTGGAGCCTAACATTTTTTGTGACAACTTGTTTAATCACCCAATTTTATTTCAATTTTTTTTTTTTTACAATAACATACTACATATTTTGAACGAAAATAATCATTCTAGAAATTAAATTAAGGTTGAAAGTTTCCCAAAAAAAAAAACTAGTCTTACCAAATGCTAAAATGTGAAGAGCCATAGAAAATTACTTTACTTTATTATACTTGATAGTATTTACCATAAAGATACACAAATTAGCTGTGTATTAAATACCTTCTTTAAAAGGTGTATTGTCTTGTTTAGATGAAAATTTTAAATGAAGGGCAAATTCGGTATAAATTAAAAAGATATGCCCGTGCACTCAAAAATACAATTTGTGCCCCGAGTATAGCGTCACCCATTACAATTTAGAGCCACCTCTTCCTTTTTATCATTGTACGGGACAGATATCAAAACAAGAAAAAGGACCTATATTTTATTAAAAAGGGTAAACAAAGATATTGTAAAATTGGGGATTATATTTTTTCAAAGGGGCAATTTCCGTATACCCCTCAAAAACTTCGAAATTACGTATTTCTCCCTCCAAAGTTTGGAATTACGTATTTTCCCCTTCTAAACTTTAAAAACTCACAAATTTACCCATTTTATTGTCTTTTATATTAAAACTCATTCTTAATTTATAAAATACTCATTTATCCCTTTATTAAAAGTATAAAACGTCTATCATACTCAAATTTGAATCTGAAGGCTCCTCTACTTTCCGAACTGCTTTAAGATCTGTGCACACTAGATCAACTCGAATCTTGAAGCGAACACACACATATATTGAAGCAACGTGCACAGATCTTAATACGATGCGCGCGGATCGAAATTGCTTTAAAATCCGCATGCGCTAGATCAGCACGAATCTTAAAGCCAACACGCACATATATTGAAGCTACACGCACAAATCTTAATGCAATGCGCGTGGATCGGACAGTAGAGAAACTCTTCATATTCAAATTTGAGTCTGATGGACTTTTTATGCTTTTAATAAAGGATAAAATGGGTATTTTATAAATTTAGAATGAGTTTTAATATAAAAAACAATAAAATAAATAAATTTGTGAAGTTTAGAGGAGAGAATACGTAATTTCAAAGTTTAGAGGAAAAAATACATAATTTTGAAGTTTTTGAGGGATACACGTGAAATTCCCCCAACACTAATTGTATCTGTTTTCATTTTAAGTTGACTTGAAAAGATATCTCACGCAAAGGAACACTTGGGTCAATAACTGATGAAAACAAATGCTTTTCATTTTTCCTTTTTCCTTTCTGACCACAGAAACACAAGTCATTAAATTGTAATCTGTAGGTTAGGCTCAACAAAGCAGCCATGCATATATATATATATATTAACAAAAGCTAATTTAATAGGATTCCCCAGAACAATCACCTAATAATTCCCACAATTTTTTCCCACGAATCCACTTAAATCACCATTAACCCCAAAACAAAACCTCAAACCATAAAAAGGAAAAAAAAAAAAAAAATAGTACTAGTAGGTTGAATCACACAACATGTGTACCCTCCAAAGATTTCCAAATCTCAGAACAATCCTCTTCATCATTCCTAACCACCACTCGCTCAAGTGAACTCCCGGGCGCTTGCATGAGGTCAAGAGTGACATGGCCATTGGCATCATTTAAGTGAGCCCAACCATCATCCAGATGGCGTGGTGGTACAGTGACCTGTATCTGGCGCGGCCAATGCTGAGTTGGGTACGGATGGATCCTTGCACCGGTGTTCGGCAACACTGAACGATCTGAACATATCTGGTGAGTGAGAACAGCCGCACGGTTTTCAGCAATCAGCTCGTATAGAGCAGCACTGGAACGGGAGGAGAGGTCAGGTGTCAAGCACCAAGGCGAGGCCTTGGATGACAGAAGAGAGAGAGCACGACCAGGTGATGTCGGTATGTTAGAGAACCCATGACCCGCTGCTCCACCTGCGAAAAATTGTGCAATTGTTATACTAGGGAAACAATTAGATCTTTGTTAATTTCTATAGTTTACAATTATTTTTTGTCTCTTTTGCCTCTACTGACTACTGCTCAATAGTATATAAGTTAACAAATAAGTATCGTACAATTTGCTCTTTGTTCGAATATAACAAAGGAAACTACAGTTTTTTTTAGAGAGATATTTTTGTTTGGTACTTCAGGTTTATAGAATGTACAACTATAAAAATGATTTAGAAATAGAAGGTTTGATTCAATTTTCATGTATTGAACAAACTACATTTACACTTAATATTTCATAATAATGTACTAATAACTACCCTAAAAGTGGTCCAACTTCTTATGCACAAAATAAATAGAAATAAAAACCAGCTAAAGAGAAATAACTACAAATTTTAAAAATCACATCACAACAGATAGCGCTTACTAAGGCTGAACAACTGACAAAAGGTGAGATCTACCATGTAAAACTTGTCATGCAGCAAGTCTCCTAGGTATTATAGAGTAAAATTATAACACATAAAGTAACATAATTTATAATCACAGAGAAATATGCCATAATTGATCAGATGGTCTAGAATATTTGTGCCACCATAAAATACTTTACTACTGCATGTGTTTAGAGGAACTTATTGGTGTTTGGGAAGTGAATAAAGAAAAAAAAATCCTCAAACAATAACTAAATCAGCAATAACATATATACTCTTTCAAACTCTAATTAAATGGAGGCAACATTTCCTACAAAACACTTGAGCAACAATAAATGACCTATAAAATGCACATGCAATGATTATAGTGAAAGTAACATCAGCCAAGTTTGCCCACTAAAGAGTTGGAGCTGTTGGAACCTCAGACATCGGTCAAGTAATTATGAAATGTAAAGGCAACTACTCAAAGAATATGGAAACACAACAAAAGGCAAAGCTGGAAAAATGAAAAGTGTCAGAATTAAATAATATACACTCCTAAATCCTAATAAAAAAACTTACACCAAGAGGCAAAATTAATTTTCCAATATTAACACAAACACATCTCGCTACAATGAATATGAGGTTGCAAGTGCAGTGCAGATGACACATGCGTAAAATCAATGTACAATATCAAACAAAGTAAAGACATTTATTTACTTTGGTTCTGCCATACGTAAAATCAAAGTGCAGTGCAGTGTACTGCATGCAGGAAACATTTAAATCAAAGACATTTTTCTTTGGTCTTCCATAAGACCACTGTATAATTATCAGCTGCAATTACGCACAAATGAACTATACCGGGTAAAGTTATAATATTTATCATACACAAATGCCAATAAACATCTTCTGGTAATTATATAATTAACAACTGTGCAATTTTCCTTAAAAGAATTATATAATAGCATTTATACAATAGCATTAGCTCACGCACAAAAAGATTGCCTTATTAAGAGAATTATTTGAATAGCAAATTGAACTGACAAAAGTGAAATCATCAACCTTAAAGACTATTTAATGTGATGCTAATGTAACCATGAACTTGTAGCTATAAACATTTACTGTTTCTTAATAATATGAGATCCAATTTGGAACATTCTCTCTTATGGGTATGGCATTCTATGTTAATACGATTAAATAGCTTGCAACATGTAAACCTAGTTGACTAACTACCAAAGAAGATTCTACCATTCACATTTAAATGAATAAAAGGAGATATGACTAATTAAAAAGGCGCCATTAAAAGCATTAACAATTTTGATGTAGATTTTCTTATATTTAACTAAGAAGGTTCATGCTACTGTCTGATTAAATTTGACATTTTGCATGTATATATGCACATGCATTACTAGACCATTGCAAAGATATGATATGCTTTTTATGGTTGGTAATAGAGCAGATAAATTCTTACTTTAGGGTGTACTATAGGTTCATGCAAAGTATTCAACAATTATTGGGACAATGGGGGCCAAACACCAACTACACCATGTATATGGTGTGTGTGCTACCAGTCATTCTTTCCTCTTCGATTGGCCTTGAAAACAAAAAATATATATATTTTGCCGCCGCAAGAATGCAGATTCCAGCAGCATATTGGCACTATTAACAAGCATAGCCTCACTTTTCTCTTACTATTTAACACCTTTTAACAACTTAAAAGAGGTTCATATCACACATAAAAGATATTCTAGTATGTTACAGAATGTCCAAATTTTTAAATGGAAAGGTAAAATTGACTAGTTATAAAATTTAATTGACTCCAAACAAATTGAGTTGCGGAGGACACATCATATGAGCTAGAACAGTTTAATCCTGACAGAAGTCAAATGGATGTTGGACATTGTCTGGCAACCACCAGGTGACTTCAGAGACAACTTTCCCTGTTGTTCTACATTAGAAGATACTATTGAAAACATTTATTCTCTCATGAGTTTGCTTCTATTAACATTAAAAACATAACTGCAAGAGTAACATGCATCTGTGGTACTATTTTCAACACTATTAGGCCCTGTTCGGCTCACGGGAATGGAAACAGGAATAGGTAAAATAGAACTGAATTTTCACTGTTTACGTGGAAAAAAAATTCACTCTTGAGTGAATTTTTTTTTCCCACGTGAACAGTAATTTTCCGAACGGGCCCCAAGTTGTTTCCTAAATTAGTGAAGTAACAGTACGACTTCGGAAATATATATCACAACCAGCCGCAAATAATTATGTCATTAGAAGCAGGTGCCTTCTGTGCAACATAAAATGATGGCATATAGATGTTTATTTACGAAATTATCAACTCGAAAAGGGAGAAAAATTTGCTTTTTTAGAGGTAAAAAAAACTATTAAGTTGACATGGTCATTGAAGGAGCTGGTCATCCCGACGCGTCTGTATAGGGTTTCTTTCAATTGACAATTAAAATGTTTTTAAGCTGACCCTTTTGTTTCTGGAGTTTACAACAAACTCTATCTTACTACACTCTATGGCCAGTAAACTTGCAAGGAAAAAATCAAGTAGAAAAACTCACAGAGAGTAAATTTAATATCTGCCTCTTCTTGGTTTATGAAACACTACTATATATGAAGAGTAAGGCTTAGGTGCTATGGATAGCACAAGGCCTTCCGTGCTACGATCTCAAAAACCTATCGTATAAACTTCAAACTTCGATCTAAGTAGCTCAATAAATTGGTTATATAATGAACTTGTAGAATACCAATTTTTACTTTTTTTGAAATTTTATTACTATTTTTTATGATTTATGAAAGAGGGCAAAAAATGGCTTAAAAATAAAAAAAAAACTAATTTATTGAGTACTTATATCGAAGTTTGGAGTTTATATGATAGATTTTTGAGACTGTAGTACGGAAGCCCTTATGCTATCCATAGCATCTAATTAAGCCTTACTCATATATGAATATGGAAAAGAATATGCACCATAAAGTAAACTTTCTGATCTAACACTTGAGGTAGGATCGGGAACATAGATATGATATATGTATTAGTAAGGGGAATTAGTCATATGGAGGATGGGCAAAGAGCATGTTCATGTAATATGGGACTGATAGTCCAAATCAACACGTCCCAATTAAACCAGGTTCGCTGTTAATTGCAGTGTGAGTATTTATACAAAAAGCAGAGATTAACGCAATCAGGTGTAATTAATTGAAAACAAGTGGCCAAAATGATAAAACTTGAATATGCCAAAAATATTCAACTACATAATTTCTGTCTAATCAAAAGGCCAAATATTTAAAATTTCGATCCGAAAGTAGGATAAGGCACCATTACTGATTAACAAAACCCATTCAAATCAAAATAGAAAAAAAAAAAGCTATCAGTCATCAGAATAGGACCAGATTATAAACTCTGAAATATAAGATACAGAAAGAATATCTAAATTAACTAAGTAATTAATTTGGACTCTCTGAGAGGAATGTAGTCAATAAATTAAAACTACAGGAAAAGGAAATCAACCAATTAAGTAAAGCTATTAAATTAAACTTCATAAAAAGATAGGAAGGTATTGTAAAAGGCTGTGTTGTGATAAAAGATGGGGAAAAGATGGGAAAAAGTGGGAGAAGAAGAAAACAATTATTAAAAATAGGGAATAGGGAATAGGGAATAGCATAGGACCTTCTGTGCATCTATTGATTTTCTTTTCTGACAGTGACCGGAGTTGAATGAAGAGTCATGATTTTGACAACAAACGAACTCTACCCAATAAAAAATTGTGTAGAGTGTAGACCCTTTTACCGTTACAGAGAGGAGAGCACAAACCCTAACCGCTAAGGCGCTAACCCTAGCAAAAATAAAATATATACCTAAATCCTAATCTAGTCCGCCTATATTAAATTATCACCAACAATGCTATTCACCTGCGGCTTTATGTCCAATCAGCATCCTTTTCACTATTTCTTGGTTACCCAACCCCAATTCTTTATAACTATTTTATTGTATTTGTATCTCAAGTTCTCATTTGGGCAGTTTTAAAAATTTAGGATACCTGATTCCAATTCCAAATCCAAAATTCTAAGCAAATGAATTGGTTAGACAGAATGAAATTGAAGGAACGAACCTATGGCTAGAGAATGAATGGAGTTTCTCATAACTGATTCATGCGCATTGCTCTTTCTCCTGCGCTCATTGTGCCCTGCTAACCTCCTCCTACAACTCCTCTTCGCATCATCAAACTCAGATACCACATGAAACCTGCAATTACAAATTACAAGGAAATATATATATACATATATTAATAGATTATAAATGAATTGCTGAGAAATAAGAAATGAGATGCCGTACGTACCTGCTACATTGTTGACAGAACCGCTGTTCAACGCCTTGTACGGTGACACGTGGCGCCTTCGAGTGAAGCTCGCACACCTTGTGCCTCCTGTGGTACTCCTTCGCGTCAGAGAGAGACCTGTTACATCCCTCCACCTGGCACCTGGGGACCGAAGTTGGAGGCAGTGGCAATTGCTTGTCCCGTTTTGCCACGTGGATTTCTGGCGCCTCCTCCACGTAGGATGGCCTCTTGCCCAGCTTGAGACAGGTTAAATGATGATGGTTTTGACGTTGGGGGACGTGGTAATGCTGCAGCTGGATTGGCTGCGTTTGTAGATGTACTGCTAAAGAGGAGGAGGAGGAGGAGGAGGAGGAGGAGGGGCAACTGAAATTGCTGTAACTGGAGCTACCGAAATCGTAGAAGCCTAATTCCCAAGGCCTTATATTTGCATTAGTGCCTGCATTACCGTTCTCCATAACCGAATAGATATCTCTTTTCTTTTCCTTAACAGTTACTGGGATGTCTCCTAAAAGGGGGAAGAAAATGGGAGAGTGTTATATCAAGTGCTGTGACCGGTACGACCGGTGAGTAAGAGTACGGTGCACGGGGGTGAGGCATTAAAAATAAGGGCAAGTCACGTGATGAGGAACTGTATTACGGGTGCATCGCACGTGCGTGACAGGTGGGGCCATGTCATTGAGTGGTTCCATCGAAAGGGGGTGAAGTGACAAGACCTCAGCGGCGTTTGAGATACAGAGAGAGAGTGAGAGGGGGTGTCATTAGTAGGTCTGACCGGAGACTGTAGGTTTAGATAGGCTTGGTGGGTAGGGTTCTCTTTGTTTGCAGAAACTAGAAATCCTGCGGTTGTCCTTTTTATTAGCAAAATTAGCCGAAATTTTTATTAATATCCAAAATTAATAATTAATTTTATAATCTTCACCTTTTTTCTCGGATTTTCAAAAATAACTACACGGGAGACTTTTTTTTTCGGATTCAATCCCTCTTTCCACAAACGAAAATCTGGATTCCTGCCCCATGAAACCGCAAACAAAGTTTCAATAGAAACCGGAAATAAAATTTCCAGTTCCAGAACCGAAAATTTTGTTTGTGGTTTGAGATCCGAAAATTTTGTTTCCGGTTTCGGATCATTTTGCCTATAAAATCCGCAGAATACTCGTACACACTCAACAAAAACTTACATAACACTCATACACTGTGTGAGAGTAAAGAGAAAAAAAGAAAAAAATAAGAGGAGAAGAAGAAAAAAATATAAAAAATTGGAAGTGAATTTTTGTAAGTTTTTTTATTTATTTTAATTTTAAATTATTTAATTTAAATTATTTTAATTTTAATTATTTTATTTTAATTATTTAATTTTTCAATTTATGTTGTACTTATATGGTTATTATTTTTTAAATTGTAGTTTGTTATTCATACCAACTAAAACAAAAAAAATGATCTGTGTGAAAATTTTTGTTGGAGGGGAAATCCAATATAATGATGACGGAGTCTTTTATAGTATCCGGCCTAAACACTCATTACCGTTAATCGTGAACCATGCTTTGATTATCTCCATAATGAAATTTATAAACTGGTTGGGTAGACTATTAGTGAAACAAATTTGGAAATCCAAGCCAGGTTTAATATGTCTACAGATGGCCAACGTGACTACCAATTAGTACCAGTAACAAACCAGGCATCGTTCAAAATAATTTTAGGAATTGTGGCGTCTTTCCCACAAAGGGTACCGGTTTTGGAGTTGTATGTAGAGTTGAAACCAAACCATACCGGTTTTAATTCCCAATTGAATCTGAACAGTCAGGCCATTGTACCCAATCAGATCCTTGAATCTCGATCCCGACCCAGTACCAGTTGGAACCATTAACCCATAACTCAACCCAAAACTGTTTGGATCCGTAGACCGGTGCCGGTCCCTGATTATTCGCATGTACCTATGGATGCAATTGATGATGTTGGACCGACCAGTCAGTCACAATCACAATCTTGTTCACAGTCCCACCAAACACAGTACCCGATAACTGGCCGGAAAAATATTGTTAGTGTAATAATCTATAAGTCAATAAAATAGGATAATTATATTCTATATGTTTTGTTCATGAATTTGATGATTAATAAAGATATCATTTTGTTCCTTGAGTTTTATCGAATTTATGGATCATTTTGGGTTAATGACTTGAAATTGTAGAACTCCATAATATAGATGATAAATACTCTTAATAGTCTCTAACATTGGTAATTAGCAGGAACACTAATTGACCATTCAAAGGTTAGTGTGTGGATTAAATGATGGTTAAGTTTTACAAACCATAGACAAAGAATTGTCATTTTAATCACACAGATACATGTTAGAGAACATGGTATTTGACAGACCCTAAATGAAACATTAAATGGATTGTGTCCGTGTCATTAATGTTTTCATTCAGTGTTAAGTTCTAAAGTATGAGGTATTCGTCTTTCCTACTAGGAAGTGTGTATTCGTGAGTGTTGTTCAATGCTATCCGTAAAAAGTAGCTATACAGATGACATTTCAGTATGCATAACTTATGCGGAGGGGAGATGTTCATCAAGACTACTATTGTCCATCATATTTAATACGAGTGATGGTATCAATAGGCCTCTTAATGAAGTAGGATTATCAGCGCGCGGTATGATTAAAGAGTTAATCATATTTGATAATCTACTTAAGATCGAGAAAAGAATAAGTTTGCAAGGATGACACAAACCTACCTTGAAACTATTCTGATACCATGAGACAAAAGAATTAACACGAGTAATTGTACTGAATTGTGATATTGTACTGTACAAGATCATTTGTGTCAATTGGGTAGTCATAATGAATTCTGCCAGATGCCGCTTATGATTTATAGAATTAAAAGGAGTTTTAATTCTATTGCCAACATAACACAGATCTTATCGGGTCACACCAATAGGAAAATAATCAGAGAATTTTATTATTAATTATAAAGTGTTATAATTAATAAATAAATGTCATGGAGATGACAAACTTAAACAGATTAAATTTATAAGCGTGTACGACACGTCATATAAATTTATCGCAACAACATACGCAAGAAATATAATTATTCATAATAATTATATATATATTTAATGGATTAAAATATTAATTATGAATTAATATTTTTGGGCCAAAATCCCATTTTAATTTGGGCCTAAATTAAATTTAGAATTTAATTCAAAAGCCCAAATTGAATCAAATACAAAAGTCCAAATTGAATCAATTGCATTTTGGGCCGAAGGGCATTTTGGTAATTATGCCATTGGCAAAATCAAAATCGACTTTGTTAATGGCAATTTGGTAATTATCAAAACTGACTTTTGAAGCCTATATAAAGGCATGAAGGGGTGAGACAAAAATAATTCTGATAGTCTGAATCGAACCGAATCTGATTCGATTCGAACAATCTTTTCCTCTCAAATAGTGTTTTGCATAAAATAGCGTAATCCATTATATTCTTGTGAGAATAAAAGAGTTGTTGTTGTGAATAGTGTTTTCACATAAAATTGCGTATTTACGGTGAATAGTGCTTTTTCGAATACCGCTGGTACAGTATTTCTGGCAAAAGAAATACCAGCTCTCTGGTTATTCCTGGTGGATACTGATAGAGGCATCAGACGTCTGGTGCTACGAATCAGAGTCAGACTGCACTTCCAATTCGAATTTGGAATAAGGTACAAACATTGTTTTAATTTATTTAAATGTTAAATAAATTTAAGTTTAGAAATCAATCAGGGAGTAGATCCTTGGCTTTTGGTAGAAGTAAATTTTTATTTTGCGTTCTTTCCGCACCATAAGCCTAAACAACATTTAGCGGTAAATTCCCCAACAAATATAAGACATCCGGTTGATAGTTTTAATGACATATCCAGTTTTAGGCCTGCAGATGTCGATTTTTTGGGGAGCATAAATAGAACATTTGATAACCCTGATAAATGATGTCATGCCATTCATCAAGTACCATTTGCGATATTTCAGAAGTTCATTCCGATCAAAGGGACGAACTTCTTCGTGTACATGCTGCTCATATGCCGTCGCTTGCTCAACATGAAGTACATGTTTTACGGTCCAGGACTCATTCCTTTTTTAGGCCATCTTCAACCTGTTAATAAATAAATAACAACTCAACACACAAAGTTAAATAACATAAATAAGGAAAAAAACAGTTAGAAAATCATACTTGTGCAATTTGGCGTTAAGGTGCTTATTAATGGGAGGCGGTGACGGACGCTCTTGAAATTTATCGAACAGTCGCATGCAGCGATCAGGATAGTGGTGCTCCACTATCCAAAAGAAATCGAAGACTCGGCCTTTTACATTCACCCCATCTGTAATCCTCGTCACTAGAGCTCCCGTAATGGGCAAACCCCACAAACAGCTGACATCCTCTAACGTGACTGTAATTTATTTAAATACAAAATTATAAGAAAATTCTTTATTTGACCCATTATAAAAAAAGTAGAAATAACAAATTTATTTGAATTAGTGTAGTTAATACTTGTCATCTCTCCGAAAGGAAGATGAAAGGTGTGCGTTTCAGGACACCACCGCTTGACAATTCCATGTATAAGCGACGCATCGATGATGATATCAAGCATGACTACGATCTGGTATAAAGCCCAATCGAATCAAATACGGCGTGTATTTCTCGTGGTACTCGCAATGCGTTTTGTAGTGTTTGACGTTTAAAACCTCCGAACTCTACATTACAATATAAATAGGAATTATAATATGATTTGATTTCTGATCAAGTTAAAAAAAATCAAATAAGTAAATGCTTACCTCTATAGAAGCCTCAGATACCCTATGATGGCTGTGAGGTATCCACAACAACGGGCTGAACGTATCTTGCATTCTCCTAGTTTCTCTCTCTCTCCTTGATCAGGTACTTCGTTTGCCATACTAAAAAACCATTTTGGATTTTTGTAAATTATCCTAAACCATTTTGTATTTTTCTAAATTATTCGAATAATATTATAAAATCATTTTGGAATTTTCTAAATTATTCTAAACTATTTTTGAATTTTCTAAATTATTCGAACAATATTCTAAACCATTTTGGAATTTTCTAAATTATTCTACACCATTTTTGGAATTTTCTAAAATATTATAAACTCATTTTGGAATTTCTTAAATTATTCGAACAATATTCTAAACCATTTTGAATTTTCTAAAATATTCTAAACCATTTTGAAATTTCCTAAAATATTCTAAACCATTTTGGAATGTTCTAAATTATTCGGAACCATTTCGGAATTTTCTAAAATATTCTAAACTATTTTGGAATTTTTTAAATTATTCGGACAATATTCTAAACCATTTTGGAATTTTCTAAATTATTTGGACAATATTCTAAACTATATTGGAATTTTCTAAATTATTCGGACAATGTGAAGGAGAGAGGGGGTGCCAAAGTGAGATGTGAGGCAGAGAGGGGGGGTGCGGTTGGCTAAATAGCCACAACTCCAAGACCGCAAACAAAGTTTCCGAATCTGGGACCGAAAATTTTGTTTCTGGTTTATATTGATGGAACCAAAAACTTTGTTTGTTGTTTCAAGGGGGCAGGAACCGTGATCTTTGTTTGCGAAAAGAGAGATTGAAACAGAGAACAAAGTCTCCAGTTTGGTCATTTTTGAAAATCCGAGCGAAGAAGGTGCAGATTGTGAAATTAATTAATAATTTTGGATATTAATAAAAATTTTGGCAAAATTAGATTTGTTTCTAATGGAGTAACAATGTAAGTAGGGGTGAAAACGATATGGATAATATCTGATTTGTATTCGATATGTATTTAAAAAAATTAGATATGAATATCCGATATTCGAATATTCGTATGGATAAGAATACTGATATGGTTTTACGTTTTAATTATCTATATCTAAACAGTAAACATATACCATATATTTTAATGTATATTATGAAAAATTATGTTATTCACCATTATAATTATATAAATATTATGAATTTTAGTATTTTTATATTATTTTATTAAATATCTTATCCGATTCGGATCCGTATTCATATCCGTTTGATATCCGCTCCGTATCCAATATAGTTTTACCACTATCCGCCAGTGTTGTAAATAACGGTATGCGGTCGTCGGACGGACGACCGTTAGAATTTTAAAAACTCAAATATTGAGCCGTAGCACGGAGGCCCTCTATGCTACGCGTAGCACCGTAGCCACTTCCTATATATATATATATATATATATAGAGGTTGGCTACTCTACTTACATAAGCATATGAGGGCATATGCTTATAAGTTATTTTTACGTTTTCAAAGTCCAAATAGTCAATTTGAAGCGCTCAATATGTTCTCCATATTAGAATGTGCTTGGAGAACAAATTTTACATTTTTTGAAATTTTTTTACTATTTTTTGAAAAAATTTCAAAACAGTGTTTTCATATTTTATTTTTTTGTCATATTAAAACACTGTTTTGAAAAATTCTAAAAAAATAGTAAAAAAATTTCAAAAAATGTAAAATTTGGTCTCCAAGCATATTCTAATATCATGTTGAGCGCTTCAGATCGACTATTTGGATTTCGAAAACACAAAAACGACTTATAAACATATCTCCTAATATACTTATGTAAGTAGAGTAGCCACTCACTATATATATATATATATATATATATATATTTGTTATACTTTTTGATATAGTTGTATATACTATCAATTTATTTCTTAATTATCATTATTTGTTTCGTTATCTGTTATCTTGATAGATAAAGATAAAATATGAATGAAATCAATTTTAAATGAATATGAATATGAAAATACCTCTATTTGAGCCCCTACTTATAATTTACATGTTCATCAAATCGTCTAGAGGTTCGCTGAAAGCTGGACATATTTTACTGCTTTCCAAACTTGTTAGTTAACAATGCACAGTGAAAAAAATATTTGAGTTCAGTGTATTTTTTAACTAATATATTTTCAATATATATGAGATAAAACTTGAGTTTTTTCAACTCACGCTTTTATTATGAACACTAAGTTTCAATTTTATATTCTAAAATAATATTGTACTTATTAAAATCGTACTTAATTTGTTTGTGTCCATTATTTATCAGAAATTTTTTACAAATTGTCTTATTTTTCAAAAAATTTAAACAAAAAGTTTCTCCTCTAAAATAATTAACAAAATATTTTTGTGGGACCCTTATTTCCCCTTTCTATTTACTCTCATCAAGTTTGACACCTCCTTATCTTTTATTAGACTTTAATGAATGCATATTTTTTTTTAAAGAATATGTTACTCAAACAACAAATTTTTCAGTTAGATAGTATATATATATCAAATATATGTTTATTTTAAGTATTTATACTAATCAACATCATGATGAAATTATTTACACGATTATACAGCACGCTATTAGAAAGATAAACTCTTAAATTTGCATTTTACTTATTTGACAGTGTTCATTTAAACTTTCTTATAATCATTAAAAAAAAATAAGAGTAAAAACTTTACATAAAAATATAAATACTTTAAATAAGTAGTACAAAATATGAGATACAAAAATAATTTATCTCCATATTTTAACACAAAAAAGTTTATATATTGTCAAGATATTTTTTTCTCCGTTTGGTTACAATATAAGACATTACTTAAATGAAAATGGCAATTATCTCCGGTACTGATGGTGGTCCAATTAGTAGATGGAAATTGGAATATATATAGAGATAGACTAATGTGCTTTCGGTAGCACTTCGGCCGAAGTGCTACCGATTCAAAATCGGATTTTCAAAGTCCAAATGGCCGATCCGAACCGTTCAAGTTGTTCTCCATATTGAAATCTGCTTGGAGACCAAATTTTATATTTTTTGGAATTTTTTTACTATTTATTAAGCCACTTTGAAAATTGCTGATCTGGGTGAACAGTAAAAACAGTGCTTTCAAATTCTGGACCACCGGATCAGCAATTTTCAAAGTGGCTTAATAAATAGTAAAAAAATTCCAAAAAATGTAAACTTTGGTCTCCAAGCAGATTTCAATATGGAGAACAACTTGAACGGTTCGGATCGGCCATTTGGACTTTGAAAATTCAATTTTGAATCGGTAGCACTTCGGCCGAAGTGCTACCGAAAGCACATTAGTCTATCTCTCTCTCTATATATATATATATAGAGAGAGAGAATGGTTAATATCAAAACGTTTGTTCCTGGGCTCAGGAACAAACGGTTCCGTTCTCCAATTTCCGAAGTTCAAACAACAAATTCAAACCGTTAGATGTTCAATCTATATTAAAATGTGCTTGGAGACCAAATTTTACATTTTTTGGAATTTTTTTACTATTTATTAAGCTAGTTTGAAAACCGCTGTTTTTATGAAATTTCTGCAGCATTGAAAAACAGCGGTTTTCAAACTAGCTTAATAAATAGTAAAAAAATTCCAAAAAATATAAAATTTGGTCTCCAAGCACATTTTAATATAGATTGAACATCTAACGGTTTGGATTTGTTGTTTGAACTTCGGAAATTGGAGAACGAAACCGTTTGTTCCTGAGCCCAGGAACAAACGTTTTGATATTAGCCACTCTCTCTCTCTCTCTCTATATATATATATAGTGCTGGGCTTAGCTAAGTCATGGTATAAAATGACTTGGTGCTCCACGCCTCATTATTTCCATTTTGAAAATCCAAACTACGATCCGAACCGCTCAAGTTGTTCTCCATATTGAAATGTGCTTGGAGACCAAATTTTACATTTTTTGGAATTTTTTTAATATTTATTAAGCCACTTTGAAAATCGCTGATCCATTTGTCCAAATTTTTTTACTGTTTTGCTACTGTTCATCCGGATCAGCGATTTTCAAAGTGGCTTAATAAATAGTAAAAAATTCCAAAAAATGTAAAATTTGGTATCCAAGTACATTTCAATATGGAGAACAACTTGAGCGGTTCGGATCGGTAGTTTGGATTTTCAAAATGGAATATGGCGTGGAGTACCAAGTCATTTTACACCATGGCTTAGCTAAGTCCATCTCTATATATATATATATATATGAGGAGGGTTCAAATGCACCATAATTTTTGTGCTCCAATATGCTCAACATCCTTTATCTCCATTTTCAAAGTCCGAACAGTCGATCCGAACCGCTCAAATGATCTTCATAATAAAATATGCTTGGAGACCAAATTTTATATTTTTTAGCATCTTTTTACTATTTTTTTAGATAAGTACAAAATCATTTTTTTAAGGAGATTCTGGATCATCCGATAAAATGATATTGTACCTGTGTAAAAAATATAAAAATTCTCATACTTCAACATTTTTTCAAAGTAAACTTTTGTTCTCAATTATTGTGAATTTTGAATAAAAAAGAAAGAACATAAGAATTTTAGAGAAATTTTGTGCAAGCACGAAAAAGAAAGAACATAAGAATTTTAGAGAAATGGAAGCTCCTTAAGAAGCAGGGATTATAATGCAAAGGAGGCTAAAGCTCTCTTGCCGAATATGTACTTTATGATTTCATTTCATTCCGATTGCAATTCCGATTCTGTTGGGCATACAAATTAACCATAATTCTTCTATTCTTTTTGTACAAACCAAGCGTTTGGTGTCTCATAACATTGCTCTATTGTTTGAATTATATCTATCATTGCAGTTTGATTATATGCTAGATTGTTCAGAACATGTAGCTGGAATGATTGGTATGCCAAAAATAAAAATTTTGCGAGATCACAATTTACAAGTACAAACAGTCTTCTAAATTCTAATGTAAACGTAGGAAATATAAAAAAGGACGTACAGGAGAACCTGATCTGATCGGGTGGATGTCCCACAGGATTTAATTCATATTTCTCTTTCTAGTTTCTAGGCAGCCCGACCACTGACTTATCTCTCTCTACAGCCTGTCCGAATGACAGGAAGAGAGAAGGAAGAAATCTAAAGAAAAGAATCCATCTAGCTTGTACTAAACGTTGTATCTTGGGTAAGCAGTACTTTCTGTACCAAGTTTTGGTCGATGCGGTTGTATCTTTCTGTACCAAGCAGTACTTCCGTATAACTTTGGGTTGAATAATTGGATACCCAAATTATACTTTGCTGCCAATTGGCATGACACAATTTAATCTAAAATCTTGTACACTGCCTTCTCAACACTGAATTGTACAAGCACAAAGCGTCGAAGACATGGCACAATTCTGATTGAAAGATAATTAAGAACGCTTGTATTTAAGGAAAAAAATGTCCCAAAACGGAAATAATGAGGGAAAACATACAATCATCACAGTGCGGCATAGACACGACGCGTGCGACATGGAACATGTAAGACAACCAGTACGAGACAGCTACAAAAGATGAAAAACAACCAGTAGATGATAAAAGAAAATTAGAAGAAGATGAAATACAATTTGTAGTAGAATATGAAAGACAACTAGTACAAAATGAAAGACAAGTAGAAGAAGATAAAAAATAATTAGTAGAAGATGAACGACAACCAGTAAAAAATGAAAGACAACTCGTTGAACATGAAAGACAACCAGTACGAGATGAAATACACTAGATGAATGACAATTAGAAGAAGATTAAAAACACATAGTTGAAGGTGAAAGACAACTAGAAGAAGATGAAGTACAACCAGTAATAGATGAAAGACAACTAGTAGAACATCAAAGAAAACCAGTAGAACATAAAAGACAACCAGTACAAGATGAAAGATAACTAGAAGAAGATGAAAAACAACTAATAGAACATGAATGACAACTACAAGAAGATCAAAGACAACTAGTAGAACAAGAAAGACAACATGTAAAACATGAGTGACAACCAGTACAACATTTAAGACAACTAGAAGAAGATGAAAACAACTAGTAGAAGAAAAAAGACAACTAGAAGAAAATGAAATACAACCAACGGTAGATGACCGACAACCAGTCGAACATTAAAGACAACCAATACCAGATGCAAAACAACTAGAAGAAGATAAAAAACAACTAGTAGAAGATGAAAGACAACTAGAAAAAGATGAAATACAACTAGTAGTAAATGAAAGACAACCAGTAGAACGTGAAAGCTAGCCTGTAGAACACGAAAGACAACCAGTACATTATGAAAGACAAACATAAGAAGATAAAAAACAACTAGTAGAAGATAAAAAACAACTAGTAAAAAAGGAAAGACAACTAGAAGAAGATGAAAAAGAAACAGTAGTGGATGAAAAACAACCAATACAAGATCAAAGACAACTAGAATAAGATGAAATACAACTTAAAGAAGGTGAAATATAATTAGTACATGATGAAAGACAACCAGTACAAGATGAAAGATAACTAGAAGAAGATGAAAAGCATTTAATAGAACATGAAAGACAACTAGAAGAAGATCAAAGACAACCAGTAGAACATGAAAGACAACATGTAACACATGAGTAACAACCAGTATGAGATAAGACAACCAGTAGAACATGAAAGGCCACTAGAAGAAGATGAAATACAACCAACGGTAAATGAAAGACATCGAACATTAAAGATAACCAGTACAAGCTGCAAGACAACTAGAAGAAGATAAAACTAGTACAAGATGAAAGACAACTAAAAGAAAAGGAAAGACAACTAGAAGAAGATGAAGAACAAACAGTAGTGGATGAAAGACAACCAATACAAGATCAAAGACAAGTACAATAAAATGAAATACAACTTAAAGAAGGTGAAAAACAATCAGTACAAGATTAAAGACAACTTGAAGAAGATGAAAACAACTAGTAGAAGATGAAAAACAACTAGAAGTAGATAAAATACAAACAGTAGTTGATGAAAGACAACCAAACTATAACAAGTTGAAATACAAAAAGAAGTAGATGAAAGCCAACCAGTAGAAAGACAACCTGTATAGGATGAAAGACAACTAGAGAAGGTGAAAGACAACTAAATAAATTTAATGATAACAAGTACAACATGAAAGACAGCCTGTACAAGATGAAAGACAACTAGAAAAATGTAAAATACAATGAGAAGTAGATGAAAGACCACCACTAGAACATGAAATACAACCAGTACAAGATCAAAGACAACTAGAAGAAGATGAAAGACAACTAGTAGTAAATAAAAAAAATAGTAGAACATGAAAGACAACCAGTAACATGAAAGCAGTACAAGATGAAAGAAAACTAGAAGAAGATGAAAAATAACTAGTATAAGATGAAAAATAACTAATATAAGAGGAAAGACAATTAAAAGAAGATGAAAAATAAATAGTAGTTGATGAATACAACTTAAAGATGATGAAATACAATAGAACATGAAAGAAAACTGATATCTCTCCATTATGTCTATATTCCGACCCCAATTCATATATAAACCTGTGCCTAAAAGCCTAAAAGTGTGAACATTTCATTCAAATATCAATAGAATGTGGTACTGTTATGCTTTGTTTATTGATTTGCAGAAAACGGGCGAAAAACAAGGAAGATTCTGCCTTTGACACATTTTCACACGGTCCGTGCACATTCTTGTGCAGACCGTGCACTAACCGCCCGATCGGACAGAGAGTTCACACGAAGAGGCTAAATTTCTGTAACTTAAACGCACAGGCACACGGTCCGTGCAGAATCTTGTGCGGACCGTGCATAGAAAATCCGGAAGTCCAGTCTGGCAATGGAAAGAGATGCCAGCTGGAGAGGTCGAAAAGGAAGGCTTTGAATACGCAATTTTGGGCATTAAAGGGAGGAGATTGCAGACCTAAAGGGGACGGCTGGCTCTTGGGAAGAAAACTTGGCTTGGAGAGGAAGTTTTGGGGACGAATCTTCATCTCTCTCTTCGAGTTTTGTCATGAACTTTATTATTGTTATTTGTTTTATTTGCTTTTTAATCATGCTTGAGTAGACTTTTATGTTTCTAGGGTTATGATGTAGTCGAATGCTTAGTTTTATTTGCTAGTTACTTGGAATTTGTGTTGAATCTTGTGCTTGCTTGATTGAGTAGTATTTTATTGCTTAGTGAAAATTGTTTGAATTGAATTGTTAATCCGCTAGATGAAAGGCCTCATCTAAATGGAATTTGAATAACCTTGATATTCACTCGACCAAACTAAGTATTTGAGATAGGTTTACGATCCGAGAGGTGAAACCAAGTAGTAGCCGAGAGGTGAACTTTTCCTCGTATCGAGAGATCGAGGATATCTTTAGTAAACCAACAAGTGACTTAGGATTATTAAACCAACAAGCGAAAGTTGAGATTTGAGAACCCTAGGAGGGCAGAAATTGAATCCCGCACCGAGTAATTAAGCCAACATGCGAGAGTTGAGGTCTAGGTACTTTGGGTTCGGTCAATAGAACCCTGCACAGGAAAATCAACACAGAAACCAGTAGCTGCTGTATTAACTCGAGGGCCACACGGACCGTGTACGAGAGTACACGGCCTGTGCACATTACACATGGCCCATGCATGAAAGTGCACGGACCGGGCACCTTGAGACTAGCTGAGATGAAATCAGAATCCCTAGGAACTCCTTTTTAATTACATTAAACCCCAAATCAAAGTTTATTTTATTGTTCTGAATTTTGTTATTTGAACTTAGGACACGTAATACCACAAATCAACCCTTGCAGACTTCTAGAATCTCTGTAGTTTAAGTAAAGTCCGGTAATTGTCAAACCGTCCCTGTGATCGATACCCGACAATATACTATTCGATAGGACTGTGCACTTGCAGTCTGATCCGAAGATGTATCTAAGGTTTAAAAGGTACAGTTTACTGTACTGAAACTTTGTGCATTACCTTTTGGTGCAACAAAAACAAATAAAAGATGAGAGACAACCAGTACAAGATCAAAGACAACTAGAAAAGATGAAAAACAACAAGTAGAAGAGAAAGGACAAATAGAGAAAGATGGAAGACAAATAGTAGAACATGAAATGCTACCAGTAGAACATGAAAGACAAGCAGTACAACATATAAGACAACATGTACGAAATGTAAGACAACTAGTACAAGATGAAAAACAACTAGAAGATGAAATACAACCAGTAAAATATGATAGACAACTAGAAGAACATGAAAGACAACCAATATAAGATGAAAGACAACTAGAAAAAGATGAAAAATAACTAGTTGAAGATGAATGACAACTATAAGAAGATGAAATACAACCAGTAGTAGATCAAAGATAACCAATAGAACAAGAAAAACAACTAGTAGTCGATGAAAGACAACCAGTAGAAAGACAACCTATACAGGATAAAAGACAACTAGAAGAAGGTGAAAGACAAGCTGAAGAAAATGAAAAGACAACAAGTAGAACATTAAAGACAACCAGTACAAACTGGAAACAACTAGAAAAAAATGAAAAACAACTAGTTGAAAATGAAAGACAACTAGAAGAAGATGAAATACAACCAGTATCGGATGAAAGACAACCAGCAGAACATGAAAGACAACTAGCAGATGAAAGACAACTAGTAGAAAGACAACCTATACATGATGAAAGAACTAAAAGAAAGTGAAAGACAACAAGTACAACATGAAAGACAACCAGTACAAGATGAAAGACAACTAGAAAAATATAAAATACAACGAGAAGTCGATGAAATACAACTAGTAGTAGATAAAAGACAACCACTAGAACATGAAATACAACCAGTACAAGATGAAAGACAACTAGAAGAAGATGAAAAATAATTAGTAGAAGGTGAAAAACAACTAGTAGTAAATAAAAAAGCAGTAGAAGATGAAAAACTAGTAGAACACGAAAGACAACCAGCACAAGATGAAATACAACTGGAAAAAGATAAAGAACAACTAGTAGAGGAAGAAAGAGAATTAGAAGAAGATGAAAAACAAACAGTAGTTGCTGAAATACAATTTAAAGAAGATGAAATACAGTAGAACATGAAAGAAAACAAATACAAGATGGAATACAACCAGTATAAGATGAAAGACAAGTAGAAGAAGATGAAAAACAACTAGTAGAAGATGAATGATAACTAGAAAAAGATGGAAGACAAACAATAGATCATGAAAGGCAACCAGTAGAACATGAAAGACAAGCAGTACAACATATAAGACAACCTGTACGAAATGAAAGACAACTAGTACAAGATGAAAGACAATTAGTACAAGATGATAGACAACTTGAAGAACATGAAAAACAACTATTTGAAGATGAAAAACAACTAGAAGAAGATGAAAAATAACCAGTGGTAGATGAAAGACAATAAGTAGAACATGAAAGACATCAATAAAACATGAAAGACAACTAGTACAAGATAAAAGATAATAAGAAGGAGATGTAATACTACTACAAGAGGATGAAATACAGTCGAATATGAAAGACAACCAATACATGATGAAAAACAACCAATACAAGATGAAAGACAACAAGATGAAGATGAAAAACAACTATTGGAAAATGAAAGACTACCAGCAGAAGATGAAACCAATAGAGAATGTAAGACAACTAGTAGATGGTGAAATAAAATTAGAAGAAGATGAAATACAATTAGTAGTAGAACTTGAAAGACAACTAGTACAAGATGAAAGACAAGTAGAAGAAAATAAAAAATAATTAGTAGAAGATGAAATACAACTCGTTGAACATGAAAGACAACTCGTACAAGATGAAATACAACTAGCACTAGATGAAAGACAACTAGAAGAAGATTAAAAACAAATAGTTGAAGGTAAAAGACAACTAGAAGAAGATGAAGTATAACCAGTAATAGATGAAAGACAACCGGTAGAACATGAAAGAAAACCAGTAGAACATAAAAGACAACCAGTACAAGATGAAAGATAACTAGAAGAAGATGAAAAATAACTAATAGAACATGAAAGACAACCAGTAGAACATGAAAGACAACATGTAACACATGAGTAGCAACCAGTACGAGATGAAAGACAACCAGTAGAAGGTGAAAGGCCACTAGAATAAGATGAAATACAACGAACGATAAATGAAAGACATTAAAGACAACTAGTACAAGCTACAAGACAACTAGAAAAAGATAAAACAAATTGTAGAAGATGTACAACTAGAAGAAAAGGAATGACAACTAAAAGAAGATGGATAACAAACAATGAGTGAGGCTATGGTGCTATGCATAGCACACATGCCTAGTGTACTACGGCTCAATATGGTACTTTTTAAAATCCTAACGGTCGATCCGACCGTTCAATGTGATAATCATATGAATATGTACTTGCAAACTAAATTTTACATTTTTTCGAATTTTTTTACTATTTTTTTAGATAGGTAGAAAAATCAGTGTTTTTTGAAAATTCTAGACCATCAAAATTCTACCTATCTAAAAAAATAGTAAAAAAATTCGAAAAAATGTAAAATTTAGTTTGCAAGTACATATTCATATAATTATCACATTGAACGGTCGGATCGACCGTTAGGATTTTAAAGTACCATATTGAGCCGTAGTACACTAGCCATCCGTGCTATGCATAGCACCATAGCCTCACTCACAAACAATAGTGGATAAAAGACAACATGTAATATGAGTAACAACCACTACAAGATGAAGGACATCCAGTACAACATGAAAGACAACTAGAACAAGATGAAAACAACATAGAAGGAGAAATACAACTAGAAGAAGATGAAGTACAACCAACAGTAGATGAACGACAACCAGTCGAACATTAAAGATAACCAATACAAGATGCAAGACAACTAGAAGAAGATAAAAAACAGCTAGTAGAAGATGAAAGACAACTGAAAGAAGATGAAATACAACAAATAGTGGATGAAAGACAACAAGTAGACAACAATAAAATATGAAAGACAATCCGTAGAACATTAAAGAAAACCAGAAGAAGATGAAATATGAAGAAGATGAAATACAACAAGTACAGATTAAAGACAAACCAGTAGAACATTAAAAAGACAACAGTTGTAGATGAAAGACAACTAGTACAAGATGAAAAACAACAAGTAGAAAATGAAAAACAAATAGTAGAATAGGAAAGACAACTAACAAAGGATTGAAGAAAACCAGCAGAACATGAAAGACAACTAGTACAAGATAAAAGATAACTTGTATGAAATGAAAGACAACTAGTACAAGATAAAAAAGACAACTAGACGAACATGAAAGACAACTAGTATAAGATGAAAGGCAACTAGTAGAACAACCAGTATAAGATGAATGACAACTAGAAGAATATGAAAAACAACTAGTAGAAGATGAAAGACAACTAGAAAAAAGTGAAAAATAACTAGTATATGAAAGACAACCGGTAGAAGATAAAAGACAATGAGAAGAACATGGAATACCACTATAAGAAGATGAAATACAGTCGAACATGAAATTTGAATATGAAAAACAACTAGTAGAAGATAAAAGACAATTAGTAGATGAAAGATAACCGATACAAGATTAAAGACAATGAGAAGAACATGGGAATACCACTATAAGAAGATGAAATACAGTCAAAACATGAAAGAGAACAAGAACAAGATGAAAAACAACCAATACAAGATAAAATACAACAAGGAGAAGATGAAAAACAACTATTAGAAGATGAAAGACAACTATAAGAAGATGAAAGACAACCAGTAGTAGATGAAAGAAAAACCAGTAGAGCATGAAAGACAACTCGTTGAACATGAAAGAAAACCAGTACGAGGTGAAAGACAACTAGTACAAGATGAAAGACAACTAGAAGAAGATGAAATACAACAACTAGTAGATGAAAGACAACCAGTCGAAAATGAAAGACTATTAGCAGAAGATGAAATACAACCAATAGTAGATGAAACCAATAGAACATGTAAGACAACCAGTACGAGACAACTACAAAAGATAAAAAACAACCAGTAGATGGTGAAAGAAAATTAGAAGAAGATGAAATACAATTAGTAGTAGAACTTGAAAGACAACTAGTAAAAGATGAAAGACAAGTAGAAGAAGATAAAAAACAATAAGTAGAAGATGAAAGACTACAAGTACAAGATGAAATACTACTAGTACTAGATGAAAGACAATTAGAAGAAGATTAAAAACAAATAGTTGAAGGTGAGACAACTAGAAGAAGATGAAGTACAACCAGTAATAGATGAAAGACAACTAGTAGAACATGAAAAAAAAACTAGTAGAACATAAAAGACAACCAGTACACGATGAAAGATAACTAGAAGAAGATGAAAAACAACTAATAGAACATGAAAAACAATTAGAAGAAGATCAAAGTCAACTAGTAGAACATGAAAGACAACATGTAAAACATTATTAACAACCAGTACGATATGAAAGTCAATCAGTACAACATTAAAGATAACTCGAACAAGATGAAAAAACCAGTAGTAGATGAAACCAATAGAACATGTAAGACACACAGTACGAGACAACAAGAAAGGATGAAAAACAACCAGTAGAAGGCGAAAGAAAATTAGAAGAAGATGAAATACAATTAGTAGTAGAACTTGAAAGACAACTTGTACAGGATGAAAGACAAGTATAAGAAGATAAAAAATAATTAGAAGAAAATAAAAAACAATTAGTAGAAGGTGAAAGACAACTAGAAGAAGATGAAGTACAACCAGTAATAGATGAAATACAACTAGTAGAACATGAGAGAAAACTAGTAGAACATAAAAGACAACCAATACAAGATCAAAGATAACTAGAATATGAAAAACAACTAATAGAACATGAAAGACAACATGTAAAACACAAGTAACAACCAGTACGAGATGAAAGACAACCAGTACAACATGAAAGACAACTAGAAAAAGATAAAAAAAACTTGTAGAAGATGAAAGACAACTAGTAGTAAATGAAAGACAACCAGTAGAACGTGAATGCCAGCCTGTAGAACACAAAAGACAACCAGTACATGATGAAATACAAACAGAAGATGAAAAACAACTAGTAGAAGATTAAAAACAACTTGTAGAAGAGTAAAGACAATTAGAAGAAGATGAAATAGAACAAGAAGTAGATGCAATACCATCAATAGTAGATGAAGGACAACCAGTTTAACATGAAATACAACAAGAAGAACATGAAATTCAACAGTATAAGATAAAAGACAACTAGTAAAAGATGAAAAACAACTAGTTGAAGCTGAAAGACAACTAGAAGAAGATGAAATACAACCAGTAGTGGATCAAAAATAACTAGTAGAATATGAAAAACTGTAGAAAGACAACCTGTACAGGATAAAAGACAACTAGAAGAAGGTGAAAGACAATTAGAAGAAAATTAAAGACAACCAGTACAAGATGAAAGACAACTAGAAAAATATAAAATACAACGAGAAGTAGATGAAATCCAACTAGTAGTAGATGAAAGACAACTACTAGAACATGAAATACAACCAGTATAAGATGAAAAACAACTAGAAGATGAAAAACAAGTAGAAGAGGAAAGACAACTAAAAGAAGATGAAATACAACAAGAAGTAGATGCAATACCACCAGTAGTAAATGAAAGCCAACTAGTAGAACATGAAATGCAACCAGAATAAGATGAAAGACAACCAGAATAAGATGAAAGACAACTAGTAAAAGATGAAAACAACAAGTAGAAGAGGAAGGACAACTAGAAGAAGGAGGACAAACAGTAGAACATGAAATGCTACTAGTATAACATGAAAGACAAACAGTACAACATATAAGACAACCTGTACGAACTGAAAGACAACCAGTAAAAGATGATAGACAAATAGAAGACCATAAAAAACAACTATTTGAAGAAGAAAGACAACTAGAAGAAGATGAAAAACAACCAGTTGTAGATGAACGACAATCAGTAGAACATGAAAGACATCAATAAAACATGAAAGACAACTGGTACAAGATGAAAGACAATGTGAAGGAGATGGAATACAACTATCAGACGATGAAATACAGTCGAACATGAAAGAGAACCAGTACAAGATGAAAAACAACCAATAAAAGATGAAAGACAACCAATATAACATAAAAGATAACCAGTACAAGATGAAATACAACTAGTAGAAGATGAAATACAACCAGTAGTAGATGAAACCAATAGAACAAGTAAGACAACCAGTACGAGACAACTACAAAAGATGAAAAACCACCAGCAGATGGTGAAAGATCATAAACAATTAGTAAAGATGAAAGACAACTAGTAAAGATGAAAGACAAGTAGAAGAAGATCATAAACAATTAGTAAGATGAAAGACAACCAGTACGAGATGCAATACAACTAGAAGAAGATGAAGTACAACCAGTAATAGGTGAAAGACAACCAGCAGAACATCAAAGAAAACCAGTAGAACATAAAAGACATACAGGATGAAAGATAACTATAAAAAAGATGAAAAACAACTAATAGAACATAAAAAACAACTAGAAAAGATAAAAAACTAGTAGAACATGAAAGTCAACATGTAAAACATGATTAACAACCAGTACGAGATGAAAGACAACTCGAAGAAGATAAAAACCAACCAGTAGTAGATGAAACCAATTGAACATGTAAGACAACCAGTATAAGACCACTACGAAAGATGAAAAACAACCAGTAGATGGTGAAAGAAAATTAGAAGAAGATGAAATACAATTAGTAGTAGAACTTGAAAAACAACTAGTACAAGATGAAAGACAAGTAGAAAAAGATCAAATATAATTAGTAGAAGATGAATGACAACCCGTAAAATATGAAAGACAACTCGTTGAACAAGAAAGACTACCTGTACAAGATGAAAGACAACTAGTACTAGATGAAAGACAACTAGTTGAAGGTGAAAGACAACTGAAAGAAGATGAAGTACAACCAGTAATAGATGAAAGACAACCAGTAAAAGACGAATGATAACTAGAAGAAGATGAAAAACAACTAATAGAACATGAAAGACAACTAGAAGAAGATCAAAGACAACCAGTAGAACATGAAAGACAACATGTAAAACATGATTAACAACCAGTACGAGATGAAAGACAACTTGAAGAAGATGAAAAACAATCAGTAGTAGATGAAACCAATAGAACATGTAAGACAACCAGTACGAGACCACTACAAAAGATGAAAAACAACCGGTACTTGAAAGACAACTTGTGCAAGATGAAAGACAAGTAGAAGAAGAAAGACAAGTAGAAGAAGAAAGAAAATAATTAGTAGAAGATGAAAGACAACTCGTTGGATATGAAAGACTACTAGTACGAGATGAAATACAACTAGCACTAGATGACGGACAACTAGAAGAAGATTAAAACAAATAGTTGAAGGTGAAAACAACTAGAAGAAGATGAAGTACAACCAGTAATAAATGAAATTAAAGCAATAGAACATGAAAGAAAACTAGTAGAACATAAAAGACAACCAGTACAAGATGAAAGAGAACTAGAAGAAGATGAAAAACAACTAATAGAACGTGAAAAATAATTAGAAGAAGATCAAACACAACTAGTAAAACATGAAAGACAACATGTAAAACATGATTAACAACCGGTACGAGCTGAAAGTCAACCATTACAACATAAAAGAAAACTCGAACAAGATGAAAACAACCAGTAGTAGATGAAACCAATAAAACATGTAAGACAACCAGTACGAGACAACAAGAAAAGATGAAAAACAACCAGTAGGTGGTGAAAGAAAATTAGAAGAAGATGAAATAGTAGTAGAACTTGAAAAACAACTAGTACGAGATGAAAGACAAGTAGAAGAAAATAAAAGTTAGTATAAGATGAAAGACAACTAGTAAAAGATGAAAAACAACTAGTTGAAGATGAAAGACAATTAGAAGAAGATGAAATACAACCAGTAGTAGATCAAAGACAACTAGTAGAACATGAAAAACAGTAAAAAGACAACCTCTACCGGATAAAAGACAACTAGAAGAAGGTGAAAGACAACTAGAAGAAAAAATGAAAGACAACAAGTAGAACATGAAAGACAACCAGTACAAGATGAAAGACAACTAGAAAATTGTAAAATACAACGAGAAGTAGATAAAATTCAACTAGTAGTAGATGAAAGACAACTAGAAGAAGATGAAAAACAATTAGAATAAAAGGAAGGATAACTAGAGGAAGATGGAAGACAAACAGTGGAACATGAAAGACACCATGTACGAACTCAAAGACAAAGTAAAAGATGATAGACAACTATTTGAAGATGAAAAACAACTAGAAGAAGATGAAAAACAACTAGTAGTAGATGAACGACAATTAGTAGAATATGAAACACATCAATAAAACATGAAAGACAACTGGTATAAGATGAAAGACAATGAAATGAAGATGGAATACAACTATAAGACGATGAAATACAATCAAACATGAAAGAGAACTAGTACAAGATGAAAAACAATAAATACAAGTTGAAAGACAACAAGATGAAGATGAAAAACAACTATTAGAAGATGAAAGACTACCAGCAGAAGATGATGAAACAAATAGAACATGTAAGACAACCAGTACGAGACAAATTGAAAAGATGAAAAAAACCAGTAGATGGTGAAAGAAAAATTAGAAGAAGATGAAATACAATTAGTAGTAGAACTTGAAAGACAAATAGTACAAGATTAAAAGACAAGTAGAAGAAGATAAAAAATAATTAGTGGAAGATGAAAGACAACCAGTAAAACATGAAAGACAACTCGTTGAACATGAAAGACAACCAGTACGAGATGAAATACAACTAGCACTAGATGATGGACAACTAGAAGAAGATTAAAAACAGATAGTTGAAGGTGAAAGACAACTAGAAGAAGACCAGTATTAGATGAAAAACAAAGAGTTGAAGGTGAAAGACAACTAGAAGAAGATGAAGTACAACCAGTAGTTGATGAAAGACAACTAGTAGAACATGAAAGAAAACCAGTAGAATATAAAAGACAACCAGTACAAGATGAAAGATAACTAGAAGAACATGAAAAATAACTAGAAGAACATGAAAAATAACTAGTACAACATGAAAGACAACTAGAAGAAGATCAAAGACAACCAGTAGAACATGAAAGACAACATGGAAAACATGAGTAACAACCAGTACGAGTTGAAAGACAACTAGTACAACATAAAAGACAACTAGAAGAAGATAAAAAATAACCAATAGAAGGAGAAAGACAATTAGAAGAAGATGAAACACAACCAGTAGTAGATGAAAGACAACCAGTATAAGATGCAAGTCAACTATAAGAAGATAATAAACAACTAGTCGAAGATGAAAAACATCCAGTAGAAGATAAAAACAACTTGTATGAGATGAAGACAATCTGTACAATATGAAAGACAACCATTACAAGATGAAAGTCAACTTGAAGAAGTTAAAATACAACAAGAAGTAGATGAAATTTCACTAGTAGTAGATAAAAGACAACCAGTAGAACATGAAATACAACAAGAAGAACATGAAAGACAACAATATAAGATGAAAGACAACTTTAAAAAGATGAAAAACAACTAGTTAAAGATGAAAGACAACTAGTTAAAGATGAAAGACAACTAGAAGAAAATAAAATACAACTAGTTGTGTTTGAAAGACAACTAGTAGAACATGAAAGACAATGAGTAGTAGATGAAATACAATGAGAAGCAGGTGAAATTCAACTAGTAGTAGATAAAGACAACTAGAACTTGAAATACAACTAGTACTAGATTAAAGACAACTAGAAGAAGATGAAAACCAACTAGTAGAAGGTGAAACACAACTAGAAAAAGATGAAATACAACCAACTAGTAGAAGACACAACTAGAAAAAGATGAAATACAACCAACTAGTAGAAGGTGAAACACAACTAGAAAAAGATGAAATATAGCCAACAGTAGATAAAAAACAACTAGTCGAACATTAAAGACAAGTACAGGATGAAAAACAACCAGTACGAGATGAAAGACAACTAGTACAAAATGAAAGACAACTAGTACAAAATTAAATACAACTGGTAGTAAATGAAAGACAACCAATAGAAAATGACAGACTGACAATAGAACACGAAAGACAACGAGTATAAGATGAAAGACAACATGTATAAGATGAAAAACAACTAGTAGAAAGAGGAAAAACAACTAAAAGAAGATGAAAAACAAACAATAGTGGATGAAAGACAATAAATACAAAATCAAAGACAACTAGAAGAAGATGAAATACAATATGTACAAGATGAAAGACAACTTGAAGAAGATGAAAACTGGTAGTAAATGAAAAACAACCAGTAGAAAATGACAGACTAACAGTAGAACACGAAAGACAACTAGTATAAGATGAAAGACAACCTGAAGAAGATGAAAAACAACTTAGTAGAAGAGGAAAAACAACTAAAAGAAGATGAAAACCAAACAACAGTGGATGAAAGACAATAAATACATAATCAAAGACAACTAGAATAAGATGAAATACAATATGTACAAGATGAATACAACTTGAAGAAGATGAAAACAACTTGTAGAAGATGAAAGACAACTAGAAGAAGATGAAATACAACCAGGAGTAGATGAAAGACAACAAAAAGAAGATGAAATACAACTATAAGCAGATCAAATACAACAGATAGAATAAGAAAGACAACCAGTACAATATGAAAGACAACTAGAAGAAGATGACAACAAGAAGTAGATGAAATACAACCAGTAGTAGTTAAAAGACAAACCAGTATAACATGGAATAAAACTAGAAGAACATGAAAGACAGCCAATACAAGGTGAAAGACAACTAGAAAAAGATGAAAAACAGCTAGTTGAAGATGGAACACAACTAGAAGAAGATGAAATACAACAAGTAGTAGATGAAAGACAACCAGTAGAACATGAAATACTATAAGTAGAATATGAAAGGGAACCAGTACAAGATGAAGAAGATGAAAAAAAAATAGTAGTGGATGAGAGACATCTAATACAATATCAATAAGAAGATGAAAATACAATAGAACATGAAAGACATCAACTGCAAGATTTAAAGACAACCAGTACAAGATGAAAGACAACTTGAAGAAGATGAAAAACAACTAGTAGAAGAGGAAAGACAACTAGAAGAAGATGAAACACAACTAGTAGAATATGAAAGACAACCAGTAGAACATGAAAGACAACTAGTACAATATGAAAGACATCTAGAAAAAGATGAAAAACATCTAGTTGAAGAGGAAACACAACTAGAAGAAGATGAAATACAACTAGTAGTGGATGAAAGACAACCAATAGAACATGAAATACAACTAGTAGAACATTAAATACAACCAGTACAGGATGAAAGGCAATTAGAAGAAGGTGAAAGACAACTAGAAGAAGATGAAAAACAACAAGTAGAACATGAAAGACAACCAGTAAAATATTAAAGACAACTAGAAAAATGTGAAATATAACGAGAAGTAGATGAAAGACAACCACTAGAACATGAAAAACAACCAGTACAAGATGAAAGACAACTAGAAGAAGTTGAAAAAAGAACTAGTTAAAGATGAAAGACAATTAGAAGAAAATGAAATACAACTAATAATAGTGGATGAAAGACAACCAGTAAATAATGAAATACAACTAGTAAAACATGAAAGACAATAATAAAACGTGAAAGACAATCCGTAAAACATGAAAGACAACTAGAAGAAGATGAAATACAACTTGAATAAGATGAAATACAACTAGAAAAATATGAAATAAAACGAGAAGTAAATGAAAGACAACCAGTAGAACATGAAAGACATTTATAAGAAGATGAAATACAACTAAAAAAAATGAAATACAACTAGTAAATGAAAGATAACCAGTTGAACATGAAACTAGTACAATATGAAAGATAACTAGAAGAAAATGAAAAACAATTAGTAGAAGATGAAAGAAAACTAGTAGTAAATAAAAAAACAAGCAGTAGAACATGAAAGACAGCGAGTAGAACACGAAAGACAACCAGTACAAGATTAAAGACAACTAGTACAAGATTAAATACAACTAGAAGAAGAAGAAAAACAACTAGTAGAAGATGATAAACAACTAGTAGAAAAGGAAAGACAACTATATTAAAATGAAAAACAAACAGTAGTGGATGAAAGACCAGTAGAACATGAAAGACATGTAGTACAACAAAAAAGACAACCTGTATGAAATGAAATACAACCAGTACAAGATGATAGACAGCTTGAAGAAGATGAAAGACAACTAGTAGAATATGAAAGACAATCAGTAAAAGATAATAGACAACTAGAAAAACATGAAAACAATTATTTGAAGATAAAAGACAACTAGAAGAAGATGAAAAACAACCAATAGTAGATGAAAGACAATTAGTAGAACATGTAAGACAATAGTAAAATATGAAAGTCAGCCGGTACAAAATGAAAGACAATGAGAAGGAGATGGAATACAACTATAAGAAGATGAAATACAATCGAAAATGAAAGACAACCTGTAGAACATTAAAGACAAGCAGTACATGATGAAAGACAGAAGAAGATGAATACAACTAGAGAAACTGTAAAATTCAATAATTATATGTTTTGCAAATTAGTCAAATAACATAGAAGATAGCTTACAACAACACTCACAATCAATAAACTCTCTCGATGATCGATCATGACAGTAAGCCATCGAGAGTGAACCCAAAGGAAGTAGAAATGTTCAATGCTCCCTTGTCTCTCCCATGTCTCCACAAAGCCTTGACCTTCTCAGTTTCAAAGAAGCAGACATAATACCAAATAGACATCCGAGGTTTAGGACATAATTTTTTTTGCACCCCACAGCCACGTCAGCAATAAATTGAAAAGAAGAAATAATTTGAGCTAATCATTTGGCCAGCGTGGAGTTTATAAACAATTTCTTAATAAGAAACTTTCATGCATAGTTTCTAAATAAGAAACTCTACCACATTCCGGAAACTGGATTAGAAATTGTCACCTCAGGTTAGAACCTCTAATAATACCAGGAATATAGATACTCTAACTCATTCACAGGTTTTAATTCCAATTTTTTTATTCAATTAGGTCCTCAAATTGTGTTTTCAATAATGTAAGTGATGACTCCAAAATATATTGATGTTGATCCCGCAAGTATTGCAAAATAAAGACATAATAATAAACTACGATGATATCACGATCCGAATAGTATAATTCAATTAGAATTTATTTCAATAAAATTTTATTAATAGCATGAAAGTAGGGCGTAGGTCTTTAAGAGCAAGATGAAGTCAGTCTCTAAAAAAAATTGTGTATATATATACGACGTCAATCAATCTATAGATCAGTTTTTCTTTGTAAGAGCAAGGATGCTAGCTGGAGACTACAGTTGCAGAACAGTGCAATACTGTATAGTACACCCTACTATATTGCCTTTTTCTTTCAGTTATGGCACCAGTTTTTGTGCAATTTATGGTAAAAGTTCCCCCGAGATTTTTATTTTTACCCAAAATTTTTTTTTTTTAATATAATTATCCAAGTTTTTGAAAAATTTAAATTTATACCCAAACCGTAAATTTTTTTTAAGGTTTGAATTTTTTTTTTTATTCTTTTTCAAACTGTAAATTTTATTTACGGTTTGAATTTTTTTAAAAAAAATCCTTTTTTTGGCTATAAAAGGGAGTTAGCATGAGAAGCTAGAAAGAGAAGAGAGGAAGAGAGAAAAGAGAGAAAAGAGAGAAAGAGAGGAAGAGAGAAAGAAGAAGGAGGAGGAAGAGGAGAAAGAAGGAGAAGTCTGCTGAATCAGGTATTTTTTTTTTGTAACTTTTCACATACGTTCATTACTGTTCACATACGTATTTACTGTTCATATACGTATGTATTGTTCATTACTGTTCACATACGTATTTACTGTTCATTACTGTTCACATACGTATTTACTGTTCATTACCGTATTTACTGTACATTACTGTTCACATACGTATTTACTGTTCATATACGTATGTACTGTACATTACTGTTCACATACGTATTTACTGTACATTACTGTTCATATACGTACTGTTCATTAATGTTCATATACGTATTTACTCTTCATTACTGTATTTACTGTTCATTACTGTTCATATATGAATGTACTGTTCATTTACGTATCTACTGTTCATGTACCATTCATATACGTATTTGCTGATCATGTACGTATCTACCGTTCAAGTTCATATATGACTATTTACAACTGTTCACGATTGAAATCAGTAAACTCACAAAATATTTACCATTTTACAAATGTAGTTTATTGGCCATGCCTATTGGAATTTCAATACATTTTGGAGGGAAATTCATTTTTGACGAGAATGGGGCACGTTACTCCAAACCTCCAGTAAATACGTATTGGGTTGATGAAAATTTATCATTCGAGCAGTTGCAATCGCTTATTTATGGAGCGAGCGGCTACAATAGAAATCGCTGGGAATTAGAAATATTGGCCCGAGTAGTCCACGCAGGAAAGTATGTCAGAATCGCATTAGGAGATGACGGGGCATTGAGAGGCCTGATCGCGCAGGTTTTGAGGTCTGGCGAATCATTATTGGAAGTTTATGCATGCAGAATTCACGGAGAGTCAAGGGCCGAAAGTTCAGTCCAAAATTCGGTTGCAGAAATGGATCAAGCAAATAATGAACCATACACTCCTTTTATCACAATGCCTGTACTAGACCCGGAACCAGAAATATACAGTAATTCACCCCAATCTCCACCTTTTGTCCCACCACGAGTACAATCTCCACCTTTTATCCCACCTATATCCGTGTATGAAGGTCCTTCATCCTTACCTGGGCCTGAACCAAATCCTCACCCCAGACCGCCACCAGTACAGGAAGATCCAAACGAGTTAGAATTTGAATTTATGAACGAGGTACAGGAGGAGAATCTGCAAACTGGGGATGAATGGGGGGAAGGAGACTGGGACATTAATGATGAAGGAGATGAAGAAGATGAAGAAGAATACACACAGCCCACTGTGAGGCAAAATAGGGAGAATATGCCGTTAAGTGGCCGTTCTGAGACTCACCCGTTTGTAAACTTCAATGACACATCTGCTTTTCGAGAAGCAGATGTTTCTTACTATGGTCGTCGGGTTGAATACAAGAGTGAGCTCGCAAAAGGACAATATTTCGTAAGTAAAAATCAACTGACGAAAAAGATCAAAGAGTACCATGTTGACAAGAACAACGAGATATACACGAAGAGAAGTGACACAACCCGGCTGGAAATTAGATGCAGCACTCCGGGTTGTCGTTTCAAACTGAAGGCAAGAGCAACAAATGCCGGAGATACATGGATGATAACTGAGCAAGACACGCCTCACACATGCACGTCTGAGTACACTAGGACCGACCATGCACAACTCACGGCATCAATCATCGCAGATATCATCGAGAGCAGCATTAAGGAAGACCCCACTATGAGCATCCGGAGTATGGCACACTGTGTGAGGATTAGGTTTGGCAGTATAACCCCGAAGCACAACAAACTTTGGAGAGGTCGTGAGATTGCAGTAGCCCGTCAATTTGGGAGTTGGGAAGAGTCGTACAATTTTATGAAACTATTGCTTATTGGGATATGTTACACGAATCCCGGCTCGAAATACCAATTTCTGACAAGTCCGAGCATCGATAAAAATACAGGACTGGTCAAGCAAGGTGTTGAGGAATTCAGGGCCATGTCATGGGCTTACGGACCATGCATCACCGCATTTGATTACTTGAGACCAGTGATCAGTATAGATGCAGCCTTTCTTTCTGGGCGGTATGAGGGAAGGCTTTTGATGGCTTGTGGCTATGATGCCGAAAACCAATTGCTGCCTTTAGCATTTGCAATTGTGCATAAAGAGAATGAAGAGAATTGGAGTTTGTTCTTGCAATGGCTTAGGATTAATGTGATTCGTGTTAATAGGTTCGTGTGTGTTATATCAGACCAACACATGGGTATCAAAGCTGCATTGAAACCTGAATACGGATGGGACAGGGATAATTTTGTGCACAGATACTGTATCCAGCATGTTGCTGACAATCTAGTCCAGGCGTGTGGGAAGGACAAATGGTACGGAACTAGGTTCAAACTAGGAGCTAGGAAGAGGAAGCCGAGAAGGCTGAAAGAGATGTTCGAAGATTTTGCCTCGGTATGTCTAATATTGTGTAATTTATATCATTTTTGTTTCTTTTAGATGCATTATGTCTAACTTTGCTTTGTTCTATTGCAGCAAAATCCGAGGTGTAATGCTTTTCTGAGGAGAGTGGGCAAAGTACGTCATAATGATGTCATGGAGCCGTCAAATTTTGAAATTTTTTTCCAGACTTGTGATGGAGGTTACCGATTTGGTATCATGACAACAAACGGGTCTGAGTCCCTGAACGCTGTCTTCAAGGATAGCCGGATGTTGCCCGTGGCTGCACTTGTAGAGGAGACATTCTACAAGTGCAATAGGTGGTTTGTTCAGCGGCGACAGGCAGCGACGGAGCAAAGAAATGCAGAAAAGCCTTTTTATGAACGAGTACATGTTAAGCTCGCCAAACGGTGGGAGAAAGCTACAAAAATGGATGTCATCCCATACTCACACGGCGAAGGTAATTACGAAGTCACGGGCCCAAATGAATATTTTCCAGTAGTCCAAACGCAGGATGGAACTATGTCCATGATTCATAGAAGGTTCCAGTATACCGTGACATTCGGGCCGGATAGAAAAGTGGAATGTGCATGTAGAGGTATCCAATTAACTGGAAAGAACTGACAAAATCAATACTCATCTCCCGTCCTAAGCAATTGAAAAGGAACCGACATTAACAAAAAAGAAAGATAAAGACATAATCATTTAATAATTATGTTAAATTGGATAATTAATTATCCGTTCTTTTAAAAAAAAAATAATAAGATTAACTTTCTTCTTTAGAAATTAACGTATTTTTATTTTCTCGCCTATTTATTCAAAAAAAATATTATATTCACAATTTTTTTGTCATTCTTAAAAATTAATATGTGACATGTGCAATAAATTTAAAACAATGCAACTCTTCCATATTTATTTCCATGAATTTTTATGAGTGTGATTAAAATGCTATGTTGTTTTGTGTTAATCACGTCTGACATCCTCATCTTTGTTTTCAAAATCCGAACTGTTTATCCAAACAGTTCAACATGATTTCTATGTTATAATCTGGTTGAAAACCAAATTTTACAATTTTTTAGTTTTTTATTTCCCAAATAGATACTAATATTGTTGTTTTCTAGAAGAGTACAAGATTTTGAGACTCCAGATTTTGTTTCACGGTTCAGAAGATAATTAAAAGTTTGTAATAAGGAACAATGAAACTATTCAAAAAATGTGTACAATACATTATATAAGTAAATTAAAATTTGGTTAAAATCTCAAACATTTAAATTATTTTATCAAGCATAGAAATGTTGAAATCTAGAACATCTATTTACACATTCTTTATGAATTTACAAACAATGAAATTTTTCGATTCACAGTAACTTCTTTTGGAAAACTATTTTTTGGTAATTGTTAATTAATTCAAACTTTTTAATTAGCAAAAAAATTGCAAAACTTATTGGAGTTAAATTCAATTTAGTCTGTGATTAAAACTTTTAATTATCACCTGTTTTGTTAACTGTTTAATTTTGGGTGAATTAAATTATTTACACTAAATTGTGTGTGTTCTTTTGAAAAAAATGAGTACATTATATGAAAAAAAAATACATAAAGAAAGAATATTTAAATACTTACCTACAATAAATATTTAATACGATCGATCAATCGCTCGGAAATATCAACAACCCGATACGATTAAAAAATTCAAGTCCAATTATCTCAAACTAACAATATCAACAATGCCTTTCGCAACAATAATTTGTGCCAATAACCCTAACGCATTTGACTCTAATCCTACCCTAATCAAATTTTAATCAAAATACAATAAATATTTAATACGATCGATCAATCGCTCGGGAAAATCAACAACCCGATACGATTCAAACATTCAAGTCCAATTATCGCAAACTAACAATATCAACGAGGCTTTTTGCAACAATAATTTGTGCCATAAACCCTAATCCTTGACTCTAATCCTACCCTAACCAAATTTTAATCAAAATACAAAAACTTACACGAAATTTCAAATCGAGGAGGAGTGGCGGCAGGGAGAGGGGTGGCAGCGGAGGGGAGAAGGGAGGCGAGGCGGTGAAGGCTGCCGGTGAAGGAGGAAGGGGTGGCAGCGGAGGGGAGAAGGAGTGGCGGCAGGGAGAGGGGGTGGCGGCGGGAGAGGGTGGCGGCGCCGGTCTTCGGGCGGAGGCGTGGAGGGGCGGAGGCGGGGGGGGGGAGGGGTTTTTTTTTTTTTTCTGGTCTGGCGGAGAGACAGAGAGGGAGAGAAGTCGGGGCGGGTTTAAACCCGTTATCGAACCGTAAAAAAATTTACGGTTTGAATAAAGAATTCAAACCGTAAATTTTTTTTACGGTTTGGGTATAAATTTAAATTTTTCAAAAACTTGGATAATTATATTAAAATATATTTTTTTGGGTTAAAAATAAAAATCTCGGAAAGTTCCCTATCTGAATTTCTGAATTTTATTCCAACATAATTAACAAATTAAATATATTTATACGTCTAATAGGCTCCCTTCAAATCGTTCCCACTAAATAATTAGACTAACATGTTGAATTGTTTCTAAAACTAATATGTTCACATTAGAATTTCAGGTTCTTCTGGCTTCTAAAACTTATTGAATTGGTTTCAAATAGCGATTCAAATCATTCAAACCGACCTCCTTCATGAGTGACGTATTTACATACAAAATCTATAAATTTTCAAATTCATTTAACTTCAAGTCAAGTTCTCAACAAAATGAAGTGTTTCTATGAAAATACACTAAGATTAACTTAAAAAAAATTCATTTTTTGACCGCTTAACTTAAACAAAATGAATTCGAAATTTATAAATTTGCATTTAAATGAAACTTTTGGGATCGGTTTGAATGATTTGAATTCGTTGTTTGAATCCGATCCGATATATTTTGAAAGTTAGAAACACTTAGCTAAAAATATAATAGAACCATACTAACCGAACTCTATATATCTCCTATTTGCACTTATTGATTAATTACGTAACCACAACCAAAACATGAGAAATAATAACCAATAATATAGCAAATAATAACCATGAGAAATAAACTCAACATAAAACCCACTTCCCTGCTGTAAAAATTGTACTACCAGGTCATCAGTAACAATTATCCATGTCATCACGTATGTCCGTATAATCACACTATTATTATTTATTTAATAGAGTATTATAATTAAAATAAATTATTTATTGAAAGAATTAAACCAAATTCAGGTACCAATTAATTAAAAAAGACAAAATTGATAAGCTAAAGACAGTTTACCCCCACATAATAACTCTCTATTGAACCCCCTGACAAGTTGGAACTGGACCAGACAGAGTGTTTGTTGTTTTTTGGTCCAGGTTGCACACACTAAGTTAATGTATCCATTCGCATTCGGCCTATTGCAATTATATTTTGGTACTTGCCATCTTTTAATTGGGGACCTTGTCAGCCCAAATCCGACCTAGCCTAGACCAGAGAGGGCCGGGCAAAAGGGACCTATCAGAAAAAAGGCTCAGGCTCATGCTCATGCTCATGCTCATGCTCATGCTGGTCCATGATTAATTAAGTCCCTTCAAGTTATTGCCTTTGTTAATCGTTACCTCGGGAGTCGGATGAGATTAATTACGGTATGCTGAAGCCAAAATTTTTTACGGTATGTGGATTATGTAAAACAACGTTAAAAAAGGTAACATGTATCGGTAATAATAAAGATCATAGTAGATCGTCTAAGCACGTCCTAATTTGAGTGGGATTAGTTCATGCGGATATGCGTGTATTTATTACGTGTCCAAGTAAGAACTGAGTGTAGATCCAATAAGTATGTAACTCTATCCTCTCTGTACTGTGTATGTCTGAATCATGGTCCCCGAGCTCATTGAATTTCAGGGTATTTATAGACTTATAGGTCGGTTTGGGTCTCGTACGGACACTCGACTGGGCTTATCTCACGGACCGGTGAGTCGGTTAGAGTCACGTACGGACAACTCAGACATGCTTGCTTCTTAGGCTTGTTATTTGGGCTTAGTACTCAACTTATAATGGTTTAACGGGGCTTTTAGGCCGGAATGTGTTAGCATGATACTTTCGGTTTTGATCAGTCTTTGTTGTCTTTGTACTTTCTGATTGGATCAATTTCATAATGTGTTTTTTCTGTCCTCGGGACTATTCCTTAGGACTGACTTCTGCAAGTCGACCCCCGAGTATGTTTTTGCTACTTTCGGGACTGACTTATGCAAGTCAGCCCCCGAGGATGTTCTTGCTACTTTTGGGACTGACTTCTGCAAGTCAGCCCCCGAGAATGTTCTTGCTACTTTCGGGACTGACTTACGCGAGTCAGCCCCCGAGAATGTTCTTGCTACTTTCGGGACTAACTTCTGCAAGTCAGCCCCTGAGTATGTGTCTTTTAGTACTTCGTAATTTATATTTTATCGAAGTTTTTTCATTTTTTGTGAATACTATTCCTGCCCTTCCTTTTTTCTACAAATTTTGTACGTTAAATTTGTTCACAATTTTGCTCATTGTGTTTTTGAAATTTTGTTTCGAGGATAGCAGCAGTGGTTTATAGAGTTTTCCTTCTCGAAATAATATGTAACTTGAAAATATAATATCTTAGAAATTGTTCATACAACAACAAAATATGAAGGAAAGACTCTTCGACAGTTGTTAGAGTTTGCCGTAATAAGTAAGGTAATGTAATGCTAACTATTCCTGCAAAAAGTAGCCACAATTTTTAGCACCTAGACATAAGTAAAAGTCATAATGACTTATGGTAGTCTACCCATCGAAGTCACTATCGGTGAAATATTCTTCAACACTCATCTCATCTTGAGTTTCTTTTTCATAGTTGTCTTCACGTACTCGTCGAAGTAGTCGTAGTCATCCTCCTCGATGTCCTATCTAGCGTCTCTATTGCTTGACATTCCGAGCACAACTAATGCTTGAACTCGGGATCATGTTTCCATGCTGTAATCGCGTCGCCCTTGCGGTGTGGGTGGAACCATCTGCGGCATGCATTGTAGTGAACTCTCTGGGCGTTGTTTTCTTCATTGTCTGTGATGTCGGTGTCTTCAGTGTCATGTGTGGTGCTGTTTGCAGTTCTGTCTGAGTCTCGTCAAAATAGGTGTCGGGGTCCATCCATATTCGGACGAATTTCTAGGTTGCCGAGTCTTTTGATTTTAGCATGGCTATTAGTTCTTATAGGGAATGTTTTTTTAGGAGCAATTGTTTGCTTTTTGGTGGGAAATCCTTAATGGTTTTGTCGAGCTGTTCTTTCTTAACTTCGCTTGTCTGTGTTGGTTCTATTTTTGGTTTTGTTTCCTCCTCCTCGAATTTCAGCTCAAATTTTAGGTTGTAGTGTAGTTAGTTGGTTCTTTTTTGACCTGATTGTCTCGGTCAATTGGCTCAAGGTTTGTGTTATTGGTCGGATGGCTAGGCTCATTTTTCACTATTTCAGGTAAGGTGGTCGGTTCTATTTTTGTCTTGTTCTGAGAACTCTTCGGCTTAGTGGCCATGAGTCCGGTTTAGGCTTAGGGTTGTGTTATAGGATTAGGAAGGAGGGAGTGGGGGAACATTAAAGTGACAAGGATTGATTGTGTCAGGTAAAGTGGATTTTGTGGGGAACCAGTGGACCTTTTATAGTATCTTGCGTCATAAATGTGGTAGTTGAACTGCCAACTGCCTCATGAATGCATCTTAAATAGCGTTGTTTATGTATTACTCTGTCGTTTTTGGGTGTTGACACATGTGTGTTTTCGAGAGTCTTTATTCTTGATTTCTTTTCCGACAACAGCACCTTATAATAATTTTGTAGTGACATATTTTGATCTCTTTAAAATGGATTTGCATTAATATTTGTCAAGGTGTAGTATTTGTATGTTACGAGTCGGGATAGGATGTATGTGATTAGAATCGACTTAAACATCGATAGATAATTCGTGCGGCGGCGAGAGTGAATTCGATAAAAGTACAACGAGCAATAATTATATAAGAAAAGAAAAAAGTGAACTGGTAACACATAAACTAATCATTCATATAAAATATGTTATCAACTCGAGATACAAAGTTAAAAAAGGACAATTTGAATAAACAATGCAAGAAATAAATAATGCTTGGAAATTGATGATGTTAGCGAGGTTGGTTACTCATCGTTATTTTCAGTGTCTTCGAAGTGTGCATCAGCCTTCACCTCGACGTAAGACTTGATGCGCCCTTTGTCATCAGGCGTTTGGGATCTACAGTCTGTGCATTTCCAAAACCTAAATCTGAGGTCGGGGCTGCCTTCGCGTTCTATGCCATCTTCGCATAGGGTATGGGACCAGCGGTAACGCCTGTGGCAGGCCATCTCATGCTTTAGTCCTAGCCCGCGGGACGTGACGCACCACTGTGTTTTTGTGGCGGGGTGGTCGGTATGGAAGAGTCGACTTTGACGTCTGAGATTAGCACGGATGGAAGAGTCGACTTCGACGTCTGAGATTAGCGCAATGTCAATGATATCTTTGAACGTGGTGGACTTGTTGGCCAACATCCATTCCAAATCATCATGGGAGCGTAATAGTTTTTACTTGTCGGATGAGGAAAGGATTCGTTGGGGGTTAAGTGGCTGACCGAGCTCAGGGTGAGTATTGTTGGATTGACCTCTGTCGAGGCCAGACCTTTTACCCTTGTGGGTGTTGCGTTTTGGTGCTATAAGAAAGAAGCAAAGGTACTTTGTGAAAGAAATTGTGAGGTTTGTGTCGTTATGAGGTGGGCATGGGGTCTGCTTTTATAGGCGTTTCTTAGAAAATCATTAATACCCGTGGGCCCCTCTATTTCATAAATATTGTATCGGACTCTATATTAGTTATAACTGTTGTCTCCTCAACTATCGCATTTAAAGAGTGAGTCTCGGCATTTAATCGTGGGTATTTTGACTTGTTGTTTTAATGAGTTTGTACTTCTCGATTTGTTGTTTTAACGAGTTGTATTTCTCGATTTGTTGTTTTAACGAGTTGTATTTCTCGATTTGTTGTTTTAACGAGTTGTACTTCTCGACTTGTTATTTTACGAGTTGTACTTCTCAATCTGTAAAGTCCTCGATCTGTAATGAAAGTAGTTTTCTCTTCATCCTCTCGACTCATTTTCATCTGATTATATCTCGAGAAAGCGTCCATGAAATTGAGAAATGCATGTCCCGATGTTGAATCTACTAGTTGGTCTATCTTTGGTAGAGAGAATGGGTCCATTGGATAGGCCTTGTTGAGGTCTATAAAATGAATACACATGCGTGATAGACCTAAATTATATACATATTCGATCTGATTTTGATCACGAAATAACACCAAATATCTTGTATTTTGAATATAAAGGGAATAGAATACACCTAGAATCAAGTTACTGCGTTTGCTCGGCTTTAATTTACAGGAAATGAAGAAAAATGAAGAAAAACGAAGAAAAATGTCAAGTGCGGACGCATGGATTGCGATACGGCCGCACTAAGTACTCAGAAGGATTTCTGGACACGCGCCAATTTTAAAAAGGTATAATAAGCTGTGCATCAAAATCCGTGCGGACGCACGGATATCGATGCGGACGCACTCTGGTCGCACAGGAAAAGTCCGAGCCTAGTGCGGACGCAGTGAGAACCAGTGCGGACGCACTGTAGTAGCACGCAAAATTAGCGCCCAAACTTGAAACGGTCATAGTTGGAGCCTAGTGCGGACGCACTAGGTCCAGTGCGGACGCATCCAGTACTTAGACGAATTCAGCACATTTCAGAGCCAGTCAGAAAAATCCGAGCTGAGTGCGGACGCACTAAGGTTCCGTGCAGACGCACTCTGGCCGCATTGAAATTTCAGCTTCCGACACACAGTTCGTATTTTAGCCATAACTTGGTCATACGAACTCCGATTTGAGTGAATCAAAGCTTGACGGAACCAGGACAACAAGATCTACAACTTTCATGAAGGAAAGAAATCCAAATTCGGAATGTAAAATCCTGTGCGGACGCACTAAGATCGCATTCAGCCTAAAAACAGCGTTTTCGACGGTTTTTTCTATTTTCGGCACTCCTGGCCGTGTTCCAAGGGCCAAAATTAGAATGCACAACGTGAGAAAACTTGTGAGGCAAGTATCTAATGACTCCCCACGTCCATTTGCTCCAGAATTAACAAGGACTTCTCCTATAAAAGGGCTACAACTTTCCCTTCCAAATCACTCACTACCAATCCACTACCAATCCACATACAATCTTCTTTACCATCAATCTCTTGGAGCCGAATCAAGGAAGGAGAAGGGAAGTTCACAGCAAACAAAGGCAAGATCAAGGTTCTTCATTTAGAGAAGGGTGTAAACTATTTCTCTGTTTAATTTCTTTGTTTTAGCCATGTTTTGTTTTAATCTTTTAATGAATTCTTGCATCTCCATGAGAGGCTAGTTTTCTCTCTAGGGGTTTAGGTCAATGCATGAACTTGTTTAATTCTATTTTACTCGGATTTTAGTTTTTATTATGATTGTTTGATTTGATTGTTAATTTCTGTGAATTATTCTTTATGAATTTCATTAGTATTTGAATTATAAGTTCACCTGGTTAGATGAATTGAAGTAGCTTGAAATCACGTTGATCGTGTCTTTCCGCTTTAATTTCTAGCATGGGTCAAGGTAAGGAGAGTACTAATTGAAATCATAAATATATATCTTAGGATTTAGTTTATCTTAGGACCAATTTGATATCTAAACCGGATTTCCAGAAATTAAGGTTAGGATTTGGTGAAGTATTAAATTGAAGTCAAAACCTAATTAGGACACCTTAGAACAAATATTAACATATATTTTGAAGCATGTGACTTAAATATCCCTCTAGGTAGTGACAGCCCTAGAATTGTTGGAACATTAATTCATCCACCCAAGGTATTTGTATTAATATTTGTTCCAAAGGCTAACATAAGTTAGAAACCTCATCAAATCATACATGAATTTAAACAACCCGAGTAGATAGAATTAACAAGGGATTGTAGACCGAATGCCCCTAGACTTCCAAACCTTGATAAGCAACCAAAACTCTCTTTTAATTTTCAGTTTTAGTTTAAATTGTTACAATCTCTCCTTTTCGGATATTGAATCCAACAATTAGAATTTTTAGTAAACCCCCCCCCAAAATTTACTTTATTGCACTTTACTTTCTTTCTTTTCTGAAATTTATCATCTAAGGTTGAAATTTAAGTGTTTATCTTACTCCTTGTGGTTCGATACCCGATAATATACTACACGGTAGGATTGTATACTTGCAATCTAAATCGAAAGTGTATTTGAGGATAAAGCTTTTTACATATACCCTTTTGACGTATCAATGCGCCAATCACCATTTGATTTCTTCACTAGGACAGTGTTTGAAATCTATTATGGGCAAGTTATTTATCTGATGGACAAGTTATTTTTATTGTTGGTATTTTCCCTTCTCGGGGGATTGCGTGGTTGAACTCCCCTACGGTTCCGTTATACTTCATGACATGGTCATTAAAGAATTTCCTGTTTATATATGGAATTAATTTTCCTTGTCTTGCCAATTTTTCAATAATTTCTTGTAGCTGAAGGCAATCTACAGTAGGGAAATGTGGAGAATTGTGGAGAAATGGTGCGTATGTGGATAAATGTGGTCGTACCACTCACTTATTTGGTCGAATTTTGCTTTGCCCTTTCTAAAATGGTTGTCTCTTTGGGATTGACCACTTCCTTGAGATTGTTCGTTTATTCAGACAGTCTTATTTTGGGCCTTTGTTGTTCCACTCACTGAGAGGAGACCGAGACCTCATTCTCATTGGGCTACCACATCTTCCTCTGCCCGGATGTACCCCTCTGTAAAAACTAGGAATTCCCTTAAACTTTTTAGCTCCTATATGTGGGCATTGAAATGCAAGGTGCCCGGGTCGCCCTGGCGGAGTCCCTTTCGAACCATGGCGAGAGCAAATTCCTCGTTCAAATTCTGGATTTTGCTTGAGTTTTGTACGAACCTGTTGAGGAATCCATGGGTCGTCTCCTTTGGGCCATGTTTCATGTCCGAGAACGTTTTTAAGTAATTTGTGGTAGTCTTACTGTGGAATATCGTGCTAGGAATGCTGTTGCCAGGTCCTCGAAATTCCTTATTGAACCTTGAGGTAACCTCATGTACCATTCTCATGCCTCTTCAGTTAGACAAGTAGTAAATACTCGACACATGATTGCGTCGATGGCACCTTGGAGGCGGAGGCGTTCGAGGAACCCATAGACAAAGTGTTGGGGGTACTAATTGTCTCCGCTTCCTCAGAAATTTGGCAAAGATTGGAGTTTAACATCGGCCATTGACGTATCATAGATTTCAAGGCCAATGGTTCGTCATTGATGGTTAGTGGTTGAGAATAGGTGTCGACTTTTTTCGAGTCTATTTCAGCCAGTTTGTCGGCTATGCCTTTCCTAATCATTTCCTGGACTATTACCATGTCCAGATGGAACTGGTTTTCTCTCGGGGGAGTCCTCAGTTGCTCTCTTAGCACCGAAGGAGCTCCTTGACTTTGACCTCTGCCTAGCCTCTCAAAGAAGGGTTGAGGGTTGCCCTGGTAGACACTTTATTCGCCTTCTTGGGCCATGTGCGGCCTTGCCCCTCTCCCTACTGCTTCAAACTCAAAGGTCTAAATTCTGTCTAACTCGAGCAGGATTTCTCAAACCGACTCCTGAGTTAGTAGGGGGGTGGTCTTAGCGACAGGAGGTTCAATTAGTGGTTGTTGGAGATGAGGGGGTATTTGCCCAGGTGTGGGGTATGTGGCTATCTGCTGTATGTCTACTCCTGGGTAGATGTGTCCCGAGGGAGTAGCATATAGGTGTTGCGGATAGTAAGCGTATTGTGAATACTGCGGGTGTTGGTGTTAGTTTGTAATAATCTAGAAGTCAATAATACGATAAATTTGTTATATAAAGCTTTGTTCATGAATTGAATGTTTAATCATTTTGTGTTTAATCATTTTGTTACCTTGAGTATTATTGAATTTATGAATAATTTCAAGTTCATGACTGGAATTGTGAAACTTCATAATATAGATGATAATACTCTTAAAAGTCTCTAACCAATGTAATTAGCAGGAACACTAATTACCGCGATAAGGTTAGTGTGTGAATTAAATGATGGTTAAGTTTTACAAACCATAGACAAAGAATTGTCATTTTAATCACACAGATACATGTTAGAGAACATGATATTTGACAGACCCCAAATGAAACATTAAATGGAATTGTGTTTGTGTCATTAATGTTTTCATTTTAGTGTTAAGTTCTAAAGTATGAGATATTCATTTTTCCTACATAAGAAATGTATATGTGTGATTGCTATTTAACGCTATCCGTAAAAAGTAGTTATAAGGGTAGTTCTTCGGTATACATAGCTTATGCGGAGGAAAAAATGGTTTATCAAAAGTACTATTGTCCCTCGTATCTCAATACGAGCTATAACATCACTGGACCCCTTGATAGAATATGATTATCTGGATCCAGTATGATTACAAGAGTAAACATATTTGATAATCTATTCAGGATCACGAAAATATTAAGTTTGCAAGGATGACACACACCTACCTTGAAACTAATCTGATAGCTATGAGACAAAAGAATTAACACGAAGTAAATCGTTTACTAGATCGTGATATTGTACCGTACAGCATCATCTGTGTAATTGATGTCATAATATACTTGCTAGGTGCCACCTATGATTATAAAAGTCAGAACAGTTCTAATTCTATTTGCCAACATAACACAGATCCTATAGGGTCATACCAATAGGAAAGTAATCAGAGAAATTTTATGATTAATTATAAAGTGTTATAATTAAGAATAAAATATATGTCATGGAGATGACATGCTTAAACCGAATTAAATTTATAAACGTGTATGACACGTCCTATAAATTTATCGCAAACGCAAGAAATACAATTATTCAGAATAATTGTATATATATATTATATGGATTAAAATATTAATTATGAATTAATATTTTGGACCAAAAAGTCCAATTTGAATTTAGGCCTTAATGAAATTTAGAATTTACTTAAAAGCCTAAATTAAATTAAATTAATTAAATGAAAATGTTTAATCAGTGTTCTAAATAGCGCGCTATATAGCGTTTTTGGACCCCAAACGTTACGCTATGACATCAAAATGCGCTATTTGCGCTACGGCCGCTATAGCGGCCGCTACAGCGCTATAGCGGTCCGCTATTCGCGCTATTGGCGCTACACAATATGGGTTTTTTTTTAAGCAATTTATATGGGTTTTAAATAAAGGTAAAAAAAATCTCAAACCGAAATTGAATTTGTTGCTACTTGCTACAGATAAATCAATTTGAAATTGGAAATAAAAATTGAAATTTGAATAGAAAAAAAGTCCAAACCGAAAATTAAAATTTGAATAGAAAAAATAAATAAATTATGTCATGAATCATGATGCTTAAGATATTTTTAATAGAAAAAATCGATAGTTTATGATATTACTATGGATATTTTGAACCGCAATTTGAACTTTGTACTGGTTCAATATGAATATTATAATTTCTTAATTACTTTGGTGTTATTTATTGTTCTATGAGACTTTAGATAATGTTGATATTTAGTACAAATATTGAATATACGAAATGTAAAAAAAAACACTATTTGGAATAGCTTCCGCTATAGCGACGCTATTCGCTATAGCTTTTTTTTTAGCCTTCCCGCTACGACGCTATAAACGCTATTTAGAACCTTGTGTTTAATTAATATATTAAACAAATATAACCAAATTCAATTTGGTTTTGACTTCTAAAGCTGACCCTTGCTAAACCGCCACAATATATTCCCATATATAGGTGAAATGGTGAGAGAAATTATTAAATTCATTTTCTAAGTCCAAATCAAAGTACGAATCAGAATCCGATTCGATTCGTATCTAATTTTCTCTCTCAAATAGTGATTTCCAGAAAATCTGATTATCTATATATATATTTTTGCAAGAATAAAAGTTATTCTTGTGAATAGTGTTTTGTCAGAAATTTCGTATTTTCGGTGAATAGTGATTTACCAAAACCGCGACTTTTCGAATACCGTTGGTATAATATTTCTGGCAAAAGAAATACCAACTCTCTGGTAGTTCCTGGTGGATAACCGATAGAGGCACTATATTTTTGGTGCTTGCTTAACCGGGTCAGACAGCCGGGTCAGACTGCATTCCAATTTGAATTTGGAAGCAATGTAAAGAAATGTTATATTAATCTATTTAATTGTTAAATAGATTTAATCTTTTAGAAATCAATCAAAGGAGTAGATCTATAAACTGATTAAAATACAAGTAAATACGGTTTTACTACTTTGGGTCTATACATGATTAATCTGGTATGTAACTCTCGGTTATTATCCGACATACTACTTAATCTATGATCTGAATGAGTAAAGTATTACTTACGGCTTTTAATCTAAGAAACAGATTGAATAAGTATGTAACTTTCGGTAGATTATTCGACATACCACTTCAATCCTTTTGGCTTGAGATAGAAGTAAAATTTTTGTTTTACGGTCTTTCCGCAGCTTAAGCCTAATGGCTTTGGGTAGCCTCAAAACCCTACAGTTGGGAGGTAGGTCTGAGGTCGGGTATTATGGGTGTAACAGGTCACAGGACGAAAAATCCTACTGCTATCGTAGTAGGAGGTCATTGATCGATTTGGTTGGGGTTTGCGGCTGTTGGTACCATATACGACATACCCAGACTAGGACATCGTTGTGGGCCCTGTGGTAGCTGAATGCTAGTGAGTGGCTAAATAGGGGGTTCGAGTGACTTAGTTTGGTGGGGGGTACTGGCGCTAGACTTGGTTGGTCCCGCATTAGTCGCCATTATGTTTGTGACTGCTAGCTTATGGAAATAGATTAGCTCCACGGTGGATGATACAGCGTAACTCCGGAGAGATTAAGTAGCGGTAATTCTAAGCACGTCCTAATTCGAGTGGGATTAGTCTGTGCGGGTATGTGTGCATTTATTACGTGTCCGAGTAAGAACTGAGTGTAGATCTAATAGGTACGTAACTCTATCCTCTATGTACTGTGTATGTCTGAATCGTGGTCCCCGAGCTCATTGAATTTCAGGGTATTTATAGGCCTATAGGTCAGTTTAGGTCTCGTACGGACACTCGACTGGGCTTATCTCGCAGGCTAGTGAGTCGGTTCGAGTCGCGTACGGACAACTCGGATAGGCCTGCTTCTTGGGCTTGTTATCAAGGCTTAGTATTCAGCTTGTAATAGTTTTATGGGGCATTTAGTACATGGGCCTATTAGTCATTAAAGAATTTCTTGAGCTCTACATTTGTATGCGAATATGTTAATTTATTTTTTATTGTTGAATAATTATTTTTTTCACTGATCTATTTTTTTTTTAAAACATGTTATTTTGTATGAGAATTTATTTTTATTCTCTTATAATATATTTCAGTTGCAACGTACGGACACGTGAAGATAACCCCTCATAATAACTGTCAACATTATCATCGTTGAGAGGGATAAAAGTACGGATTTAGTTTATATAAAAGACTCTAGATTAAGATTACCAAAATGCATGTAAAGACCATGTATCGATTATTTGCAATCACATATTTTCATTTTTCTCAAATTACTAGTGCCTAGACTAGTGGTGAATTTAAATAATATGAATGGGGTCAATTAATCTCTATTTTTGTTTAATTATGTATTTATGTGTGATTTTTTATATAATTTAGAGTAAAATGTTATAATATTGTAAAATTGACTCTTATTTTTTAACAATAATATTTTATACGATTGACTTCTGATACATCTTTGATCCTTATAGTTCAAAATTTGCTCTCGTCCTGCCTAGAACTACATAGTTCTGTTTTCTTTACACAAACTCAATAAAAGAAGTTGTAGGCGCATATCCAAACAACAGGGTACGTGTTTGATGAAATGCCCTAGTAAAGATATATTTTGTCAGGTGCATGTATCCAAAGTTGTCGTAACTCCTGAATAAACAGAAAAATGGGGAGCATAGCTATTTTCTTGGTGGGTTGTTGGGCCCTAATTCATGTTAATCTATCTAGGCCCAATAATGATGACTGCTGAATCAATGGTTCAAAAGGTCCACAAAAAAAAAAAAATACATGTAACCGATTATAGAAAATCAGTGCGAACAAGAAGGAAAATCAGTGCAACATCTTTTTAAGGAAAACAAAATAATGGTAACTCATTAAGTCAGAATTTTGTACCTATCCATTAGCACAGAACCATTGATCTTCCATGGCATCAGATTCTAATAAATAACGAGGTTATTAAATTTCAGGATCTTCAAATTTAGAACTTGATTAAATTGGGAAATATTAATGTAAACAATTATGGAAATCAAATTATTAATAAATGATCATAATATTAATTACATTATCGAAAGATAGGATAATTGATAAGATATTTAAAGAGGGTTAAAATTGTCCATGCATATTTTTAATATGTTGTGTTAATATAAAGATTGGGAGCGACTAACAATCATCTCCATTCTGTCCCCTAAACGTCCATCTAGCTAACTGATGTGTAAAGTACGACGGGACCACTAACTACCTGGGGGGACCACTAACTACTTGGAGGACCGCTTATATTTGAAAAAATTTACAACTGGCGCGGGCATGTATGGACACTTATGCGCGCAAGTATTACTATATAATATATTAAGTATTTATATCTAACACATCAAGTATTTAAAAAAAAAATAGACATCAACTTTTTTTTCTCTTTAATCACACATGCATTTTTTACACGTTTTTAGAAGTGAGTTTTTTTTTCTTTGTTTAATCTCATCAATATTTCTGACGATCTGTGAGGAATTTTGCAAATATAAAGTCACGAACATCTTCTACGTAATTTTATCTTCAAATGAGATCCATGATGAAGTACTTTTGGGTTTTTCGTCGTTCAAGCATTCATACCTCGTCAAGCAAGTATTCATACCTTGTCAAGTATTCATTTCTAAAATGTTAAGTATTCTTCTCTAAAATATCAAGTATTCATACTTACTATAATAAAGTGTGAATATTTATGTTGTAAAGTATTTGTGAGAAATCCGCATATGTGTCTTGGGCATTAACTACCTAGGGGGACCGCAAACGTCGCTTGAAAGCGACCACGATAGGGACTACACGCAGAAAACTAAGGATAAGCGGGGATGCGTAACGACCATCGCAAGTGTCAGCGCTGTAATTGTTGTAAACGTTCATTTTTAAAATATAAAGTATTCATACTAACGCTTTGAAGTGTGAATTTTTATGTTGTAAAATATTCCTGAGAAACTTCTAAATGTGCTCCGTGCATTAACTACCTGAGGGGACCACTACCTACATGGGGGACCACAAGCGCAAGCGCATGCGTAACCACCACACAATCACCAGCACTATAGTTTTAGTAAAAATATTAATATCTAAAATTTTAAGTATTCATACTTATACATTGAAGTGTGAATTGTTATGATGTAAAGTAACTTAAATCAGTTAATCTGTTTGGTGCATGAATGTATTGATAGGTACTGAAGAAAGTATTCATACTTCTAACTGAATATGAATATTTATGTTGTAAAGTATGTTAATTTAATATTTTTTTACAAATGACTCTAGTTGGCGCTCGATTGTAATAATATGCAATATGAAAGTATTGACACATGTGCATTGATGTGTGCATATTTACGTTGTACAATATTTATTATCAACTTATTGATAGAGAAATGTATTTTGGTACAAATCTTTTTATGGAGATTGATGGTATTAACATGTAATCTGGAAAATATTCATACCTATACGTTGACGTAGGAATATTTATATTGTAAAATATATTATAAAGTAATACTAATATTTAACAAATCAAGAAAATAACAAATCAAATTTTCATACAAATACTAAACACATTTAATCACAATTGAAAAGTATTGATATTTATGAAGCCAATTCCTCATCATATATAGTTAAAATGTTGATAACTACATCTCCAAGTATTGATACCTATGCAAAGAAATGTTGTTATGTAAGAAACCAATTCTTCCTAGCATAATTATTTCATATCAGTTTTGCAAGTGTTCAAGCGTTCATACATATATTTATAAACAAGAATATACATACATAAGATGTAAGTATTCATACTATCTAATAAATAATCATGAAAATACTATACATTAATTATTCAAATTAAGTGCCTAAAACAGATATCAACTACTTCCTAAGAAAAAACATCCAAACATAAAACTAAATGAAAAACTGAAGACAATGCCTCTCTGACATGGCATTGTAGTTTTGTTCCCTGTATTTGCTGGTAAGGCAATTGTTCTCCTTCCATAATTCTACTTCCCTTCCTCAAACAATTAAAATTTACCATTTAGTCCCTGATTTCTCCAAATATAAAATGTTCTCCTACTCCTACTATCATGGCAGCTAGAGTTGACAACTCGCACTTCTCACAATCATTAGACAGTTCATCACCTTTTGCCTTCAAGCACCTGCATAAATAATTTGCATTCAATTTCACAAGCCAGAGGCGCAAATCCATGGGAACTAGGCTAAAATCCTGTTTTAATTAGTATGCCATGTGTTATCTTGTAGCTGTTACTCTTAAAAATGTAAAATCAATGCTTGTGAGAAGAAAACGTCATCTAAGGAGACACGTTCTTCCATTTTGAATTGGGTTGTAATTTATGTTCTTCTTATTTTATTTTTTCTATTTTTTCATGGCCATGAACTTCTCATCTCTAGGGTGAGGATTATACTTGAACTCTTAATTATGTTTATATATGTTTATGTTTTGTTTATATTATGGTTTGAGTTTTCCTTTGCACTTTAAATTTGTTTTTATTGTATCATTTCATACATAGTTATTTCTACTATATGCCAATGATCTCCACGTACCAATAGGTATTAAGTCGTTGCATCCTTGTGTGAGAAGGATAATGCATGTAAGTAATCAAAACACTTCGTCTAATGAGGTTTGACAGCGATTTAAATACTAGGGTTAGAACCCAGTGGGCTCCCTTGGCAGGATAACGTAAATTGTATATTTTAATAACATTAAAAGACACTTAGATTAAGTAGGGTCTTTGGGATATTTCAACTACGGGGTAGTATAGGGAAATAATATAATTGCATATCTAAAATACTTTAGTTTTGATAGCCCAAAAGCCGATCGCAAGATCGGAAAACTTTTCAAATCGCATAAACAAACACCCAGCACGCCCTGCGCGTAATGACAGTACCGCATGCGGGGTAGCTATGGGGCAATCTAGACCGCATGCGACAGTTACAGTGCTGCATGCGACACAGATAGACGTCAAAACTTATACTTACATGATTAAGAATGACATAAACCTGAATCCTACAGGTTCTCTATCTACTGTTTAACATTTACCTTAATTGCAATTAATACCACCACCTCAAACTTTTAAGAAATCCGATAACCTAGACTAGTAAAAATTATTTAAAATCTAATACACTATCCCTGTGGATCGACACCCCAATCATACTACATGGGAGGATCATGCGCTTGTGATCTGAACGTAAGTAGAAATTAGGATTTATAAATCTTTAAAAATAGTAGTTCACTGTGGACTCATCAGTGAATTCAGATCCTCTGTGTTACTCGAGAAAATAAAATGAGCTCTCAGCCGGTGGATTTAAATTTACACGAATCTCAAAGCACAAATAATACTGCCCCCCTCCAATCACCCGAATATCCACCGGCTGAGAGCTCATTTTATTTTCTCGAGTAACACAGAGGATACTGGTTCCTCATCAGTTCTCTAGATATGTACATGCTTGAAGTCACTGCGCAGGATCACCACTGTTGGGACCTACATGCGGTGCTTGAGCAACCAATCACACTTCAGAATGCCAAATGGCGGAGCAGGAGTACGCTGGGAAAGTGGATCCTTGCTCTTCATATGCGCTAAAATAAAAGCTTTGAATAAATCAGATAAGGCGAGAGTGTTGATCGGAGGCTGCTCAAGGTGGTGAAGCTGAGGGCAACCGGTGAGACAAACCAGCGCCACTGGAGGCGTACGGAGCTCCTCCGGGTAGTCCTCCATTGACGTTAAGGACTGGAGACGTGCTATGCGTCGCAGGAATGAAGAGGAGAGAGAATGGAGTCTCCTCTTGCTGGTGTTTTCTATGGTGATTTTTATTTAAGCTTCTTTCCAAAAGGATTCGCTCTTTCTTTTTTTGAATCAAGGGTTGCCAGTGCCGCTAGTCTTTCCTTTTAAAAAAAGTTAAACCATCACGGGGACGATTAGAGGACCAAACAGCGGGGGAGATTTGTGGTGTTAATATGCCTACCCTTGCTTAATTAGTGCTTAATTATTCCCAGACTATCCTTCCCGGTCAATTAATGTGCCCACCTCCAACGTCATTTAAATTTTTAATTAATTACCCGGCAAATGTACTCCCAGCACCTGTTGCAATTCAAACCCGTGTTTGATTGAGTGGTGGTACTGTAACTGATTCACACACTACATATAATACAGTTGGCTACTTAAGAATCAATGGTGGAAGATATATATATGCAGTTGGTTACTTAACAATTAAGTAACATATTTTGTTATTTTTTATTGACAATTAATTTCATCATTTTATAAAATTAAATTATTTTCAAAATTCTTGTCTTTTCATTTCATGGTTTGTACTTTTTTTTTATTATAACCGGTGATTATCGCTGTCATCATCATGCCTAATAAGATCGATTGTATATTAATTATTAAACCTTAAATTGTGCGAAATCATTGAGTTGATGGCAAGGTTCTAAATAGCGTTTATAGCGTCGTAACGGGAAGGCTAAAAAAAAAGCTATAGCGAATAGCGTCGCTATAGCGGAAGCTATTCCAAATAGCGTTTTTTTTTTTTACATTTCGTATATTCAATATTTGTACTAAATATCAACATTATCTAAAGTCTCATAGAACAATAAATAACACCAAAGTAATTAAGAAATTATAATATTCATATTGAACCCGTACAAAGTCCAAATTGCGGTTCAAAATATCTATAGTAATATCATAAACTATCGATTTTTCCTATTAAAAATATCTTAAGCATCATGATTCATGACATAATCTATTTTTTTTTTCTATTCAAATTTTAATTTCGGTTTGGACTTTTTTTCTATTCAAATTTCAATTTATATTCCCAATTTCAAATTGATTTATCTGTAGCAAGTAGCAACAAATTCAATTTCGGTTTGAGATTTTTTTTACCTTTATTTAAAACCCATATAAATTGCTTAAAAAACAAAAAACAAAAAAAACCCATATTATATAGCGCAAATAGCGCAAATAGCGGATCGCTATAGCGCTGTAGCGGCCGTAGCGCAAATAGCGCATTTTGATGTCATAGCGTAGCGTTTGGGGTCCAAAAACGCTATAGCGCGCTATTTAGAACACTGGTTGATGGTCATCCTTAAACGGGAGCATCCCTGATCTGATATCCATAATAGTAAGATTCTTTTCTTATTAGCAATTTTTTTTGTTGTTTTCTCTCTAAGTCTCTCATTTTTCTAGTTGATTACGAAAATTTAAGAAAATGTCACACATATTGTACTAGAGAGATCAAATCATATATATGCTAAGGCATTATGTGCTTTTTTATTTGATAATTATTTATTTCGGTTCATCAATAATATAAAAATTATCTCTTAAAGTTCACACATTAAAAATTTACATCCTACTTAACGGATTATAGCCCAAATTGTCTAAATCGTTGTTATCACATTTTAATGGACCAAACAATTAATCTATATATATCCTACTTAACTATTTTTTGTTTTCCTAGGCAATATATTTAACTTAAAGGGGGCGTTTGGTTCGCGTTTTGGAGAGATGATTCCCGGTCATTTTAATGATTAACTTTTCTATTTCCGCGTTTGGTAAGAGCAAATAGTGATAGTAATCAACGATTACCATGGAATTAGAATGGCCCGGTTCGTGGCTATTTCGATAGCCTGGCGCAAGATGGATTTTCTCTTTTCCCACCGCGCGGAGATGATCATTTCATTCCCGATAGAAAATGTCTCTTCCTCATTTTCCCTCTTCGTAGTGACCAGAGAACATTTTTCTTCTCACCTTCTCTGCAACGAGAGGCAATTGAATTAGGGGCGACCGCTGGATTTAAAAGAGAAGAAGGAAGGTTTAAACATGGAGAGGCTGACAGCGGGTCCCAGAGTTCAATTAATAAACGGGACAAACCGTTAGAAGGGGCTGCTCTGTTAAAAGGAGGTATCGCTGATGATAGGGCCCCACTAAACAGAAAACAGAGAAGTCAGTCAGAGGGAAACTGGAACTGATTCTCGCTGAGTTGTTGTAGTCTGAGTGATTCAAGAATATTACTCAACCAAATTCTGTTATTTATGTTGTAATGTAATCGCCTATATAAGGCTGTGCAACCATGAAACAATTTATGAAATGAATAAACCAATTTCTTGAATTTTCACTTGTTTTATTCTAAAGTTCCATTCTTTTGTATTCTCAATTTTCACCAAATTTCGAATTCTCTTATGTCCAATCGACTCAATTCGAGTTCGATTAGCAGTTGGGCAGTAGTAGTTCGAGCAACCCAGAAGAGACAAGAATGCCGAAATCGAGGAAGAAGGATCCTCCAGAAGAGGAGGACATCTGGGACATGGCGACGATCAACGAGAAGCTAGTAGGGATTGCTAGAGAGTGTCAGATGTCAGCCTAGATTCGCAATGCGAGATGTGATCGACTGGAGAGTACTGTTCAAGGGAATTGTGCTGCTATTAAAGAAGTTGATGGCAAGATTGAAGCACTAACTTGCATGTTCACGAATTACATCTCGAGTAAGAAAAGAGAAGCAGGTGATAACATCAATTCGACCATGAGAGCAACTAGTCTATCTAGAAGAAGGGAGTTCCATGAGAGAAGTCAATCACCTGAAGGAAACAGACATGAATCAAGAAGGGAATATCGGTACCATGACTACCAACACAACTCACAAAGGGTAAATTTACCTAAAATAGATTTTCCATCATTTGGTGGGGGTAGCCCAGTTGATTGGTTCAAAGAATGCAAATTCTATTTTGATATGTATCAAATACCAGAAGAGTACAAAACTAAGATGGCGACGATGAATTTTTTTGGGGTTGCCAAAGAATGGTTTAGTAGCTATAGAATTGGGCATCCGAACCCACCCTGGCCATTGTTGGTTGATGAGGTTTTTATACGATTTAGATCGAGAAAAGGTACAAATTCAGTGATCCAGATCAGAATTATAAAATTATAAAATTCATCCCCAAGTATATTTTAGTATGGATATCATGTTAAGCGGTTCAGATTGGCAATTTAGACTTTGAAAATGAAGATATAAAATATGATGTATGATGAGGTATGAAAGACACGAGGTATTGAAACCCTTCTTGTGATGATTACAGTTAATTTGAGTGACTACTGGGCTTTTACATGATGGTGAATTTGAGTGAATTTCTAGTATCGAATCAGATGAAGCATCATAATTGATTCAATTTCTTATAGTTCAGGTGCAGTTATCAGGATTGATTTAATTTCTTATAGCATTAGGATTGATTCAATTTGAGTGAATTTCGAAGAATACAAATTCTATTTTAATATGTATCAAATACCAGAAGAGTACAAAACTAAGATGACGACAATGATTTTTTTTGGGGTTGCCAAAGAATGGTTTAGTAGCTATAGAATTGGGCATCCGAACCCACCCTGACCATTGTTGGTTGATGAGGTTTTTATACAATTTAGACCGAGAAAAGGTACAAATTCAGTGATCCAGATAAGAATTATCAAATTATAAAATTCATCCCCAAGTATATTTTAGTATGGATATCATGTTGAGCGGTTCAGATTGGCAATTTAGACTTTGAAAATGAAGATATAAAATATGTGTATGATGGCGGATCAGAAGAAGAATTGATAATTCAGTGTCAAATTTAGTAATCCAGATCAGAAGAATCCACCAAACTGGAACAGTAGATGAGTATATTGAGGAGTTTGAAAGAACCAAGGCCAAGTTGTTGGCAGAAACAGGCATTGATAGTGAGTTCTTTTTTATCTGGGATTTCATTAGCGGGTTTAAAACTGATTTGCAAAACCCCATTCAACTGTTCAAACCAAAGACCTTAAATGATGCAATGAATCTTGCATTAGAGGTAGAAGAGATGGGTCCAGCAGATAAAAGAGTCAATCTTTTCAAGCCTCAACAACGCTAAGACTACCAATCTAAAGGCCAAGGGAATTATAATTCTAGAGTCAGTAGAACCACTAACAATGGGGTTCATAAAAGGGCAGAAAATTTCAAACCAAACCCTAAACCATGGGATACAACCAAGAACCACTTGAATTCAAACCTGACCATAGAATAGAAAAGAGCTAGGAATTTGTGTTTTAAATGTGGGGAAAAGTGGGTCCAGGGGCATAAGTGTCAGAAGGGGCTGCATGCCATATATGCTAATGAAGAGGAGGAACCAGACAATGGCCATCAGTACGATGGGGATTTGAGATTTGAGTCAAGAGGGTGCAAAAAGAGAAGTAGAAGAAGAGCAAACTGTCACTCTTAACAGCATTAGCAATCCCTCTTATAACCAGACCTTAAAATACAAGGGGTACATAAAGGATATTCGCATATGTGCCTTAGTTGACATAGGTGCATCTGGTCCATTCATCCGGACCTTGTACATAGTTTAAAACTAGAAACTATAAGAACCAAGCCATTACATGTGAGAGGTGCAATAGGGAGGAAGGTGATATCAAACACTATGTGTCAAGCTGTTCCCTTCACCATTCAAGATCAACAATTCTCAGCAAATCTGAGGTTATTTGACCATCAAGGCTAAAAGGGAGTAGAAAATAAGGTGGCAGATGCACTATCAAGAAAAGAGGGGCAATTTGGTGATTTTGAGGCAGAAGCAAATACTGTTAGCGAGTTGATACCTCAATGGGTGAGCGATATAAAAGAGAGCTATGTAGATGATGAGTGGATTAAGCAATTGCAAAAGAAATTGAGGGAGGATTCAGAAATTTCAGATCAGACAGTTAGTCACCATTTGACCGAGTACCAAGGGCTGATTAGATACAAAAACAGGATCTGTGTAGGAACCCATGGAGGGCGGAGGCAATCAGTGTTGAGAGAACTCCATGACTTCGGTTTGGGAGGTCATTCAGGAATAACAACAACCTATCAAAGGGCCAATAAGCATTTTTTTTGGCCTAAGATGAATGAAGATGTACATATCTTTGTTCAGAAATGTGAAAACTGTCAACTGAATAAGCATGAACATGTGGCAACTACTGAGTTAATACAACCTCTACCGATATCTGATGAAACTTGGTCTAGCGTGCGAATGGATTTTGTGACTGGATTACCCAAGTCAAAGGTTATGAAGTGATCGTGGTGGTAGTTGACCGCTTAACAAAATATTCACACTTTATTTCCCTTTCTCACCCTTATACTGCTACTCTAGTGGCTCAGGCCTTTATGTATCACATTTACAAGCTTCATGGTTTACCTGCCAACATAGTTTCTGATAGAGATCCATTGTTTACCAGTTGATTCTGGAAGGAACTAATGAGCAAGTTTGGAGTTAAGCTAAACATGAGTTCAGCCTACCATCCCCAATCTAACGGGCAAATCGAATAAGTAAATCAATGTTTAGAAAGTTACCTTCGTAATATGGTCTTTGACAAGCAAGCAAAATAGATGGACTATCTCTCTTTGACCGAGTGGTGGTATAACACCAGCTGGCTTAGTACTATTAAAATGTCACCATTCGAAGCTTTCTATGGATACTCTCCACCTCAATTCACTTTAGGAAGCATTCCCAAGAGCCAGGTGGAATCAGTCAACACTTTTCTGCAGGATAGGCAAATCCATACTGGCCCAATTGAAGTTGAATTTAAAAAGGGCTCAATAAAGGATGCGCAAAAATTAAGAGAAGCGAGCGCAAATTTGCTGAACGAGACTGGGTTTATCTAAAATAGCAGCCCCACCGTCAAATCGCAGTGGCAGGAATGCGAAACCAAAAGCTGGGTTCCTAGTACTATGGACCTTTTGAGGTGGTACAGTGCATAGGTACCGTTGCATATAAACTCAACTTGCCTCCCGGTTCACTCATACACCTTGTATTTCACGTGTCTCAACTCAAAGCCAAGGTTGGAGATACCAGGTGGTTTCTCCAGTGATACCACTCACTAGACCAGAAGCCAAATCGGAGCTAACACCTCAGTTGATCTTATCAAGGCGAATGGTGAAGAAACGGAACGTTGCAGTAGCTCAAATTTTGGTACAATGGAGAAATCAAAACTCTGACGACGCAACATGGGAAGACTATGAGAGCATGGCGCAGCGATTTCCTGATTTTATTTGTGAGGTCACGAATGCTGTTAAGGAGGGAGGAATTGGGGGCGACCGCTGGATTTAAAAGAGAAGAAGAAGGAAGGTTTAAACATGGAGAGGCTGACAGTGGGTCCCAGGGTTCAACTAATAAACATGATGGACCGTTAGAAGGAGCTGCGCCGTTAGAAGGAGGTGCCGCTGTTGATAGGACCCCACTAAATAGAAAACAAAGAAGTCAGTCAGAGGGAAACTGGAACTAATTCTCGCTGAGTTGTCATAGTCTGAGTGATGTAAGAATATTACTTAACCAAATTCTGTTATTTCTGTTGTAATGTAATCGCCTATATAAGGCCAGTGTAATCATGAAACAATTTATGAAATGAATAAACCAATTTCTTGAATTTTCACTTGTTCTATTCCAAGTACCATTCTTTCGTATTCTCAATTTTTACCAAATTCTGAATTCTCTTATCTCCAATCAACTCAATTCAAGTTCGATTAGCTGCTGGGATCTAAGACCGTAGCATTCTCCCTTCCAAAGGGTGGCTCCACGATTTAGACGAAGCGATATTTCTCAGAGAAAGCGATCTTTCCCACACCCTCCACTTTCATTCAATCCCTTTCTCTGCTTCGACCATCGTTTTTTCTTATAGAAAATGATATTTTCCCTCTTCAGCCCTCCAATAACGAGACAAGTTGTTTATTCTCCAGTTGTATCCGAATCAGAGAGGAAGGACTGAGAGAAATTGGGGATGTAAAGCTGGATCGAGGAGAAAAAAGTAGTGCCAGTACGGTCTGATTCGACTGATTCGGTCAATTCCAGTACAGTTTTTCTGATTCAAGGCAAAGTGTATCTAGATGGGTAAGTTGATTGACAACTGGTTCAAGAGATTTGTTATATTATGGAAATTAGCTTAAATATTCTGTCATTCTTGGAACAAGTTAAAAATAGTGTTGGTAATGTCTAATTTGTGTCTAATCATTTTGATGACTAATAGTGTGGAAATAGCTTAAATATTTTGTCATTGTCTCTCATTCTGTCATTTTTCAAATGTAAATAAAAAATTCTATTATTTCAGGGGCTTCCTCAATATACTGTGCTCTTCTGAGATGTTTTATCTTAAATAATACTAATAGCTGTATTTGATACTTGGCATAATCGATAATCTTTTTTCTTAGAATTTTATGTTCTTACTTTTCTGAAGCTTCTTTTAGTTTTGAAACAAATATTAATTTTTGTCTGGGTTATGATGGATGTATTATAGGTAGCTGTTTTACTTGGGTGCTTAGAGGAGTCCAGATCAGGCTTGTTGGTACAATACTAGTAGGATGAACAGTGTTGGTAAATAGTACGGTACAGTCATACCATCCGATATGAGTCTGTATGAGGTTTACTGTAGAAAGGTAGATTGCCAATTTTTCAAAAAAAAAGAAAAAAGAAATTAGTAGCCAAACTTTGCAAGTGTCAATATGCTTGGTGGATATTGAGTACTATTTATGTTCATTTCTATACTAGAATGTTAGTATTTGGCATGAACATAAACAGAATTACAAGAAACTTGAAACTTGAAACCAATTAGACTATGTAATTTAGATGGTCAAAATAGCTATGAATATTGGATAGGTCAGTGGTTTGGCATGGGCTTCGTACTGAGGTTTATGTGGGTATATATAGGTGAAAAAGGATACTAATTCTTTGGCTGTGTTCACAACATAATTGGTGATTCAGATTCTTTGAGTGTGGTCACAACATAATTGGTGATTCAGTTTATACGTTAGTTTATCTATATCATTTCTAATTATATCTTTCTTTATAAAAATAAAGACATTTTTTCTTGTTTATCTATATCATGAATCAAATGTTATAAAGTTCATTAATAATGGTAGCTAGATTGAAACTTCTTGTTGTGAATGATTTGTGAACGAGTATAATTTTTGCGAATGATTATAATTTTTCTAATGGGTAGATTTTTTAATTGGTAAAGACCCAACTATTCATATTGGTATGTCTGTATATGATACTGTAAACAGTCAATTCTAGCATAGGTGCTCACAGAAACTAGAAGGCGAATGGACTGGTACTGGTACGACTCATTGTAAGCTGTAGTAGGTCACGTCATTGATTTGAATATAGAAGGCGAATGGACTGGCAAAAATAAAACATAGGTGCTCACAGAAACAGATGCGTACCGGACTGGTACAGTCAGCTGCTGGTACGCCAGGAAGACAGCAGATAAACATATTGATACCAATTCAATTTTCTCAATTTGCTTTATTTGATTTCAAAATTACTTTGTTCTCACATTTTCTAATCAGAGCCTACCTGATTGTTGATTAAGTTAAAATAGTGCTATGTGCCTCAACTTAAATTGTTGTTGGAATAGAGGAGAAACTATGAATAACACACTGTGCTAGTGGTGTTCCTGGCACTAGTCTATGTGAGAGATCTGACATGGATTTTTCTTCAGAAGTGTTTGTTATCCTGATTGTGTGCATAGTCATGGGTCTCTTTACGAGCTTCTATACCAACTTTCCTCTGTGGAATTATTTTGTGGCATATCTCTTGTACTTGTTTTCACTCGTACTTGTTTATGTGTTAGATTATAAGTTCAGCTGGTCATAGGATCTGGCACGAGAAAATATCATTTTTTTTCAATGCTAAGAAAGTTAATTTCCAATTTTTTTTGTACCTAACATGTTGTGATCTCTTGAATATTTTGTAATGTTGTATGATGATTGAGGGTTTTAATACCTTATGCCTTTCATATCTCATCATACTTCATATTCTATATTTTCGTTTTTAAAGTCTAAATTGCCGATCCGAACCGCTCAACATGATATCTATACTAAAATATACTTGGAGATGAAATTTTATAATTTTTGGAATTTTTACTATTTTTTAAGATAGGTACAAAATCACTGTTTTAGAACGGTCCAAAAATAGTGATTTTGTATCCATCTTAAAAAATAGTAAAAAAATTTCAAAAATTATAAAATCCATCCCCAAGTATATTTTAGTGTGGATATCATGTTAAGCGGTTCAGATCGGTAATTTAGACTTTGAAAATGAATATATAAAATATGATGTATGATGAGGTCTGAAAGACACGAGGTATTGGAACCCTCCTCGTGATGATTATAGTTAATTTGAGTGACCACTGGGCTTTTACATGATGGTGAATTTGAGTGAATTTCTAGTATCGAATCAGATGAAGCATCCGGATTGATTCAATTTCTTATAGTTCAGGTGCAGTTATGTTTATATTTGAGGGCATTTTTGTAAATGTATGGAAAATAAAGAAAAAAAAATAGTTTATAATTTAAAAGAAGTGAATACATGTTTCGATAGCCATTGCAATAGTTATGTGCAAATCAAACATGGTAATGACACATTCTTTGGAATACGGAAGCCACAGTCATGCGTGAATCAAATATGATAATAGCACATTCTCTGAAATAGTATTCCTTGACATTACATTTTCTGAAATCTTTCTATTTCTTTAAATAGTCTATAGCGCAAACCAAAACACTCTCTCAGGACAAGTTTTATGTTTTTCAACAAATCAGAGGTTGAATAAAAAAAGTTATCAAAAGTTATCTCAAAAACCAGCTTTAATTTCACAATTTATCAAAACTATATAGTACGTGCTTTATCATTCTTTTGAGTCCTATCGATAGCATGAAATATACAAATCCGCATTTTAATAGTTTTGCCGATATTGAGATATAAGTTTGCTCTTTTTTCTTCATTTCAGACTTTCTTACAACAATCACTAATACAGAAAACATGACCATACACAGTCCAAATAACTAATGTCACACGGTTACACGACCGTATTAGCAGGCATCGTGTACGAATAAGGAGTACTTTGTACACGGTTTTCGAATTGTATCTATATAGACCTAACATACACGATTAATAAATTCCAACCATGTCACATATAAAAAAAGCACCGAAAATGGTGGTTTCTACACGGCCAAATTAACCGTGTACAATAACTATGTTTATATACATATTTTCTACAAGTCATCTATGTATTATTTTGGACACCGTACACAGATTGTTGCTTAGAACTATGTATGATTTTGCTTTGTTTTTTTTACGATTTACAATTGGCCAACACCCATACTTGCTAGCCATTAAACATACAATTAATTACACATCCATAATTTAAATAAATATTCAACATCATAGCATACAAAAAATAATCAATTGTATTCATTCAACATTCAACAAACATAAATATTCAACACAACATACATAAATCAATCATATTCATTCAACATTCGACAAACAAGTATAATTCACATCCATAATATACATTATACATACAATTTACATCTTCAACATTTCATCAAGAGAGCCTCTGAGAGCTACTAATTAAAACAAAACGTCGAAACCCTAACATCTCGAGGTAAGAAGAAAATAAAACAAAACATTAAAGAAAACAAAACCTAACATTTTAGCCTTGTACACGGTTCCCATGTCAGTTTCTGCTTTCGGCTCGACTAATCAAGATTTGCCATTAGTTTCATCATTCTCTATCATAATTTGCAAAGTAAATTCAGATCATGCAACAAACATACATATATAGCCAGCAAGTACATTAAGAACTTCACACAAAACATGTTATTTTTCTTCCCTTCAACTTTACATAACAGCCTTCAACAACTTTAATTTAACCCATATATATACATCATCATGGCAAAAACAAATTAAAGCCAGTTTATACTCGATCAGTTTCATATTTGTTTTTTCAAGCCTAACTCAAGATAAATCGAAACATAAAAAATTAACACACAAATTAAAAGATTAATTACCCTCTTATAAATTGGAACTTAAAAGATTAACAAACAAATTAAAAGATTACCCTCTTATAAATTGGGGTGGATGCTAGACTCCAGTTTATACTCCAACTCCAAATTCTCCGACTCCAAATTTTCTGCATCCTTTGTTATGTATCTCCACAGGGGTACAATAACAAACACAAAGAGACACAAACCAAAGGAGGAGGAAATACTTCGTTTTATGTCTTTCACAATTATATTAGTCTTGTCCTCCTACTACGAATCCTTCTTACTCATTAAAAACCTAGCTAACGGAGTTTAGAAAGAAAAATTGAACTGAGTTAGAAAATTAGTGGTTATCACACTGGTGCCAAAACTCTAAAGAGACATCGGTATTATATATGAAACCCTAAGAGAGAAGTGAAGAGGGAGCCGGAGAGACCAATCGAGGAGTTAAGAGTTATTTGCTTGGACTTGGAGCGGTGGAGTTATTGAGAATTATTAAAGACAGGGCAAAATTCCAAGAAGCGCCAAAAAAGTAAAAACCCTACCTATTAATCTACACGGTTAAAAAAAACAACCATGTATAATGAACTTAAACAGACACGGGTCCTTCCTAAACTATGTATAATTTACAAAAATAGGCGCGAAAAAAACAAAAATCCTAATTCAAAGGGGTTTATACATGGTCGTTTCTCTAGAACCGTGTACGATAATTAATATTTATATATAAATGCTTCGGTTTTTACATTTTCAAAATCAAAATGGTTGATACAAAACCTTTCAACATTTAATCTATAATAAAATGTACTTGGAGACTAAATTTTATATTTTTTGGAATTTTTTTACTATTTATTAAGCTAGTTGTAAAATCGTTGTTTTCAATGATCCAAAAGAATTTCACTGTTTATTAAAATCAACGCTTTTAAAACTGACTTAATAAATAGTAAAAATTCAAAAAAATGTAAAATTTGGTCTCCAAGCACATTTTAATATAGAAATCACATCTAACTGTTTGAATCGAATGTATAGACTTTGAAAATAGAAAAACCATTGGTTGCACCACGGGGAACAAATGTTTTGATATTAGCCAACCTCTCTCTCTCTATATATATATATGTATACATTTTGTGTGTGTGTGTGTGTATAGATGGGCTATTGTGCTTTGGAAAGTAAAGCGAACATGTTACTTCAGACTCGTCTACAAATTTTCAAAGTCCAAACAGTCGATCCAAACCGTTAGAGGTTCAATCTCTATTAAAATCTGCTTGCATACCAAATTTTATATTTTTTGGAATTTTTTTACTATTTATTAAGCCACTTTGAAAATTGCTGATCTAGGTGAACAGTAAAAACAGTGCAACAAAATTCTGAACCATGTGATTAGCAATTTTCAAAGTGGCTTAATAAATAGTAAAAAAATTCCAAAAAATATAAAATTTGGTATGCAAGCAGATTTTAATATAGATTGAATATCTAACGGTTTGGATTGACTGTTTGGACTTTGAAAATCTGAAAACGAGCCCGAAGTAAAACGTTCACTTTACTTTGCAAAGCTTAATAGCCCATCTCTCTCTCTCTGTATATATATATATATATTATAGATAGACTATGGTGAGTTGTGCAATTTACTTCACACTCATATTCTCATTTGAAAATCCAAACCATTGATCCGAACCGCTCAACATGATCTCCATATTGAAATGTGCTTAGAGACTAAATTTTACATTTTTTTGGAATTTTTTACTATTTATTAAGCCACTTTGAAAATCGCTGATTTGTGTGAACAGTAAAAGACAGTAAAATCTTCAGGACCATTGGATCAATGATTTTCAAAGTGGCTTAATAAATAGTAAAAAAAATCCAAAAAAAAATGTAAAATTTGGTCTCCAGGCACATTTCAATATGGAGATCATGTTGAGCGGTTTGGATCGGTTGTTTAGATTTTCAAAATAAAAATATGAGCGTGAAGTAAAAATCACCTCTTACTTCACAACTCACCATAGCCCAGCTCTATATGTGTGTGTGTGTGTGTGTGTGTGTGTGTGTGTATGTATATATATTTTAATATTCGTGTTGCTAGTCAGTAATTAAAGAATCATGAAATGAACATCAATCCAAATAACCTTGCTACTACTAATTTCATCAAGATTCTGAAGGTTATTCACAACTTTTCTCAATCGAGGAACCTCCTATAGAGATAATTTGTCTCATATCCATGCAAAGGTTTCTCTGCTAAGAAAAGCTGTGATTAAACCTTCATATTTTGATGATAAAAAAACAGTTGCTAGTTATTGAATATTGATTTCCCTCTTCTCCGTCTAATCGGGGTTGTCTAGTCGTATAGCTCATCATAGTTCCTCTAAGTGCACACGAGGGGGAAATAATGAAGATGAGAGACGAAGACTAGATCAACACCGATCAGAGGGAAGAAAGGGAAAATGAAGAGCAAATGAAGAGGCAAATTAAGAGAGGGGGCTTGACTTAAATGTAGCAAGTGTGTGTGTGGAGAGGCGGTTGAGGGGTGATCTTTACAAAAGAAATAAATACTAATAGAGGTTATGATTGGGAGACGTGATAAGCCATTTTTATATACACCTTAAGATAGGGTTTGACCTTCAAAACTGCACCAAATTTCTTGTATTTATGCTTAGTTTAGTGTCAAATACATCCAATAACCAAGTTATTGTCAAAGTCTATTTAAATTATACGAAATGGAGCAAATTGTAGATCTTCTCGCAAGCTTTCTGAAAAGTGGTAGAACACGTATTGAAAACGGAGTTACGGATCATGATTTATACTCGTTTGAAGTTTGGTTCACTGGAAATTTCTAGAGCCTCCTGCGGCCTGTACAGGAATTTTGTGCGGGCCCACAAACCATTTTCTGCGGGTCGCAGAAAATCTGTGCGGGTCGCAGAAAATCTGTGCGGGCCGCACAACTAGCCGCACAGAATCACAGATGTGACACACAGTTCATATTTTGGCCATATCTTGGTCATACGAACTCTGATTTGGGTGAATCAAAGCTTGACAGAATCAGGAAAAAAAGATCTACAACTTTTATTAAGGAAATAAATCCAAATTCGGAATGTAGAATTTTGTGCAACCGCACCAGCCTGAAAAACTGCTAAATATGAAAGTTAGTGGGCTTAGTGGGTGCCGAAATAGAACAACTTGATCCCCAAGTTTAGAAAATGCTATATAAGGTTAAGGAGACAACAGGAGAAATGATCACTACTCATCAAGGAAGATTCTAAGCCATTACTCTCTGCGGTGATCAAAGTTGCGAATTTCGAAGGAAGGGAAGGAAGAAATCGAGATTTTGCTTGAGCGACAAGGGAAGAACTTGGGTAGGAACTAGGATATTGGTTATATTCTTTTCTCTTACGTATTTTCTTAGTTTTTACCATGTTTATTTTGTATTTTCTTGTGAATACTAAAGCACCCATGAGATGCTAGATTTCCTCTCTAGGGACTTAGGCATTAAACATGAACTTGTGTTAATTTCTAATTTGTTTTATTCTCTCTTTATGATAATTGTTTGTTTGCATGATTTATTCTTGTTGATTGATAAGTTCTCGCTAATTGCATAATATGTGTACTTGATAGATAGTATCCCATTTAGGTTTTACAACTTGAATTGCTAATGATCAATTGCTTGATGGTACCTTACTATGTACTTGAATTATTTTAGGGTTTAAGATTAGCAACACACCATTCTAATCTTTATCCGGAACCACATAAATTTATGGTTAGGTTAGGGTGAATGACTTAATTGTGAAGCCTAAAACCTAATTGGGAGCCCTAGGTTAGATTAGACATTGATATATTGTTTGTGTGCATGTACTGTTAAATATCCCTATTAGGATCGTGACAGCCCTAAAACTAGAGGAACATTAATTCATCGCACCAAAATAGTTGTATCAATACTTAGTTGAAATAGGCTAACACGAGCTTAAATCTAGGTAGTTAGGGTGAAGTACTTAATCGTGAAATCTGAATTATCTAGGCACATCATAAGGTTAGAAACCCCATCAAAGTAAACATGAATTTAGAGATTAAATAAATGAGAAATTAACCAATGAATTGTAAGCCAAAAGCCCCCAGACTTCTCCAATTCAAATCACATCCGAATTTTAATTGCTTTGCTACGAACTTTTAATTTTCATTAAAAACAAAATTACACAAAACCCCCTTTTTACTTTTATTGTTTTATTTTAAAAGTAGTTTACTGTAGTAAAAATTAGTATTTCCCTACCTCTCTGCTGATCGACATCTACATACTACAATCGATAGGTTGTGCGCTTGAAACTAACCTATTTATTGTGTACGAAGGTTTATAAATTTTAAAAGTTAAAAGTGTATTAAATTTGCCCTATATTTCAATACCTAAAATACACAACAAGACCCGAATGAATCGTACACGACTTAAACAAAAAAAATAGTGTTTAAAAACTGAGCAAAAGAATACACAGTCATTTAATAAAAGACCGTGTATGAAATGGCACAACCGTACACAATTCCTTATTAACGAACCGTGTACAAATAAATGTAACTTACGGACACAGTTCGAAACTTTCAGACCGTGTATGTATGTGAGAAATTTTTTTCGCGCGAGCACCTCCTCCCATTACACACTGTTAATCTGGAATTTTTTGACATCCGTGTATGATATGCCGTGTATGGTCGAGGATTCTGTACTAGTGATTGATTAATACCAAATATATTAATTTGTGCAAATGACTTGTTAAAAAAATATCTCCAATTTCATCCTAGAATGATAAAAAAAACCGAAATTTTATTAATATATAAAAAATCATCAAATTTAAAAGAGTACCCCAACTTTCAACAAAATTCCAAAAATAACCTTTCCGTTGTTATAAAATAAAGAAAAGAGTAATAAACAAGATAGATAACACATAAAATATGACAATCTCTTTATTCATAAATTTCTCATGTGTACAATACAAGATTACAATGCTTCTATTTATAGGCCACAAATTGTAAATGAAAAGTCATTACAATAATAAATAAGACATTGAATTCTAAATAGTAGTGGGATATGAATTCCAATGGTAGTGGGGTAGTGGTGAAGTGAATGAGGATTAATATTGAGAGTTACAAAATATATGGATCATCCATTATATTCATAACACTCCCATTGGATGTCCATTACATAAGAATATGCATCATTAAAACCTTACTAGGAAAAACCCTATGGGATAAAAACCTAGTAAAGGAAAAAGAGTACATTATTCTTTTTAACACGCAACTACAACCTTACAAGGAAAATGTAGTGCATATTAACTCCCCCTCCCCCTCATGACAACATCAATCAAGATTTTTAAGTCGGCGAACTCTAATATTACGAACTAGTTTTTCAAATATTGTAGTAGGGAGCGCCTTAGTGAATAAATCTGCTAGATTCTCACTTGAACGGATCTGCTGAACATTAATAGTATTATCCTTTTGGAGATCATGTGTGAAAAAGAATTTTGGCGAAATATGTTTTGTTCTATCTCCTTTAATGTATCTTTTCTTTAATTGAGCAATACATGCAGTATTATCTTCATATATGATCGTCAGGATCATTTCTCTAGAAGACAAGCCACATGTCTGATGAATATGCTGAATCACAGATCTTAACCAAACACATTCTCGACTTGCTTCATGTATTGCTAAAATTTTGGCATGATTAGAAGAAGTGGCTGTTATAGTTTGTTTCACAGATTGCTACGAAATAGCTGTTCCACCACATGTAAACAAATAGCTCGTTTGAGATCGGCCATTATGTGGATCAGACAAATATCCAGTATCCGCATAACCAATTAAATCTGATTTGGAGTCATTTGAAAAAAAACAATCTCATATCCATTGTACCTCAGAAATAGCGAATTATATGTTTAATTTTATTCCAATGTCTTCGCGTAGGAGAATAACTATATCTTGCTAATAAATTTACGGTAAATGATATATCCAGTCTTGTATGTCTAGCAAGATACATAAGTGCTCCTATTGCACTAAGATATGGTAATTCGGGACCAAGTAGTTCTTCTTCATTTTCTCAAGGTCTAAAATGATCTTTGTTGACATCTAATGATCTTACTGTTGGGTTTTGAGGCTACCCACAGCCATTAGGCTTAAGCTGCAGAAAGACCGTAAAACAAAATTTTTACTTCTAACTTAAGCCAAAAGGATTGAAGTGGTATGTCGAATAATCTACCGAGAGTTACATACCTGTTCAATTCTTTTCTTAGATTAAAAACCGTAAGTAAAACTTTACTCATTCAGATCATAGATTAAGTAGTATGTCGGATAACAACCGAGAGTTACATACCAGATTAATCATGTATAGACCCAAAGTAGTAAAATCGTATTTGTATTTTAATCAGTTTATAGATCTACTCCTTTGATTGATTTCTAAAAGATTAAATCTATTTAACAATTAAATAGATTAATATAACATTTCTTTACCTTACTTCCAAATTCAAATTGGAATGCAGTCTGACCCGGCTATCTGACCCGGTTAAGCAAGCACCAAAATTATAGTGCCTCTATCGGTTGTCCACCAGGAACTAATCGAGAGAGCGGTTTATTTCTTTTACCAGAAATACCGTAAACCGCGAAATCTGACAAAAACACTATTCATGAGAAAAAGCAAATAATAATTACGACTCTCGTAAAATATTATTTCTAAAACCCGTAAACTCTGATTAGAACGAATCTGAGAAAAGAGAGAATTATCGTTCGATCGGATCGAATCGGTATTTTGGAAATTGGAATGAATTCTCTCTTAACTTTGATTACATATTTATAATCTTTTTTCAACCGCCATATCAAGCTTTGATGATTTATATGCTTTCCAAATTTAAGTCGGCAAATTGAGTCGGCAAAAATCAACGGCCAAATTTAATCGGCAAAATTTTAGCAAAATGAAATTACCATTTTGCCCTTGGCCCATTAAGGCTTGATTAATTTTGGGCTTTGATTTGGGCTTTTGATTTGGGCCTTTAATCTTTAATTAGTGATTTATTCTTAATGGGTTTTAAGCCCAAAATATAAATCCAATAATTAAATATTCTAAGTCCAAATCAAATACATATTTTCTCGATCGTTCGTTCGGTAACTTTTATGCAACGTGTCAAACACGTTCATAAATTAACCAATGTTTCTGCTTGTCATTTAAATTACATTTATAATTTAATTATATCATATATAATTAATTTTATCCATCTTATTATTAATTATAATCATTATAATTAATCAACAAGATTCTCCGACTAGTTCCTATATGGTGTGACCCAATAGGATCTGTGTTATGTTGGCAAATAGAATTAAAACTATTTTAACCTCTATTTATCATAGGTGGCACCTGGCAAGTACATTATGACACCAATTACACAGATGATGCTGTACCGTACAATATCATGATCCAGTAAACGATTTACTTCGTGTTAATTCTTTTGTCTCATAGCTATCAGATTAGTTTCAAGGTAGGTGTGTGTCATCCTTGCAAACTTAATCTTTTCTTGATCCTGAATAGATTATAAAATATGTTTACTCTTGTAATCATACTGGATCCAGATAATCATATTCTATCAAGGGGCCCAGTGATGCTATAGCTCGTATTGAGATACGAGTGACAATAGTACTTTTGATAAACCATCTTTTCCTCCGCATAAGCTATGTATACCGAAAAACTACCCTTATAGCTACTTTTTACGGATAGCGTTAGATAGCAATCACACATATACATCTCTTATGTAGGAAAAATGAATATCTCATACTTTAGAACTTAACACTAAAATGAAAACATTAATGACACAAACACAATTCCATTTAATGTTTCATTTGGGGTCTGTCAAATATCATGTTCTCTAACATGTATCTGTGTGATTAAAATGACAACTCTTTGTCTATGGTTTGTAAAACTTAACCATCATTTAATCCACACACTAACCTTATCGCGGTAGTTAGTGTTCCTGCTAATTACCTTGGTAGAGACTTTTTAAGAGTATTATCATCTATATTATGAAGTTTCACAATTCCAGTCATGAACTCGAAATGATTCATAAATTCAATAATACTCAAGGTAACAAAATGATTAAACATTCAATTCATGAACAAAGCTTTATATAACAAATTTATTGTATTATTGACTTCTAGATTATTACAAACTAACAATCTCCCACTTAAGCTAGGAGCCAATCATCGTAGGCCCTATCTTATACAAATCTCTATTTTCTAAAAATCTCATAGATCTAAAGAAAATCTCATAGCCAATCTCCTATGTGTCTCAGACCCATAGAAGCAGTATGCATCTGATGCTTGGCTTGAGGAAGAGGTTTTGTAAGTGGATCAGCTGTGTTGCTGGCTGTGTCAACTCTACAGATCTTTACGTCACCTCTATTTATGATTTCTCGTATGAGGTGATAACGGCGTAGAATATGTTTGGATTTTGAGTGCGATCTCGGTTCCTTGGCCTGAGCTATAGCTCCATTGTTGTCACAGTAGAGGTCCACAGGGCCTTGAACACTGGGAACCACTCCTAGTTCGCTAAGGAACTTCTTAATACATAAACCTTCTTTTGCTGTCTCGGATGCTGCTATGTACTCAGCTTCGGTGGTTGAGTCTGCAGTAGTTTCCTGCTTTGAGCTCTTCCAGCTCACAGCACCACCGTTGAGTATGAACACATACCCGGACTGTGATCTCGAGTCGTCTCGGTCAGTTTGGAAACTTGCGTCTGTGTAACCATTTACCACGAGTTCTGAGTCACCACCGTAGACGAGAAACATATCCTTAGTTCTTCTCAAGTACTTAAGGATATTCTTTGCAGCAATCCAGTGCTCCATGCCTGGATTAGCCTGATATCTACTCGTAACACTCAAAGCGTACGAGACATCAGGGCGAGTGCACAACATGGAGTACATGATAGAGCCAATAGCCGAAGCGTATGGTACTTTACTCATGTTGCTTCGCTCATCATTTGTCGAAGGACACTGAGTCTTGCTAAGCTTTGCGTCATGATTCATTGGCAGGTATCCCCTTTTGGAATCCTGCATGCTGAACCGATTCAGCACTTTGTCAATGTATGTGCTTTGACTCAATCCTATGAGTCTTTTCGATCTATCTCTATAGATCTTGATGCCTAATATATAGACTGCCTCGCCCAAGTCTTTCATCGAGAACACTTTCTTTAATGAAGACTTGGCTTGTTGCAATAACGGAATATCATTTCCCATCAGGAGTATGTCGTCTACATATAAGATTAGAAAGGCGATGACACTCCCACTAGTTTTTCTGTACACACAAGGTTCTTCTTCGCATCTGACGAAGTCAAACTTTTTGACTTCCTCGTCAAATCGAAGATTCCAACTCCTTGATGCTTGCTTCAATCCATAAATGGATTTAAGAAGCTTGCACACCTTCCCAGCATTCTTTGGATCTTCAAAACCCTTGGGCTGTATCATATACACGTCCTCTTCTAAATTTCCATTTAAGAAGGCGGTTTTGACATCCATTTGCCATATTTCATAATCATGAAATGCGGCAATTGCTAGGAGCATCCGAATTGACTTAAACATAGCCACGGGCGAAAAAGTTTCATCATAATCTACACCGAGAATTTGTTTGAAACCTTTCGCTACTAGCCGTGCTTTGTATATAGTCATATTACCATCCATGTCTGTTTTCTTTTTGAAAACCCACTTGTTATTTATGGGTTTTACCCCATCAAGTGGTACAACTAGGTTCCAGACCGTGTTGTCATACATGGATTGTATTTCGGATCTCATGGCCTCCAGCCATTTTTCGGAGTCGGGTCTATCCATTGCTTCCGCATAGGTCAGTGGATCTTCAGTGTCAAACACTGAAATCTCGTGTAGTCCCATGTACCTTTCAGGTGCATGGACTATCCTTGCTGACCTACGTAGCACTTGTTCTTCTGGCTGTTGAACTTCATCCACAACTATTTGTGGGTTCAGTTCTACTTCAACTTGAGTCGAAGTATCTGAGCTCGGGACTAGAACCTCTTCCATAACTACTTGTGGATTTGGTTCTTCCAGATGCTCATCAGCTGAAGTAACAAGTGGTGGGTTTATCTGATCTTGTTCAGATATTATATTGTGTGATGTATCTTGAACTTCTTCAAGTATTACATTACTCCCACTACTTCCTCTTGTAAGAAAATCTTTCTCCAAGAATATACCATTACGAGCAACAACTATTTTGTTCTCGGATTGGTAATAGAAGTAATATCCTCTCGTTTCCTTAGGATACCCTACGAAAAAGCATTTATCAGATTTAGGACCAAGTTTGTCAGACGTCAGGCGTTTGACAAATACTTCGCAACCCCAAATTTTAAGAAAAGATATGTTTGGAACTCTTCCAAACCATAACTCGTACGGAGTCTTTTCTACTAATTTAGATGGAACCCTATTTATCGTTAGTGCAGCAGTTTCTAGTGCGTGGCCCCAAAATTATTTTGGTAGAGTGGCGTTACTCATCATGGAACAAACCATGTCTAACAGAGTTCGATTCCTTCTCTCAGAAACACCGTTCCATTGCGGTGTCCCTGGAGGCGTGAGTTGTGAGACTATCCCACATTCCTTTAAGTACGTTTTAAACTCATAACTTAAGTATTCGCCTCCACGATCTGATCGTAAGGCTTTAATACTTTTATTCAGTTGATTTTCTACTTCAGCCTTGAATTCCTTGAACTTTTCAAAAGATTCAGACTTATGTCTCATCAGGTAGACATAACCATATCTACTGTAATCATCAGTAAAAGTGATAAAGTAGTAATAACCGTTTCTTGTACAAGTACTCATAGGTCCACATACATCGGTATGTACTAGACCTAATAAGTCACTTGCCCTTTCTCCCTTTTTAGAAAAAAGCGCTTTGGTCATTTTTTCTCGTAAACAGGATTCGCATGTGTTAATTGATTCAAAATCAAATTTACCAAGAAGTCCTACTTCTTGTAATTTCTTAATGCGTTTCTCGTTTATATGACCAAGGCGACAATGCCACATGTAAGTCGTACTTTCATGAGATGTTTTGAGTCGTTTGTTATTATTAATGTTAAACACAGGTTTATCCATTTCCAGCATATAAAGACCATTTATCATATAAGATGATCCATAATATAATTCATTTTTATAAATAGAACAACGCTTGTCTTTTATAACAAATGAAAAACCATTCATCTCAAAACATGAGATTGATATGATATTTCTGGAAATGCTAGGAACAAAATAAACATTTTCTAGTTCCATTACAAGCCCGCTGGGCAAACACAACTCTATACTACCGACTGTAATGGCTGCAACACTTGCTCCATTTCCAACTCGGAGTTGTACTTCCCTATTGCCAAGTTTCCTTCTATTCTTTAATGCCTGCATATTTGAACAAATATGAGCACATGATCCAGTATCTAATACCCAACCATTAATAGAGGTAGCAACATTAACTTCAATAACATAAATACCTGAGGTTGAAGCCTTGGAGACCTTTCCAGACTTTACATCCTCCAGATACTTGGGGCAATTTCTCTTCCAATGACCTTTGCTATTACAATAATAACAGTCAGAGGAAGCAGAGACCTTTACCTTGAGAGCGTTCTGTTTAGGAACCTGCTTCCCTTTGCCCATGTACTTCGGAACCACTTTATTCTTTGCCTTATTGATATTTTTCTTACTCGCTTGGATCATGAGAACAGAAGAACTTTTCTTCATGTCTCCATCTGCGATCCTAAGCATCCCCTGCAGCTCCTGTAAGCTCCTGTCCATCCCAAGCATGTGGAAGTTCATGATGAACCCCGAAAAGTTGGGTGGAAGCGAGTTCAGGATAATATCCGTAGCAAACTCTTTGCTCAACGGACTATTAAGCTTATGCAGCTGCTCAATATCACTCGTCATACGGAGCATATGAGTGCCCATAGAGCCGCTTTCGGCCAACTTGTGACCTAGTAGGGACTTGGTTACCTTGAATCTCTCCACACGTGCCTGCTCTTGAAACATGTTCTTAAGCTGGACACACATGTCGTTGGATTTGGTATCCATGAATCGCCTCTGCAATTCAGGACCCATAATCCCAACTATGAGACTCTGTACATCAAGCTCATCTTCCTTGTGCTTGTTGTACGCTGTTAACTCATCAGCAGTAGCACCTGCTTTGAGTTCATCAGGGTAAGGGGTATTTAAGACATATTCCCTTTTCTCGCGCCTTAGTACGATCGTGAGAGCACGGAACCAATCAGTAAAATTAGTCCCGTCTCCTTTCAGCTTTTCTTTCTCGAGCAGGGAGCGCAACGAGAATGACGTTTCTTTAGACATGTTCTACAATGTTAAATGTAAAGATTTTAGCTTTGTTCATGTAATGTTTTATTTTAACAATAAAACTCCCACTGCAAATCTGTTATATTCCCATTTTGCAGAATGACCAAGATCCCTATCTTTCATTAATAGACAAGTCGATTAAGAAGCTTGCCTATTAATTATTTTTAGGTAAGCAACTCTTTGCTAATCATATCTCTATATGACTCTTGGTTTCGTTAAACATCGTATGTTTTAACGAAGACTTTGCACCGAGCCCAAAACAATTTTGGAAATCACCGGTAAGTAACCTCACTCTATTTGGTTTGTTAAGTCGAACATAACCCTCGACCACCAAAGGTAAAAGGCGACGTCTGCTGAGCAGTCCGTCAACCAATGAACAATGGTTTGAGAAGGATAGAGTAGGAAGGGCATACTACTTAATTAGATGGGTTTGTTTTATGCTTTAAACCTTGTAAGCAACCTTTAAAAGAGGTCTTGCCAGAAAGACAACCGAAGGTATCCACTTCCAGTCTTCCTTTGACTAAGACACACTTTCACATGCTTGACTTTGTTTTAAGTATGTTTATATCGTAAATCTGGTTTTAGACAGTCTTACGGATACGTGAAAAGAGTCTGCCAGAAAGACAACCGAAGGTATCCACTTCCAGTCTTTTTTTGACTAACGACTAATTTCACGGTTCCTTGAAAGCGATAAATCTAATTTATGCATTCCATATCAAAGCAGTAAATCCTATTTATTTATATACGTGACCAAGTTACGTATACATCTTATCAGTTCCTAATTCTTTATTTTGCAGCTATACTCAATTCTTTAGTTATACCGTTTGAAAGCATATAAACAGTTTATATGTTTTTAAAGCAGATATTCTTTTTGGCATATAAAGCAATTTGGTAATGTGACAAAGTTCCTTTTGGGCGAGCCATTAGGACACGAAAAGGGGCTCCCAGGAAAGACCGGGGTCACGAGAACCGCTTTAGAATCGGTCTTTCCTAGACAGAACCATCTCTTTTACGGTGTGGAAATGACAGCTCTTACTCAGGTACTTTATTACTTCATCACAGTCTTCGATGAACTTTACAAAACCAAAGGTTTTCGAAAAGGCGAAAGAATTACATTTTGCCATGCTTCGACAGTAGTAAAGCAATTTGGTAACGTGACAAAGTCCCCTTTGGGCCAGTTTATCAGGACACGTAAAAGGAATAGGATTGGCCAGAAAGAAAACCGCTTTTATCCAAGACCATCTTTCTTTGACTCAACCTTTTTCCTTTTACGGTGGAGATAAACAGTTCTTACTTGGGTACTTTATTGCTTCATCACATTCTTAGATGAACTTTACCACAGTCGAAAGTTTTTGAAAACGAAAACATAAAGAAAACATTAAAGAAAGCTTAAATCTAATTTAACTTTCTCAGTCGGAAAACCGAACCAAGAAAATCTTATTTCTATTCGGTTTTGGACTTAAGCTGCAAATCTAAGAATTAAACCGATACGCGGTATATGCAAACAATTTGCATAAGTTATAACTTTTAGAAAATCAATCAGCAGGAGAGCCTTGCGCTCTGATACCACTATTGGGTTTTGAGGCTACCCAAAGCCATTAGGCTTAAGCTGCGGAAAGACTGTAAAACAAAATTTTTACTTCTAACTTAAGCCAAAAGGATTGAAGTGGTATGTCGGATAATCTACCGAGAGTTACATACCTGTTCAATTCTTTTCTTAGATTAAAAACCGTAAGTAAAACTTTACTAATTCAGATCATAGATTAAGTAGTATGTCGGATAATAACCGAGAGTTACATACCAGATTAATCCTGTATAGACCCAAAGTAGTAAAACCGTATTTACTTGTATTTTAATCAGTTTATAGATCTACTCCTTTGATTGATTTCTAAAAGATTAAATCTATTTAACAATTAAATAGATTAATATAACATTTTTTTACCTTGCTTCCAAATTCAAATTGGAATGCAGTCTGACCCGGTTGCCTCTATCGGTTGTCCACCAGGAACTAATCGAGAGAGCGGTTTATTTCTTTTACCAGAAATACCGTAAACCGCGAAATCTGACAAAAACACTATTCACGAGAAAAAGCAAATAATAATTACGACTCTCGTAAAATATTATTTCTAAAACACGTAAACTCTGATTAGAACGAATCTGAGAAAAGAGAGAATTATCGTTCGATCGGATCGAATCGGTATTTTGGAAATTGGAATGAATTTCTCTCTTAACTTTGATTACATATTTATAATCTTTTTTCAACCGCCATATAAACTTTGGTAATTTATATGCTTTCAAAATTTAAGTCGGCAAATTGAGTCGGCAAAAATCAACGGCCAAATTTAATCGGCAAAATTTTAGCAAAATGAAATTACCATTTTGCCCTTGGCCCATTAAGGCTTGATTAATTTTGGGCTTTGATTTGGGCTTTTGATTTGGGCCTTTAATCTTTAATTAGTGATTTATTCTTAATGGGTTTTAAGCCCAAAATATAAATCCAATAATTAAATATTCTAAGTCCAAATCAAATACATATTTTCTCGATCGTTCGTTCGGTAACTTTTATGCAACGTGTCAAACACGTTCATAAATTAACCAATGTTTCTGCTTGTCATTTAAATTACATTTATAATTTAATTATATCATATATAATTAATTTTATCCATCTTATTATTAATTATAATCATTATAATTAATCAACAAGATTCTCCGACTAGTTCCTATATGGTGTGACCCAATAGGATCTGTGTTATGTTGGCAAATAGAATTAAAACTATTTTAACCTCTATTTATCATAGGTGGCACCTGGCAAGTACATTATGACACCAATTACACAGATGATGCTGTACCGTACAATATCATGATCCAGTAAACGATTTACTTCGTGTTAATTCTTTTGTCTCATAGCTATCAGATTAGTTTCAAGGTAGGTGTGTGTCATCCTTGCAAACTTAATCTTTTCTTGATCCTGAATAGATTATCAAATATGTTTACTCTTGTAATCATACTGGATCCAGATAATCATATTCTATCAAGGGGCCCAGTGATGCTATAGCTCGTATTGAGATACGAGGGACAATAGTACTTTTGATAAATCATCTTTTCCTCCGCATAAGCTATGTATACCGAAAAACTACCCTTATAGCTACTTTTTACGGATAGCGTTAGATAGCAATCACACATATACATCTCTTATGTAGGAAAAATGAATATCTCATACTTTAGAACTTAACACTAAAATGAAAACATTAATGACACAAACACAATTCCATTTAATGTTTCATTTGGTGTCTGTCAAATATCATGTTCTCTAACATGTATCTGTGTGATTAAAATGACAACTCTTTGTCTATGATTTGTAAAACTTAACCATCATTTAATCCACACACTAACCTTATCGCGGTAATTAGTGTTCCTGCTAATTACCTTGGTTAGAGACTTTTTAAGAGTATTAACCATCTATATTAAGAGTATTATCATCTATACTTACACCATCGGAGTGCTCAACGGATGTGATTTATCCATATAAAATCTTTTTAGCACTCTTGCAACGTAATTTTCTTGATGCACAAAAATACCATTTTTAAAATGTTCAATTTGCAATCCAAGACAAAATTTTATTTTTCCAAGATCTTTCATCTCAAATTCTTTCTTTAAACAATTTACTGCCTTTTGAAGCTCTTCAGGAGTTCCAATGATATTTAGATCGTCAACATAAACTGCAATTATAACAAACTCATTTCTAGATCTTTTCATGAAAATACATGGACAAATTGTATCATTTCTATATCCATGTTTCAATAAAAATTCACTGAGACGGTTATACCACATGTGTCTAGATTGCTTTAATCTATATAAAGACTTATTCAATTTAATTGAATAATGTTCTCGAGAACCTAAATTACATGCTTCAGGCATCTTAAATTCTTTAGAAATTTTCATATATATATCATTATCAAGCGAGCCATATAAATAGGCTGTGACAACATCCATTAGGCGCAAATCGAGCCCTTCATGTACTGCCAGACTAATTAAGTATCGAAAAGTTGTTGCATCCACCACAGGTGAGTATGTCTGTTCACAATTTCACCTTTCTCATTTTGTTTTCACGTAAATATCCATTTGTATCCTACTGGCTTCATGCCTTCGGGTATTGGGACTACAGGCCTAAAAACTTTTTGTTTTTCAAGAGAGTTTAATTCTGCCTTAATTGCGCCTTTTTATTTTGGCCAATCATTTCTTTGTTGACATTCATTAATAGATTTTGGTTTATGATCCTCATTGTTCATTACATCTAGCGCTATATTATATGCAAAAATGTCATTAATATCAACTTTATCTCAGTTCCATCTTATTCCATTCATGTATAGTTTATTGAGATCTTTTCATTTTCACGAATTTTATATACTTGAGTTTCTGTTAGAACTCCAATATTAGTTATAATTTAATTTTCTTTTGAATTTTTTTCTGTCATATTCTCAACTTGGCCATTTTCATTCTTTGCTCCTTTTCTTTTTCGAGAATTTTTATCTTTGGAACCGATTGGTCTTCCACGCTTCATGCGTGTCATAATTTCATTAGTTTGTCCAATAGAGACATCAACTTTCATTGGAGCATTAGCAGCTGGTACATGTTATTTGGTTACTTTCTTTGAGTCTGTAAATGCGTCTGGCAATTGGTTAGCTAATCTTTGCAAATGAATTATCTTTTGAACATTTAGTTCACATTCTTTAGTACAAGGATCAAAATGTGATAATGATAATTCATTCCAACTAATGTCTTTCCCCAGCTGATTATTTTCTGCCCCTAATGTTGAAAATTTTGATTCATCAAAATGACAATCGGCGAATCTAGCTGTGAATAAATCTCATGTCATTGGTTCCAAATACTTATTATAGATGGAGATTCAAATCCAACATAAATTTCCAACTTCCTTTGAGGTCCCATTTTAGTGTGTTGTGGTGGAGCAATTAGAACATATATCGTACATCCAAAAATTCTTATATGAGAAATATTAGGTATGTGACAAAAAACTAATTGTAAAGGGGAAGTTTTATTATAGCTAGTTGGCCTGATGTGAATTAGTGTTGCTGCATGCAAAATAGCATGTCCGCAACAAGATATTGAAAGTTTAGACTTCATAAGTAGTGGTCTTGCAATTAATTGTAATATCTTTATGAATGACTCCGCAAGTCCATTTTGTGTATGAAAATGAGCCACATGATGTTCAACATCAATTCCAATAGACATACAATAATCATTGAATATTTGAGAAGTAAATTCACCAGCATTGTCTAGACGTATTTTCTTAATTGGATAATCAGGAAAATGTGCTCTTAATCGAATCAATTGAGCAATTAATCTTGCAAACGCCAGGTTGCGAGTTGATAATAAACTTACATGTGACCAGCTTGTTGATGCATCAATTAAAACCATAAAATATCTAAATGGTCCACATAATGGATGTATTGGTCCACAAATATCACCCTGTATACGTTTTAGAAATGTAAGAGATTCATTTTGTATTTTCGCTGGTGATGGTCGAATAATTAACTTTCCTTGAGAACACGCATCACATGACAATTCATTAGATTGAATAATCTTCTTGTAACGCCACGGCATTTAGGTAATGGACTAAATTAATTACACTATTAAATTAATTAAGAAACCAAATTTAATCCATTTGGTTAAGGAGAATATAATTAAATTAATTAAGAAGCCCAAGCAAAAATTAAAAGCCTAGCCCACAATTCCAAGCCCAATTCCCTAATTAATTTACTAAACCTAATAACCCCTATTTAACCCCCCCCCACCCCACAACCGACACACTCCCTCTCATAAGAAAAAAAAAAAGAATATACTAAACCTTTAGCTACTCACCTTCTTCTGTCGGCCCCAAGATAACCATTTATTTTCAAACTAATTAAATTATTATTTCTTACTTGAGTAAATTAATAATAAATCCATCAAATAAACAAAGACCTAAGGGACATTTATTCTTCTCTATAGTATTTTGTTTCATCTTTCTTTTTGTTTTCTTTTGTTTTCTTTATTTTTTCTCCACAAAAATAAAATAATAAATCCAAGGTATAAACGATGTATAACATCTATACGGCTTGGTTTGATTCTTGTTCTTTCTTTTATTTTGATCTTTTCATAATCCGACCTATAATTGGTGCAAAACACCTACACGGGTCATGTTACGATAACTCCAAAGGGAACCTTAGATGTTCCAATGGTTGAAGTAACAATAACTTCGAATCTTATACAATGATTCTATTAATTCTTTCCCGCAATTCATTTCCCTTTTCAATTAAAAATGACTAGTTTTACAAATATACATAGATAATATTATAATTTTCTTTTCTCAATTCATTTACTTATTTCAATTAAGTCATATGAATTAAGTTCCAGCAAGTATACGAAATTCTTTTTATATTTTAAGGTAGTTGACCAAATAAATAAATAACTAGAATATGATGGATATTACAATATAGTAATTTCCTTTAAAAAAAATCTACTTTCCATATTTTTCAATTGAAATTCGGATTCTTTCCTTGTTTGTTAATTCGTTTTCTTTACTTAGGCATAGTGTCTAAATCTGTCGTTCAAATTCAAATGTCCAGATATTTTATTCATATAAATAATAAGATTCCTTCCTAGATTGATCATACAATCTAAAGTTTTAGATATCATTAGATATTTACCTCATTTTATCTCAACCGAATTTAATCTTTATTAAGTTATTTAAACTTAATTTACGCATTTAATTATTATATTATATTTGTTCTTTTGTTTCATTACTTGTCTCAACCGAATTTAATATAACTCATTTATTAACAATTCATTAATAGAGTTAGGTCTCCTATATTAAATAAGCCCTATTAAAATATTTAAACCTTATTTATTTTCCTTCGTTCCTATCTCAACCAAAATTTCTATACCATCTTTATTGAACAATTCATTTATAAGAATTAAGCTTTCTAGATTGAGTAACTTTTTATTTTATATAATATGTTGCCAACATAATTAAATTGGTTAGAATATCTAGTGACTAGTTTCTATTAATACTTCGATTTAATTAGTCGACTTTTTTTGAATTTTAATGATTCCTTTTCATGAGCCTTTATTTTTCTTCTAAGAACTTTAGTAAGTAATTACTGTCGGTTATTTATTTTTCTTCTAAGAATCTTAATAAGTCATTGTTTTCGGTTAGAGTATCTAGTTAGCTTTTCAATTTTAATGATTGCTTATTTTCTTTTATTTATCTTTTATCACGTAACATAGACTTTAGAAAATTACAAATACTTTAAATAGTAAACAAAGAACTCTAGAATAATTAATAAGAAGTACTAACTTAAAGGTAATATATATATATCGTTTAGGTTCAAACTCTGGAGTTCTAGAAGATCTCAAGACGTTTAACGATTTCCCTACGACCACAGGTGCAGGTTTCCTAGACTTTATAAAACTATATTACTTGTATGTTGTCATTCAACTGTTTATTATTGCATTAGCTGATTTATGCATGTTGTTTTCGAACCATTCGGATAACTTGAGTAGAACATAAGTAAATTGCATAAAATGATAGGATTCATATATGACCAATAAACTTGTATGAGTAGGATGTGTTGAGCATGACATTAATTGTATGATTTCATGATTGTATGTGAAGTGAATGGATAATGAAAGTGAACAGGGGCCAATATGCTTGCATATTGGGATGTATACATTGGGTCTAGTGTTCGACTGAACCCTCGATAACGTGACTGTAGGCGAAAGCGGTCCTGTCATAGGTCAAGATCTAGCGTAGGGTGGACTCCCCGTCTAGTGAGACAGCCTCTTGCTGTTGGTTGGACTTCCCAGTGAGTTGGCGGCCTTTCCAATGTTGGTTGGACTTCCTATTGGTTTAGCGAGTAAATAGTTAATTACGGAAAGTGAAAATAATATGAAAGTAGACGTAATAGAAATATATGCATTGCATTAGAGAATACATATGCATTTTATTTCTTATCATATTTGTGAGAATAATATAAAGGTTTTATAAGCTCTGGGCTGGAACTAAATCCCGCACTGAGAGAAGGTTCGATCTCTCACCCGTTCCACTTTTATGTGGGTTTCAGGTAACAAAGATTAAGGATTCGAGCAAGTACAAGAGTGAGACCAAGCGGGAAGGTTTATGATTAATTGCCACATGTTAGTTTATTTTCATGATTCAATAATTGATACATTGAACAGGCATGGTAGTATTGTGTTACTAGCCATGTCTGTTGTGATCGTTTGTTAAACTCTTTTGATTATGAAATAAATGTGGCTTTATTTATATTGTTATTGATAATGTATGTGATGTGCATACGCCTTACGTAGCAATACGTGACGGGTTGTCTCGAGGTGTGACACTTCTGGTTCTGTAATGAATGTCCACATGAGTTCTCTATTATTTTTCGCATCACTATTGATCCGGGATGGCCTAACCGGTTATGCCAAACTATAAACGTATTCTTATATGTAAGCTTCTGGTTTATAATAACATGTGCTTCAATTGCATTAATATATGTGTAATACAAATCGAAGTAAAACATAGACAATTTTTCCAATATGCATTTTTTATCTGAGATTTTGCTAGTTATATAGAGATATTGAACATTTTCTTCATTAGTTGTCTCAACATGGTATCTATTTCGGCAGATATTCTTAAAACTTAATAAATTTCTTTGAGACTTAGAAGAATATAATGCATCATCAATATCAAGTTGAGTTCCTCCATGTAACAACAATGTTGCTCTTCCGGAGCCTTCTATTAAATTTGTACTATCCGAAATAGTACTAACATTGGCTTCTTGCATTACTAAATACGAGAAATATTTTTTATCTTTAAGAATAGTATGAGTTGTTGCACTGTCGATGAGACATATCTCTTCATTATTGATGTCGTTGTTAACCAAATGAATATTCATTCTTTATAGGAACATAAGAAAAGAAAAAAAAACTAATCAATACCAAAGGATGTAATCAAGAATATAATAAATGAGTAGATAGAAAATTTATTTCTTTGAAAAAAAAATTACAATAGATACTCCAACAACAAAAATAAAATTTATTATTATTTTTTTTATCTTATCATCACTAATCTAATAGTAAAATAAAAATTTATTAATCTATTTATTTTATATCCTATCATCACTAATCAAGTGATTAGTTTTTATTTTCTTCGATAAAGAAATCAGCAACATCCAAATGAGTAACAACAAGTTGGCTAATATCGAAATTGTCATCACAAACAAAATTCATTTCGATATTTTTCTCCTTATTCTTTAGCGATGCTTGATACAGGTCAACAAGATGCTTCGGCATACGACAAATACGTGACCAATGACCTTTACCACTGCAACGATAGCATGAATTCTCTTATTCTTTATTATGCTCACTTTTTTCTTTCTCAGTTTTTTCTTCATTATTTTTCCACTTCTGGTGGAGAGAAATGTATGAATAAAGATATTGTCATCTTTTATGTGTTCTCTATCTTGTTTATTATTATTTGTCTTTATTTTATAACATCCGTTGAATAATTTAGCGGTTTTGGTTTTTTTTTTCTGTGGTTTTTTTAGATGTTTTAATTGTTTGAATGTTTGAATATGTTGGTAAAATAGGAATTAAGACGTACAAGATTGAAGATTGAATTACAAACAATGGTAAAATAGGAATTAAGACGTACAAGATTGAAGATTGATCCAAACAATAATCAAATTGTTCAAGCAAACAAGACATAAATTAAACCACTAATAATAAATGTCATAAATGAAAATTGGAACAACATAAAAATAAAAATAAAAATTTAATTGTCACCACAAATTTCTAAGCATAAAATTATTAATTGTTACTATAAATTAAAATTAGAATAAAATAAAATTTTAAAAATATCAATGTTGGCATCTGTTTGAAGAACTCTTGCTGAATAATTCAAAAACACCAGTCAATTGAATTTCCGTTGAATAATTTAGTGGAAAACTCTAAATCCGCTTAATTATTCAACATAAAGTTATTTTCAGAGAATTTCAACTGAATTATTCAGCAGATTGATTATTTTTGGAATTTTGTTGAATACTGGAGTTCGGTTTGAAATCTGATTATTTTTTTGTATATTAATAAAAATTTCGGAAAAAAGGTGCTAATATATTAATATAATTTATTTACTGTTTTATCGCCGTTAAATTGCACTCGCTTGACTGTCTGAGCATTGAATGGAGAATAAATATATGGCTTAATTAGGCGTCTATATATATATAAGTTATTTTAAATGTAAAAATTAACATGGAAAGAAAATATATTTGGAGCTGACAACCTCTGACTGTACCCCCACCTTTCGTTTTCCTCACAGCTGTTAGCTCACTAATTAAATTTTTGACCAAAGAAAGAAAATATTGGTTGAGATGTTATAATCTTGGAGTACCTGTATATTTTCCTTTTGCACATAAACTGAAGAAACTGCCAAAACTCAGTACATATTCAATCAACATCAAACTATACATATATAGAATTGATACCCATCACGAAACTTTAGTTTCATCTCCTACGTACGTCTGGAATATTCTCTTCATCAGTCATCACCTCCTTTTGCTAACATAATTAATTAAGTACCTAACCTAAGGCAGTTACATGAACTTCTCAAGTAATAATTATCTTCGCCAGATTCATATGATAATTAAATTAGCTATTTAGTACAATAAGGATATGCAATTATGCATCATGTCATATTGCCAATCATAAGGAAGCCAAATCATATATGCACACAAAATTGCTGAGATAAAAGAAATATACTTAGAGCATCCATGTGGAGAGATAACAACGATCGATATGATCCCTTCCATTGTATGTCTTAGGTCTTAGGTACCATAAATTATTAATCCATGCCAAGGGTATAGTCGAATTCAATGCCTATTGTAAATGCATGAATTAACGCAATAAATATAGGACAACGCACTCTGACTGTAGTTTGGATCCTCTCCAGTTATACTCTGCGAATGTGGGAGTCGATATATCGAGAGATATTGTACATGGAACTTATTTTTTCTTTTCCGCATTTTAAGAAAATAGTTCAAACATTCCCACATTTTTATAAAATAAAAACTCTATAATCAGAACATGAACATATATATATATATATATAGGCAGCACATGTTCATGCATGCTAGCTATGTACGAGTACCATATATGTATATTGTGAATACATGATTTCTAAGTTTGGATTGAATACATGCATATATGCATGTATCAAATGGAAGGTTTTCTGTTCCAGCGTTCATTCAGTACTTGAGTTTTAGAAGTACTTTTCAGTAGTAACCTCTGCCAAAAAAGAGTATAGGTCATGGATGATTTCTGAATGGACTGAGGTTGCTCACAGTTTGGTTCTGGAGTTTGTGTTCTATATCTAAAACGAGCGATCCAGATATTCTCAGAACAACAAAATTGTACACGTGCGATTGGAGAAGATCAAAGTTTCATTAACTGTAACAGGGCATACTTTTGGAGAGCGACTCTTATCCGTTTCCATTCAATGAATGCGGGTAGATACAAGATGAGATTGATGGTCTCTCTCTCTCAAATTTAAAGCATGTATAGTTAGCCTCTATATATCTATATCCATGTAGCTAGATCTAGGTTTTTGTTGCTGTTAAGAGGAGAGGAGAGGCTACCCCACGCTGGAAAGAAGCAACGCACTGTTTGGTCGTTTTGGTTACATGACACCTAAAAAAGGACTACCTCTCTATTTGTGCATGGTAGGGTCAACTCATAGGGCAGCTAATTAACTATGCACTCTCTCATTCTCTCCTCTCCATTTTAAACTCAATACGGATATCTCCTCTTTCCTTTACCTACCTCTTTTACCTGTTTCTAATTTCTATACCAGAGGTCAGTTGAGATCAGTTTTTTGTGGGGCAGTGTGTCGTACGGTCACGTGCATGCCCACCCCATATCATGGAGAAGGACAACTCCGATGACTATGAGGAGGTGAGATTAATCGATTGGAGATGAAATGGAGGAGAGAGGGACTTAATTTTGTGTTTATTTTTTTGCTTCCAACAAATACAATCTTCGTGTCCCCCTTTAAAGAGGTAAAAATAACATGGGGTGGGTCCTTTGCATCTTGCGTTAATCATTAAACTATACTCTGAAACTTGGATTCAGAGTAGGTCCGATGCCCATCGGACCTACCTTGGTTCGATGGGTGTGATGACCATTCGATCTGCATCAAAATTCGTGTGCTCTGCATCAAAATCGTACAAGTCTGTATCAATTTCCGTGCGCATAGTTGATGCTAATCGTACGGTCCTAGAGCTAATTGAACCTATATGTAGGTCCGGTGCCCATCGGACCTACTCCTATCTCCTGAAACTTAGTTAAAAAGCCGTGCCACAGGGAAGTTTGAGTACACAAGATTAATAATGGTAACCAAATATAGGATTTTGTTCAATGGAAGAACATGTGCTTGTCGGCCACTTTCTCTCTCTCTCTTTCTCCCTCTGAACACAATACAATGTTCATGAATCATCATGGGTATTGGGTAACATAGCAAAAGCATAAAACCTTGAGTCTGATTACTCCAACGATGGTTCAAACTTCAAATGTCAATAATAAATAAAAACAAAACTTCAAACGTCAAAGACATGTTTAACATATATAGGGGCAGGTACTATGTACATAATCTAATACATGCATGACCTAGCTAATTAATATAAACTATCTATCTTACATACTTCCTTTCTTTTCACTTCATGCCAACATACATATATAATTAAGCTGCCATGCATACTAATCTCTAGCTAGGCTATCTTGCTCAACACAAAACATCCTTTAGCAGCTTGTACCGGCGACCGGTTGCCTTAGACGACGGAGAAGAAGAAGAACCCGGGGTGATGCTTTTTCCACGGCAAACGATCTCTTCTCGGTCCATAACCTTAATTTGTTTTTCCTTTTCGGTATGAATTACAAGCTTCTTGCTTTGGGTAATTCCCTGCTTGGAGTTGCTTCGTTCTTCCGTGAGGCACCAGTCGCATACTTGAGCATCCTCTGAACCTTTCTGGCTGTAATAGTTGGTGCAGTAACTGTGCATCCCAAAAGTTTAAGTCAGTAACATTTTATGTATCAAATTAATGCTGCCAACTATTTACATATAGCTATAGATATAATATAACCGTACTTTCATCTTTTTTTTACATAAATTGATTTGATGGAAAACAATAGATTGATTCTATCACTCTAATATATTACTATGACAATAATCTCAAGTCTTCATATGCAAAAAGAGGAACAAAGAAACTACAAAAAAAACCTAAGTAGTGAGCAACACATGCGTTAAGTTAAACATCCATTAATTCAAACCCTGAACCAATATGCTTAATGAAATGTTTTTCCATACTCATGAGCTCTAATCCTAAACATTGACCTAGTTTAGTATATATATTTTTACAAAGGGATAAAAAAATATTAAAAAAAATGCTTATTTAGGAGAGTGAAAAATATGCATACGAGTGTTGAAAGCGAAATTGGCAGCGCCTACACTGAAAAAGATTCTCCGGGAAGCCTATGTCGCCGCACATACAACAAACTGTATCGTTAGATTTTGCCATGGATTGAGAGAGAGAGAGAGAGAGAGAGAGAGAGAGAGGTCTGAGATGATGAGAACAAGAGAGTGGAAAGGAAGTGGGGGTATATATAAAGGAAAAGTTAGTGGTGAAATGTAAATGTAGTGCACGTGGTTTGAGTAGACCTTTTGGATTTTTTATGATTACATACTTGATAGTTTAATGTTTGTGCTTTAGAGTGATCAATTTGTTTATGTGTACTCTCTCTATTATATTTAGAATTAAAAAATAAAATACACAAGCGATATACATAATTTATTATTTGGAAATAGGATAGATATATCAATCTTTTATACTCGGTACGAGTCCGAATCTGCTGCGATTCTGAGAGGAATTGCAGGAACTTAAAATTCCAAATTAATGGTTCAAATTTTTCTGTGCACGTATTTCGAAAACGTTTGAAAAAGTAAATTTTCATGTACGCATCTCGAAAAAAATCAACAGTTGATATCAGGATCGTAGGGTCCTATGATTCTCGAGAACCACAGCAGATTTATTTTCACTCGGTACAACATTTGTGGCAATTTAGTTGTCAACATATATTTTTATAGGTGAAATTTAGTATTTTCATTAGTCATGTGAATTTATATAATTTTCACACAACTAATTAACTTGCATGTATAATTTAAATGAATGTGTTCTATGAAACATGTAAAAGTATCACAAATCTATTATATATATATATATAATCCTCATAAGGTCTTGCTACAGTATATTTTACAGTAAAAAAATTTGTATATCCGTATCGGACCGGCAAAATTAAACACACTACTAGATCCGCATGTTGTCTAGGCCTTGGGCCGGCTGAGGTCCTTTTTACTAAGTCCGACTTTGCTGCTTTTCTTTCTGAAAAGCAGGAAACTGCTTTTCCGGATCCAACCATTCAAATTTTTCTATTTGCGTATTTCGATAAAGAAATTTTTTTATGCACAAATCTCGACAAATTTGAATGGTTGGATCCGGAAAAGCAGCAGAGTCGGACTCCTTTTTACTATATGACTTCGTATTAAATTTACAAATGCTTAATAGTATATAAATGCTTCACTGAGGTCGTTTTTACTATATGACTTTGTATTCAATTTACAAATGCTTAATAGTATAATCGGTATAATTTTATATATAGTTAGAAAATCACAAATTAATGAATATGGTATACCGGTATAACTTTATACAGTAACAACTTGATTTTGTGATTTTGAATTTATTAATATGACATTTTGTTTATAATTGGTATAACTTTATATATAGTTAGATGTTTATTTTAATAGTTAATTATCTTTTTTTTGGTAATATTCTGATACAATCTTTTTACCCTCCTCTCGATAATAACCGCCGAAGCAAAGCGAGATTCACTTCTGGTATAATATAATGTTGAAAGTCCATTTGCAATTAATGTCTCTACCAAAGAGAGTTCAAGTGAGCTCACGGAAGATATTCAAGAATTGTTTAGAAATATATGATCAAATAAAATATCTTGTAGGGTAGGATGTACAAATATCCAGAGGAAATAAAAAATATCTTATATCTAGATGTTTCCTTAGCTCTCATCTATGGAGCAAGTATTCATCTATGGAGCAAGTATAAATAGAGGGTCTTGGTTTCACTTTGCTTTTTTGAATGGAATATAATTTTATATTTCATAACATTGCTTTTTTAAGGGTTCCGATCACATAATAATTGGCACGTACATAAAAATATGCGTGTGGTGGCCACATTGAATCTAGACCGGCCAGTACTTGGGTGACCGGACCAATAGCTGTACGAGTGGTCGTTTTGGTGCTCACACGTGTACCTAGATATGGCTTTGCTGAGACAGAAAAAGAAGCAAAAGCTGCAAGTCGAGTTGGAATGACAAACCAATCTACCGCCTTCGTCGAACTAATGTAGACCTGGTCCACAGTACAAATGTTTCATGGCATTCTGGGTCTACCTTTATAGATATGCACCAGACATACTGATCTCTAGCGGATATTTAATAGGAAAAGCAACAAAAAAATGGTTCCTTCCTTCTGCCATCATTTCCTAACGAGCTTGACCCACTTAATTGCACGGCCTTTATCAAAGCTTTGTTTCGTTGAACCAGCCATCTTCTAAGTTCTACCTCATGAAGTCATGAGTACTTGCTACAAATGCTACAATACCGCTTGCAAAGAAAACTGAATAAAAGAATTTCAAATATGAGAAATGCTACCTACAAATGCTACATTTCCTTCCTCTTCTTAGTTTATAGCTAGGATTACGTACATATCTTGTATATTTTTGTCATCTTCTAGTATATGTTTATGAGTGAGTCTATGGTACTATGCATATCACGGGTTATTCCGTAATACGGATTAATATTTTTGTTTCTAAAATTCTAAGGATCGATCCGAACCGTTCAACGTGAACTTTGCCCACATGACCAATTAATGTGGTGACTTACTATGCCCACATGACCAATATATATATGCATGCATGCTAGAGTTATGACAATAATCTCAAGTCTAATTCTAAGAGTTATGACAATAATGCTTGACCAATTCTAAGAGTCATGATCAAGCATTATATATATATTAGAGTTATGTGACTAGCTAGCTAGCTCTTGGACATGATTTATCTGTGACTAGCTAGTTATGCCCACATGATCAAGCATTATATACCACATTAATGGAGTTATGCCAAGAGCTCTCTAGCTAGCTAGTCACAGATAGAGATGCAAAACTATCTCATATACATCTGATCGATGAACATATGCATCTTTGGTCTTGCGTCTTGAATAGGAATTTAAGTTTTACACATAAATTTTACATGCATGATGCATGCATACATGTTGCGTCTGTAGAAATTAATCAACTTGCCAGGCAAGTTTGAAGTTTACACAAGCTACAGTAGCTGTACCTCCGTCAAACAATAGGAAGACCTGGGGCCTGGGGGCTAGCAAGGCAGCTAGGAGAGGCGCGCGCAATATTACTTAATTAATTAGTCTCTATCTATTTGTATTGAATAGATAGATACTTGGAAGGCAAGAAAACTATAATAATAATATATATATATATATATATATATATACTTAAATACATATATAATAATTAAAGAGACAGATCGTGTGGTAAAGGTAGACTGAGGGAGGGGCGCCCCACTGAAACTAGGTGACTCTAATTAAGCGACTGGTGATTGATCTCTCTTTGGAATTAGATGTGCGTGTCATGTCGATCATGGTCACGCGTACGGCCAATTTCTTTATGGCCACCAATTAATTTGTTTCGTTGGGGACCGCGTCAGCGAGGTGGATCCATATATTTATTGTCCCTCTGCCTCCCACTCCCCCTCAATTTACTATTTCTATTTCCCAATGCAAAAAAAAAAAAAAAAAAAAAAATACTACATTCAATTAAGGATCATCGTCTGTCTATGTATACCAGGATTGATATTGCTATTTAATTAGTAATGTAATCGGAGTAGAAATAGAGTGTTAGGGTTTGATGTGCTCATCAAATTTTTTGGTGAACATAACTCTATAATTTATCGGATTCACTTCAAACGAGATAAATCTGAACCGTTGAAACCGATATACTTCATGAGTGATGTGCGTACATGCAAAATTTTGAATTTTTTGAATTCATTTAGTCTAAAGTCAAGTGGTCAAAATTGATAAAAAATGAATGATTCAAAATGAAGTTTTATAAGTTATTTTTATGCATTCATTTTTCATCAATTTTGACTGCTTGACTTTGTACTAAATAAATCCGAAACATTCAAAATTTTGCATGTACACACATCACTCGTGAAGTACATCGGTTTCAACGGTTTGGATTCATCTTGTTTGAAGTGAATACGATAAATTATGAAGTTATGCTCACCAAAGAATTTGATGAGCACATCACACCCTAGTTTTACTAATGTAATCGTCCCTTCTTTTTTTCTTCATGAGCCTTTAAGAGATCGATCTTTTGTGGGCCAGAAAAGAATAAAATATTATTAGGCTTGATTTCTTTAATGTCGTCTATTTTGTTTATCCTTACTGATATTTCTTCTACTTCTTCGCTTCTTTTCATTTTGAGTAATTGAAAAACATGCAAGTTTATTTTTTCTTTGCCATTTTATGACCACTTATTTATTAATTAATTTAAAATTTTCAAATTATTATTCCAATAACTTTGCTTATACTATTTGAAACTTTCTTTTGATTTATTTTGGGATCAGTTCTATTGTTATTGTTTACCATATATATGCTCTGAGAGACATGCTGATGCAACGATATATATATATAGAGTGAGGCTATGGTGCTATGCATAGCACACATGACTAGTGTACTACGGCTCAATATGGTACTTTTTAAAATCCTAACGGTCGATCCGACCGTTCAATGTGATAATCATATGAATATGTACTTGTAAACTAAATTTTACATTTTTTCGAATTTTTTTACTATTTTTTTAGATAGGTAGAAAAATCAGTGTTTTTTGAAAATTCTGGACCATCAAAATTCTACCTATCTAAAAAAATAGTAAAAAAATTCGAAAAAATGTAAAATTTAGTTTGCAAGTACATATTCATATAATTATCACATTGAACGGTTGGATCGACCGTTAGGATTTTAAAAAGTACCATATTGAGCCATAGTACACTAGCCATCCGTGCTATGCATAGCACCATAGCCTCACTCATATATATATATATATATATAGAGTACGGCTAACGCGCTTCCTCTAGCATTTCGGCCGAGGTGCTTCCGGGGACATATCTTGCAATTTGATGTTCAAATAACAAATTCAAACCGTTAGATGTTCAATCTATATTAAAATCTACTTGGAGACCAAATTTTACATTTTTTGGAATTTTTTACTATTTATTAAGCCACTTTGAAAACCGCTGTTTTTCAATGCTTCAGAAATTTAATAAAAACAACGGTTTTCAAAGTGGCTTAATAAATAGTAAAAAAATTCCAAAAAATATAAAATTTGGTCTCCAAGTAGATTTTAATATAGATTGAACATCTAACGGTTTGAATTTGTTGTTTGAACATCAAATTGCAAGATATGCCCCCGGAAGCACCTCGGCCGAAATGCTAGAGGAAGCGCGTTAGCCGTACTCTATATATATATATATATATATATATATATATATATATATATATTTATATATAGAGTAGAACTAGGGTGCTCCTAAGCTCACCAAGCCTCTCGTGAGCTCAACTCTAAAACCTATCGAATTGACTTCAAACGACATTTTCAAACCGTTAGATGTTCAATCTATATTAAACTGTGCTTGGAGACCAAATTTTACATTTTTTGGAATTTTTTTACTATTTATTAAGCCGGTTTGAAAACTGTTGTTTTCCAATGGTGCAGAATTTTAATAAAAACAGTGGTTTTCAAACCTGCTTAATAAATAGTAAAAAAATTTCAAAAAATGTAAAATTTGGTCTCCAAGCACATTTTAATATAGATTGAACATCTAACGGTTTAGAAATGTCGTTTGAAGTCAATTCGATAGATTTTAGAGTTGAGCTCACGAGAGGGCTTGGTGAGCTTAGGAACACCCTAGTTCTACTCTATATATATATATATAGAGGAGGGATCCAATTACACTTTTTTTTTTTGACACATCATGACACCGTTTTTTTTATAGGTCAATTTTGCGATTTCAAAATCCAAACAGTCGATCCGAACCGTTCAACATGATCACCATATTAAAATGTGCTTGGAGATCAAATTTTACATTTTTTTGAATTTTTTTACTTTTGATCTCCAAGCACATTTTAATATATTCATCATGTTGAACGGTTTGGATCGACTATTTGGACTTTGAAAATGGTAGGTGTCAAAGTGTGTCACCAAAAAAGGTGTAATTGGATTCCTCCTCATATATATATATTGAGTGGCTACTCTACTTACATTAAGCATATGAGGGCATATGCTTATAAGTCGTTTTTGTATTTTTGAAGTCCAAATAGTCGATCTGAAGCGCTCAACATGTTCTCCATATTAGAATGTGCTTGAAGACCAAATTTTACATTTTTTGAAACTTTTTTACTATTATTTTAGAATTTTTCAAAACAGTGTTTTAATATAACAAAAAAAATTGAAAACACTGTTTTGAAAAATTCTAAAAAAATAGTAAAAAATTTTTCAAAAAATGTAAAATTTGGTCTCCAAGCACATTATAATATGGAGAACATATTGAGCGCTTCAAATTGACTATTTGGACTTTGAAAACGTAAAAATAACTTATAAACATATGCCCTCGTATGCTTATGTAAGTAGAGTAGCCAACTTCTATATATATATATTTGGTTCAAAGAGTTGCAGTTGTCTTGGCAGTTTTGGTACGTACGTGGTAGCAGATCGACTAGCAGGTGTCTGATCAGTAGTGCTGCCTGGCCAATAAACAGATAATATATACAGCCTCTTTTTATCAGTGATGCCTTCTTTTTCCGTATTAATCTTTCAAGTCTTCACCATCCTAGCAACTATATAGGAAGACATATCAGTTCCAAAATAGTAAAATGCTGTCTTGTTAGACCGAGAGGCCAAATCACCAGACCTCTGCGGGGTGTGATTTAGAAGCTCAAAGCAGTGCAACACAAGGACAGTTTGACTGACACCAATAGCATACAAGTACACTGGTCTCATTTGGTCTTTGATGTACCAGTCAAATCAACCGTTGTACATCTCCTTGGATCATCTGCAACCTCAGTTGCACAAATTTAATTTAACTGCATCTCCTCTGTCAAATTAGTTCATCTTGACTAGACCTTAGATTGCGAGACTCAATAGGTTGACCAAGCAGCGAGTCCCATGTCAACAACTTCGGCCCAATTTAAACCAGTCCATCAATTTATCAACTGGCCCAGATTAAGTTGTAAATGATGATAGTACAATAAAAGGCCCATTGGAGCCTAAACTAGGTACAATAAAAAGGCCGGGGGTGGACTTCTGTAAGCTTCTATTTGGGCCTAGATTTCTGTTCTTCGTATAAAGTCTTATTAAGGTTCTAATAATCACAAAAACGTCAAGGAAGCTGCTAAAAGTAGACATGAAGGAAAGTTAAAATTTGCACTGTTGAAAAGTGTAAATAGAGAGAAGAGAAATATATGTTTGTTTTTATAAGTAATTAACTATATATTTATTTTACAAACCATTTCATCAGGCATCGCTCCTCAATTCATTCGTTCCATGAATACGGAGCGCGCTCTACAACCAAATAGTCTCCTCTTATGTCCTTGGCCACTCTTATATCATCGTCTAGATATACAGATTCAAACCTGTGAGCAGAGCACAAGGTACTTTGATAGTTGATAATGATACATTAATTAAAAAGGGAATTGAAAATTGAAAACTAACAGGTAAATTAAGTTGTTGCAATTAATGGATGAAAATCATACCATCCCTGACCAAAAGGCGGTAAAGGAATCTCCCAGCTACTCCCCCTCAGCACAGCACTTGTGAATCTGAATATAAGTATAAGTTGGTTAATTAACTACAAAACCATTAATTCTTCAAAAAAGGAAGATAAAATTAATTAAAATGATTAAAACCTTACTTAAAATTAACCCTCTGAGGTGGCTCTGTCTGAATTGTGGATCGAACAAAGAACACACCCGAAGGAGGAAATGTAATGACATTATTCAGTCTTTTATTCTCCACATCAATCACTTGTAACACGTCTCCTGCCTCAGTGCCAAACAAACCGGCATTTTTTACAATAAAAAGCTGCTCCTTTTCAGTGGTCCACAGCATCCGCCACGTGGCAGATAATGATTTGCCAGTCGTCACTGTTCCTTCACCGAGAAACGCTAGTGTATCGATGGCTGATATGATCTCGGCACGCCTTGATGGATTGGATTGTGTCTTCAGACCACGATCTTGATCAGTGATTAAGTCGAGAAGGTCCGATTTGGCACGTGCTGATTTGGATTTGGCTGGTCGGAGAAATGAAAGGATGCAAGTTGGGGATCGGAATCGGCTTCTAGGAGGTCTGGGACTGGCAGCAATATCGTAACGGAGAGTAGCTGCCATAGACTGCTTAGCTGATGAGTGGATTTGTTTTGCTTGGCGCAGAGAAATTAAAGAGAGGAATCAATTTCCTCCTCTATTTAGTATATGTTGGAAGAATTCATATCACCTGAGGTAACAGAAATTTTGACCGTCCGATATGCCTTGGCACGATTATTAAAGGACCCCCTGCATGGCCGAGTATGCTAACTTCTTTGTTGGGCCTGTAAATACCAGTTATTATAATATAAGGCTGATTTTCAACAACATTGGGCTCATTTTATGGCCTTATAAGAATTTTCTACTGCTATACTGATATTTGAATCAACGGTTCGGATACGCTTGAAAAAACCCTACATCGCACAAACCTCTCTAGTTCGGTCTGACAACCTAAGCATCCTCCATCTCTCCTCCGATGGCGTCTCTCGGCGCCAGATCCGTTACCCGTTCTCTCCGTTCCTTCGTTGCTCGTTCATCCACCTCCTCCCGCTCTACCTCGTTTCCCACGGCGGCGACTCCGTCCCAAACACGTCGCATCGCATCATTCTCTAGGTAAACATTCTCTCTTCTTATCATTTGGTGGATTTTAAACTCTGTTTTTCAGCGATTAATTTTAATGATTTTACTGTATCAAGGATGCCAGTGGAGCTTGCAGCACTGGCAGGTGGGTCCCTCATACCACTACACAGCGCAGTTGCTGCAGCGAGGTTGACGTCACGGCTGAGCGATGCGTCCAGGAGCTGTCGCGCTCTTTCACAGGGTATCCTCTGCTGCACCTATCCCGGACTTTAATCCATGTACTTTCTACTCTTTAATAAAACCTGAATGCGTATGCACTTTGTGTGGCCTAATTTTTTTTCCAATTGTACCATGTTTTGCATTTGCATTAAAAGTATGGTTTTTTCAGAGAAAAACATTATTCATTCGTAGAGCTCATTTAAAATTTAGGATAAATACAGTTGGCACGTTGATTTGCATATATGATAGTCATAATGTGTTGAGAAACCAAGAATTTTTTTTTTGCATTGGGAGAGAACTGAACATGAAAGAGCATGTATTGGTCCTAGAGGATGTTTAAAAAATGCGATTAATCCTGCATGCAGGCACATGAATTTCGCTAGTGATTGATTGGAGCTTTCAACTTCCAGTTTTATCTTCACTGATTAATCAAGTATGATTGATTGTTTATTGTTTAACAATACATGCATTTCCATCATTATCTGATCTGAATTTTTTGTCATGAGTTGATTGTCATTTTTTCTAATTCTTGCATAAGAATCTTACAAACAAATACGCATACGCAAATGGTTTTAGGTTTGTACTCAACAATAAGTGATTTGCTCAATAGGTCGCATTTCGCACTTAAATTTCTGTCCTTGTATGGCTGATTACTTTTTTTTTTCCCAGTATTTCTTTACTGTCTAAACTTAGCCACACTGTGTCGAATTTTGTTACTACACATGCATTGTTATATGTATTTTCCACAGACAATCTGTATTTAGGATTTGCTCTGTACTGTACCAGTACAGGTTCAAAAGGGTAACCTAAAACTGCATTGGTATCATAAGCTTCTACCAATGATTTGCTTGGCTAAACTTAAAAAGAGGAATCAAATAAAAACACAGAGAAATGAATGAACCATATAATCAGGTATTTCTTGGTAAGTTAAGGTCCTGGAGGCTTCCCTTAATTAAACAATTCGTTTTGAGTTAATTCATATAAAATTTAGGTGCAACTTAAGCAAATATTCGTTTTTAATGAATCAATTATGCTATTTTCTCAGATAATTATGATGGCACGTGAAATATTTTTGCTTCATCTCTTAGCTTTTACTTGAAGTTGGGCTACAATTCTTGCTGCCAAGCTGCCTTTTTTGTACTTATTAAGAAAATGATAGGAAATCTCTGCTAAATCTTGTTTTTGTTTTTTTTTGAATTATCACCTGTGGTGTAATTTTTTTTTTCTTCTTAAAGTTGCATTATTTTGATAGAATTCAAGTCATTGTTCTTATGTAATTTTATTTTGTTTATCTTGTCTAGAGATGGGTCTGTCTGTTCGAAGGTGACAAATTAAAGCTGATTACTTCATGGTGTCTGGCTGATACTTTTGGGATGAAATTTTGTATAACTATTGTCTCGACTCATATTATCGAGAACGATTTTTTTTTTTTATGTTTTTTTGTTTAATTTCTACATTTCGGAATAAGAAAGGAGATCAGCAATTTTTTTTTTACATTGCCACATCTGTTTGCAATTTTGTATCATTGAGTTAACGTTTAGGATGCTTTCTGACTTGTTTCCACCTGATAGTGTGTATACTACCTCTTATGTTGCTTGTTGATATGCAATTTTTTGAACTTAGCAGAGGGCATGTTTTTTTTTTTTTTTTTTGGGAAAACTAAGGACTATTATATGGAAGTCGTCTAATCTATTACAAAATTTTGATTTAGAAACTTATTTTACAAATTCCATCATTACAACATATGTGCCTGCCCCACGATCTAGATCAATGAGCTGGTTATTGAACAGGAGCAATAAAATAAACAACTGAATACAAAAGAGATAGAAGCAAAATACTATGCTAATCTGCATTAGCCAGAAGCTATTAGGTAAGTTGAGATATTCACTAGCAATGGGGGTCCACTTGTCAGTGGGTACTGGTGTCAAGAAAAATCAGAAGCAAGCAAGCTTCCAGAGGAGCTTTCCGACACACGAAATGTTTTCGACTGCTTTGTGGGAGCGGGTTATCTTTTTTGCGGTCTCGTTTTGTTCTTGGAACTTCTTTTTCTCAGCCTTCTTTTGTGCCTTCTCTATATCCTTCTTTGCCTTCTCCAGTGCTGTTCTTCTTTCAAGCTCTAGTTTTAACTGCTCAACCAAGCAATTCATGGAAAAATGTAATATATACAAATGAATTCAAATAAAATAATAGTCAGTAAATGGTCCATGGTACCTCAGTTTGTCGCATTTTCTCCTTTGCCTTGATAATCTGCTTCCTCTCCCAGTCTTCTATGGCTTGTTCTTGCTTCCTAAGCCTAACAATAGAAAATGCTGGATAGCGCAATGATTTCTTTTCTTCGATAGATTTTCATATATAGTTCAATTGGTACTTTGAATTGTAAAGACAGGTAAGTATAGAGTTCAAAACTACAATAGTGCAATTAGTAGTGCTTCGTGTTGTTATCACTAATTTGACGACCGAAATATCAAGACCAGCACATCTTTGGCAAGCAAAAAAATAATCTAGAAATAAATTAATTAATATGATAAATCACCTGGTCAAAAGCTTCATGTTACGTTTCTCCTTCAATGCCTTGAGCTGGGCCTCTATCTGTCCACCTCGTGACCTGGCTAGCGTGCTATGGCCTAACTGCTGGGGCCTGCCTGTAAGACTATTCTCATCATCCGCTAGATAGTATCCTTCAACTGATCTCCGATTCCATCCACCTACTGCGAATGTTACACTAATTCATCATCTCTAATCATAGAAAATGCATGGAGTGCCTAGTAATAACGTGGGAACAGGTGTGTTCTTACCGGATGATCGTTGAGAAGGCACAGTGGTAAGTGGCCAGTCCAGCTGTCGGCTATTAGTCCGTGCTTCCGATGGTCTACCTGCTTCTTGCACATTGTGCTGGTGGCTTATATACCTTGCTGGTACTGTCCTCGGAGCAATTCCTTGGTTCAAATATCTTCGTGCTACAAAGTAAGAAATGCATGTAATTACTAATTAGTAAATGAAAAGAGAGATTGAAAGTGACAAGAAGTGAGAAAATCGAGATACCTCTGCTGTTTTGCACATCAAAGTGGTGCCTGTGTGGGGTCTGTAATCGGTTTGGTGTTTGCCGGTTAGACTGTCGGAAGTTAAAGTCAGGAGGTCTAAAGGTGGTTTCTTCTTGAATTTCATCAGAAGAAGTTGACCTCTTGGGATCAGTTTCTACGAGGCATGAGCTCTGAACAAGAAAATTTACTGGTAATATTAGGAACAACCAAGAGAAAGAAAAGAGAATACAAAAGAGCAGACAGATAGTAGCATTTTGAAGTTTCCTTTGTTTTGGGTTCAATAAATCCAATAAATGATTTATAAAGGCTGAATGTCGAAGTGTACGGTTTTCTTTAATTTAAGAAGAGAAATAACTACAATCAAGATTAGACAAAGAAGGCTAAGAAAAGAGATAAAAAAAAGTACCTTGGCAGTGACAAACATGCCATCATCTGTATTAACATGTGACATGTGCGAACGGGCATTTGACAAATGTGAATATGCATTTGACACGTGCGAAGGGGGATTTGACACGTGCGAGATGAAGGGGCTACAAACAGGAGAGGGAGACATAGGGCAACACTCAAAAAGTGATGACACGCTCCAAGATTTATCGGTATGCCTAGAAAGCGGGAACCGCGACCTCGACTGGTGCCATAGCAGAGGGGCTGTGGTGGAGTTGTTTTCTATGTCGGTTTCGTCAGAAGGAGAGCAGTATGCTTGTGTATGTTGGAGGTGGATTTGCTCCTCTAGAAATTTCCTGTCAGGAGTTTCAATGGTCTGACGGGGGCGGCGGCGCTGCGGTTGGTGGTTACTGCTTGAGGAGGAGAGATGATCTGCCATGATTGTTCTCTTTCTCGACAGCTGCATTGCTTTCCTTTCTTTTTGCTTATCGTTTCTTTCTTTCTTTGGAAGGTAATGGTTAGGTACTTGGTTCTTGAATTCTTTGTTCTCAGTAAAAGAGAGAGACTCAACAGGTGTTCGTCTCTTTATTTATAACAATCCGTTCGTAACCAGTGTAGTCTGAAGCACAGAGAACAACGCTCATTTTACACCAAATAGTCTCCATTTTTTGTCGATGCGACTACGATTACCGAACATTTCTCTTTCGTGTTCTCCATATTTTGATTTTTTTTTTAAAAGAATAAAATAAGTAGTTTTTATAAATTTAGAAAGAGTTTTAAAAAATACAACAAATTTAATAAATTGAATAATATTACGTAACTTTAGAAGGAGGAGTACTTAATTTCAAGGTTTTTTTTTTTTGAAGGTTTTTTAGGAGACATAAAATTCTCCCTAGAGAAATAATGTAATATACATGATATTTAGAAATATTGACTGAAAAGCTTCATTCTGCCACGTTGTAAGCTTTTAAATTTAGTAATTATATTTTGAGGAGGGATCCAATTACACCCTTTTTGGTGACACATCATGACACCGTTTTTCATATAGGTCAATTTTGCGATTTTAAAATCCAAACAGTCGATCCAAACCGTTCAACATGATCACCATATTAAAATGTACTTGGAGATCAAATTTAACATTTTTTTTGAATTTTTTTACTATTTATTAAGATGGTTACAAAATCACTGTTTTTCAATGGTCTGAAAACAACGATTTTTGTAACCATCTTAATAAATAGCAAAATAATTCAAAAAAATGTAAAATTTGATCTCCAAGCACATTTTAATATATCCATCATGTTGAATGGTTTGAATCGACTATTTGGACTTTGAAAATGGTAGGTGTCAAAGTGTGTCACCAAAAAAGGTGTAATCGGATCCCTCTTATATTTTTCCTTCAAAATTAGAGGTGAAAACTATCCATATTCGATCCGTATTCCAAATTTAGATGTGAATATCCAATATTCGAATATTCATGTGAATATGAATATTAATATGATTTTACGTTTCAATTATCCATATCCAAATAATAGATATAGAGTGAGGCTATGGTACTATGCATAGCACGGTTTGGTCCGTGCTACGGCTCAATATTTGAGTTTTCAAAATCTTAACGGTCGATCCGAACCGTTCAACATGATTATAAAATAAATATGTACTTGCAAACCAAATTTTACATTTTTTCGAATTTTTTTACTATTTTTTTATATAAGTAGAAAATCACTTGATCTGAAAATTCTAGACCATCCAAAAACAGTGATTTTCTACCTATCTAAAAAAATAGTAAAAAAATTCAAAAAAATGTAAAATTTGGTTTGCAAGTACATATTCATTTTATAATCATGTTGAACGATTCGGATCGACTGTTAGAATTTTGAAAACTCAAATATTGAGCCATAGCACGGACCAATCCGTGCTATGCATAGTACCATAGCCTCACTCATAGATATATATATCATATACTTTAATATATATTATGAAATAATATTGTTATCTGCCATTATAATTAAATAAAAATTATGAATTTTAGTATTTTTTAATATTTTTTAATAAATATCCATTTCGATCCATATTTATATTCAGGTGATATCCAATCTGTATCCACATCTAGAAAATTAGAAAGGAATATGAATATGATTTTACCACTATCCAGCTGATATGGTTTTACTATCATCCGCTCCGTATTCACTCCGTTTTCACCCTGTTTGAAATACATCCTCTAATTTCTCGCTAAAATAATAATAATTATACAAACAAACAAAATCCGAAAAAATTGTGTGAAAAAACACACTTGCAAACAATCTATCAGCATTCTTCTGTACTAATATTGAAAAAATTATGGTTCGGAATCAATAAAACAAAACACTTTTCAACAATAAAAGAAATGGCAACGTTGCATTACAAAAGAGAATGCATCTGGCAAGGTTGTATTACAAAAGAGAATGCATCCAATGTAATCACAAGAGTAACAAGGGAGCTATGTTAAACAATCACAACAAGCAAAAAATTGTGCCCCACTCACGATGGTTCCTCGTCAGGCTTCACTTTCAGGCGCTGCTGACCTGGTAATATTCTCTGGCAAATAATCAACAATTTTAAAAAATAAAGTCAACATTTATATAAAATAATTGGGGTTTCCAATATTCCCAATTCTAATACAAGTAAATCCACCATCAGTAATATCTTCTATATTAGTACCAGTTGGTCTCATATGAACATCAGTATATATTGACTTGTGTACATACCCATCAATCTAATACCATACCATAACATAATATTTTAATGAAGTTTACTGGTACATACCCGTTTGAAGAACCTCCCGCCTTTCTTGCCTATGCCAGTACCGTTAAGGCTGGAAGAAAGCATGGATTTGGTGTCAGGCCGCCATTTGAGCTCCTTGAGGCCAGAAAAAAGGGCTGACAAGGCAGGGCTTAACTCTTCATCACTTATATTATTGCATGAAATGACTGTTAATCTTTCCAAGTCTGGCCATGATAAGATAATTGACTCAAGACCTTGAGTTGTAAGGGCTGAACAGCTCTGTAAACTTAAGAGCTTCACTCTCCTGACAAGGAGGAAAACAAAAAATATCTCTCACCAATAAATATTATAGTACTTGCAATTAGTCTGAACATATAAAATATGTACAAGTGACATTCAACATTTTACAGATATTTGTGAAAGACACTGACATTTCAGAAAGATTAATACATTATATTAAACATATTGACAAATCTGTCCTTAAACTTAAGGAGCTTGTATCCTTTTCTTGGGGTTCCAAAGTTTATATCAGCAGAAGAATTCGGCTGAGCGAATAACTCAGAGATATTAGTTTGGTTTTGTTGTTAATAAGCACAAAATTAATTGATTGCAGTAAAAGTCGTACCACCTAGTTTGCACAAACACAAAACTAATACCATACACAACTTAAATAAGCAACAGAAAATTTATTACCTACAAATAGCAGCTGAGGCAAACAATTCATCATCAAGCCCCCAACAATTCTGGAAAACAATCTCCCGTGCTGACTCACACACCATAAACAAAGCATGTAAGCTCCTCTTATCTCTAATCTGACATCTCTGCAATTGAACACTTTCAATTGCCGGGCATGAACCCAAGTGCTCCTCGGGTCCCGGATCCGTATCAATCCTTTTACACCCTTGTAACCGCAAAGTTTTCAAGTTCCCACAGAATGCCAACCCTGCGATCCATCCATTATCCATTTTATGGTCGGAAATTATCAATTCCTCAAGCATGGCACAACACCGACCAATTGCAGAGATACCATCATAGCTCCCTTCACAACCGGAGAGTTCTAATTCAACGATCCGTTTACAACCGTGTGCAAGGATAGTCAACCCGATGTCAGTCACACTAGGTCCACTGTACAGCCCCTCGACCGACCCCACCAATCTGAGTATTTGCAAATTTTCGAAGACTGAGATGGGACGCAATGCCAGGTCTGTGCACCCATGAAGCTCTAGCTCTTGTAAAATGGGGCATGAATTGGCAATTGCAAATAAGCCCGAGTCTGACACGGTGGGAGCCACAGTGCAGAGCTTGCGCAAATTGGGGAAGTTGCTGGAGATGGTTTCCAGCCCGAGCGAAATCGACTCACATGATATGAATTGGGCATCACCAACTGGTGGGTCAGCATAGATGTCAAGAGAGACGGAGATGGTGCCACGTGTGAGAAGAGCGGTACAGAAGGAGGGACTGACAAAGGAAGCCGGGAGGAGATCTAGGTCGGTTAAGTTACTGAAACGGTACGGAAGTCGGTGATGGAGAAATGACCAATCAAGGAGAGTAAGGCGGCGGCGGAGACGACCGGCGAGGCGGAGCCAACGGCGACACACGAGTGAAGCTGGCGAAAGGAGGTGAGGCGGAGGGAGAAAGGAGAAGACGAGTAGGAGCAGTTCGTCGGAGAGGAGGGACGTGAGGTCGCCGGAGAAAGAGGTGGGAACCGGGTGGGAGAGGGGTTTGGTGGGGTCGTCGTCTAGGGTTAGGGTTTTAGGAGGCATATTAGCAACGGCATGCTTGAGCAAGAGCTCAGACCAGCTGCTCAGACGGCGGTGCTGGGGCATCTAGGGTTCCGGCGATTTTCTTCACTCCAGCGGGTGAAGCATGGCCGCTTGTGAACTGTAACTGGTTCTGGGTGAGTGTGCGGTGCTCCTACTAACTGATTGAGATTCTCTTCACTTGCTTGACTTTACAAATTGAAGAAAAAAAAAATCTGGAAATGAGAAGATGTTTTCCTTTTCTTTTTTATTCTTTTTATTTTTTTTGAAGTGGCAACGGATTGAAAATGATGACGAAAGTTTGAACGAGCGGGAGTGAGGTGGGACTTGGATTTGGATTGGATTCATTCATTGATGCACAAAAGAAAATAATAAAAGAAGACAAATTTCACCGTTCACTGAGATTGAAAAGGTAGGCGGGTAAGAGGGCTTGAAACACAGGTTAATTACGAAAATGTCCAGCTCACGTGGAGGATAATAGAAGCAGCAATGGAAGACTGGAAGGTTAGCTAGCTAGCGCGTACACTGTAGACTGTAGAGGATCTAAAATTTTCCAAATGTTGATTCTTCTGTGCCGATCTTAATGAAGCCCTCTGTTAACAAATAACAATAGCTGACACATCATCTCTAATATACAGGAGAGGAGACATTAGTTACACAGAGAGAATCATATGGAAGTTACATTTCACTCTGTCTTGGCCTCTTGGGGCAAGCAGAAAGCTATTAATGACTATCTTATCTGGTCAAAAGATGGGCGACGACGGAGGAAAGAATCCGGACCCGTAGCATTGAGGGCCTTACACTGGTTCACCAATTGGGATCAACATCTGTGATCCATTTAAGCCCATTTAAAAGCCCATTTATATTTGTATATCCACTTCTCAGCACCCTTTATGAGCCTTTGGGCCGATATCTTTGTTTACGGTGGATTTTGATAAACACTGGCACATAAACAATTGCTAAATGGGTGAGAGCCTGAGAGCCTGAGAGCCTTCTATATTTGATAAAATAAATGCTAACAAAAATTAATGGTATATATCCATCACATGGTACGTACTAGCGCAAGGTCAATGCCTCCTATTACTTGAAGAAATCCAGTTACTTGAAGAAATGGCCTGATTACCAGGTCAAATTGCAAAGTTCATGGGGAAAGGGGGGATAATAAGCTCTAAATCTGCCCAAATTTAAGGATTTTGTTCGACAAGATTAAATCATGACCATCAGATGAATAAGTTCATTTCATAATGTTTCGCTTTCGTTGAGCCTACATTAGGGAAATTTATTATTTAAACCCTCTGCCTTGGTCGGCTGTTGGTCTCCTATTAACTGAAATAACGCCCTTTCTCATTAAATAATCGATCGGGCATGTGCTTTCATTTTTAGAAAGGAATTAATTTAGGCATTTTGTATTTCACACGGAAAGCATTCTCTTTGCTACTGTATTAAAAGCTGGTTCTCTTCATTTTTAAAAAGTTAATATCAGGAACTCAAAAAGCATTATTAATTGCAAGAAAATTTGAGGGTGATCAATTCAAGCAGTGACATTGCATTCGAATGACTGGATGTTGGATTTTATGATAAAAATATATATATATATATATATATATATATATATATATATATATATATATATATATAGAGAGAGAGAGAGAGAGAGAGATGGGCTATGGTGCATTGCAATGCATGGAGGGGTTTGTGCATTGGACCATAAATCATCGATTCAAAATCCAAATGACCCATCCGAACCGTTCATCTTGTTCTCCATATTAATATGTGCTTGGAGACCAAATTTTACATTTTTTGGAATTTGTTTACTATTTATTAAGTATTTTACAAAATTGTTGATCCAACGGTGGCTGCACAAAACAGTAAAATCAGCGGCCACTGTTGGATCAACAATTTTGTAAAATACTTAATAAATAGTAAACAAATTCCAAAAAATGTAAAATTTGGTCTCCAAGCACATATTAATATGGAGAACAAGATGAACGGTTCGGATGGGTCATTTGGATTTTGAATCGATGATTTATGGTCCAATGCACAAACCCCTCCATGCATTGCAATGCACCATAGCCCATCTATATATATATATATATATATATATATATATAAGAACTTTAATTTCAAAAGGAAATAAATTATGGTATGCTTTAGAAGATGGTTTCGTGGTGCTAATTTTAATTAGTTTGTTCAAATAAAAATTATGTTATGCTTATTTTTCTTACTTTTTATATATTTTCATGGAGTAAATTTCGCTGGAGGTCACTAAACTTTGTCATTTGTCACGAATTGATCACTCAATTTTAATTTGTCTCTTTTTAGTCACTCAACTTTGTCATTTGTCCCAATCAAGTCACTCTATACTTTTCCGTCCAAAATATTAGCGGAATATTCTCATTATGTTAGTATTTTGGACGGAATATGCTCATCCGTTAGTATTTTGAACGGAATGAGTATATTCTGTTAATATTTTGGACAGAATGGGAACATTCCGTTAAGATTTTGGGTGGAAAAATATAGAGTGACTTAATTGGAAAAATTGACAAAAGTTTAGTGACTAAAATTGAACAAATCAAACTTGAGTAACTAATTCGTATCAAATGACAAAGTTTAGTGACCTCCAGCGAAATTTACCCATTTTCATGCTATAATATTTGGTAAATATTCTATTTTATTTTATGCTATCTGTTAGTTGGTTATCTCTAAAATAGATGTGATCACCACCTGTACCTATCTCTAAAATTAATAGAACCATTGAGGTGTACTGTTTCACAGCTTATAGCAAGGTGTATATGAAGGCAGTAACCCAGCATAGAAATTAAAAGCAATGAGATTAATTTTCAAACTCTTTGATTCAGACGTTCTAAGGATATTTTCGGGAACTGGTAAAATTAGAAAATTAATATAAATGGGAAAGAAGTATTTTTATTATTATTGACTGGTACAATAATATACGGGGATTAATGTCTAAAGTACATTACTGGAAAATTATCTAAAGGGAATCTCTTATATACAATCTATTTAATGATAGAATCAACAATAAACAAAACAAAATCATAACATGTCATATTGAAGTCGTTCAAATGAGAAACAAATATTGTATTATACACCATATAACATATTTACAATGAAACCTCAAGTTTTGTCTCCACAAGTAATAAATTTTTTGATCCTGAAATTTGGTATAAAAAAAATACCAAACTATTGACCAGAATTTAACAACCTTACATAGTACTAATCTTCACTAAGAAGAAAAGGCTACACTATCTAATTGCCTTCTCTTAGCCATGTGTAACAACTTGACCTAATTATATTAACACCCCCGTGCTGTCTATAAATAGCACATTTTACCACACTCAATTCATCAATCCTGCACTCTAGCTAGCTTCTTCTTTTCCTCAGAAAGAAATCTAACTAATATATCATTTCCTCAGGATCTCAATTAAGTGACAATTAATTAATGGCTGATTTTGTTGTCTCTGACTTGTTCTTCACGATTGTGTTAGTGTTAGCAATGCTCATCAGCCCAGGAGCATGCCAAAGCCGCAAACTCTTGGACTCGAATAGCACCACTCTTGCGGCTTCCTCTGGGTGGTCCACAGGTGGAGCGACATGGTACGGCAGCGCAAACGGTGCTGGCAGTGATGGTAATTTCATGCATCATCACTTATTACCACCAACACCAACACCATCACTATTTGTTTATCCTTATTATTGTTGGTGCAGATTGCAACTATTATATATATACTTGTTAGCATGTCATATATTATATATAGTTTGTTATGTGTTCATGATGAGGAGGTGCATACAGCATATATATATATATATATATATATAGGGGATGTTACTAATATATATGTACCGAGTTATAGCTCATAACAAGGAGTTTTTAAAATATGCTTCTAATTAAGTTTCAAAGATTTTGAGGTTAGCTAGGTGTCGTTTTGTCCATTTCAGTAATGAAGAACACACACGTGCATGCCAAATATTTCAAGAATTTCATAAAACATGCATGAATGTTACTTTTTTTTCATGCATGCAATTAATCATTATACTTTTGTACATGCATGATTACTTTCGTTTACTGCAATTAATTATATATTATACTTCATTATATATGTACATGATTACTAATTTTATGTCCAGATCAGTTGTATTTATTTAAATAAATGAAAATTAAGTTGTATATCCAACATTTCAGATCACTCGTAAGTTATAATTAGTAGCGGTTTTGTGGAAACAAAATTTGTTGACTTTTAAAACACAACCAACATTTTAGTCACCTATATAAAATGTGCACGTGCACAGTACAGATCACATGAGATAAGTGATCCATGGACCATGCATGCATAGCTTTTAAATAACTCTGTGTTACTTTTTAATTAGGTGGTGCATGTGGGTACCAAAATGCAGTTGTTCAGGCTCCTTTCTCATCAATGATTGCCGCTGGCAGTCCTTCAATCTTCAAATCTGGTTTGGGTTGCGGTGCTTGTTATCAGGTCAAGTGTACTGGTAATGCGGCTTGCTCTGGTAACCCAGTGACGGTTGTATTAACTGATGAGTGTCCCGGTGGTTCGTGCCTTGCAGAGCCCGTTCATTTTGACCTGAGTGGGACAGCTTTTGGAGCCATGGCTCTGTCAGGCCAGTCTGACCAGCTTCGCAATGCCGGTGTTCTTCAAATCCAGTATACTCGGTAAGGATACAATAAATGATGCATTTACAACAACTGTATATGTTAATTAGTTTTATGTCTTTACTTTGTTATATATTAATGTGGTAATATTTAATATATTTATATATAAATGCCTGCAGTGTCCAGTGCAGCTACTCAGGCACACAGATCACATTTCGTGTGGACGCAGGGTCAAACCCGAACTACTTTGCAGTACTGATCGAGTATGTAGGAGGAGATGGAAGCCTCTCAGCAGTTGATCTCATGCAAGCAGGATACGGCTCATGGAACTCGATGCAACACTCGTGGGGTGCCGTCTGGATGCTGAACCCAGGGTCGACACTTCAAGCCCCTTTCTCGATTCGTCTCACCTCCTCCGACTCGGGCAAAACCCTAGTGTTAAATGATGTGATTCCTCAAGGGTGGCAAGCCGGTGCCATTTACAAGTCGACTGCAAACTTCTAACAACAAAATCTTACAAATTAAGCATGGGAATACATAGTATTTCTTAGTATATGCATGCTTTATAATTTATATTACGTTGTTATCTGGATCTATGTATAAGTGTGGTCCTGTTTTATGTACGTGTTAAAATTAAGGAATAAAAATAAGACGGCGGTGTAGAGGAGGAGGCGGGTGAGTTCTCCCCTCCGCCGGTAATTTAAGGAGATATAGTGTGCAAGTTTGTTACCTACCATGTTTATGTAGTCGTGATTAATTAAATTATTAATGTTTTATGATATAACATGCATGTTTAACTTAATGATGTAGCTAATTAAGCAGCTTGATGTCTCATTCTTTTTTAGTTTTTATCCCTAACAGAAGCTAATTAACAAAGCTTGAAATTTCTCTTTAGCGCAGCATAAAAAACCAAGAAAAAAAAAACTGCTTATATATATAGCCCTAAAGTCCTTCTGACAAGGAATAATTAGAGGTGCTACTTTTATCCGATTACCCAGATCCGATCTGGAACCGAACCGGATCCGACCCGGATCCAGTTAATTTGGGTAGGGTATGGTTTAAAAAATATAACCAGTTAAATTATGGGTACAGTTACAAAATTAATAATTTAATATCCGATCCGGATCCGAACCAGAACCGATATTGTAATGGATAGGATATGGGTTTGATTTAGTTATCCGATTCATAACCGAACCCGACCCGATACCCATATAAATACCTGATAAAACATATATGAATAACTATGAAATACAATTTTACATATAATCAAATCAACAAATGTCACGCCAGTAATCACATTTTGCATATTAATTTTTTGAATAAAATTTATTGCTTTGAATATATCCTTCAATATCTGTCTTATATATCATTCTCATTATCATGAAAATTTATTGCTCTCATTGATATGTCATTCACAATAAATCTCATTGAAATCAAATATTTGTCATAAATTTAATTCTCTATTCAAACAAATTAGTATTGATATTCCATTCATGGATTTTTTGAATCATAGAAAAGGAAATCACCATTTCCAATATTTTACTTTCTAAAAATTATATTTATTCTTCAATATTTTGATTTTCAAAAGTTATTTATCTCAAGCCTCTTGAATTCAAAAGCTATTAACAAAAAATAAAAAACTTTCGAATACTTTTTGTTACACCATGAGTACTCCAAACAATCAACAATCAAATCCTGAAAATACTACCCAAGTTTCACAAAATATTATTGAAGGCACTTCATGAGAAAAAAAGAAAAAACATCTGTATGGGAGTTGTGACATATACTCGCTCCGGATCCGGAACCGCCCCATATCCGAACCGGACCCGATAATCCACAAACAAGTTATGGGTATCTATCTACCCGAAACCGAAAGACTGGACCCGAAATATCTACGGGTAGATAGGTATCCAGATCCGGACCCGACCCGATTTGAAACAAATAAGTTTATGGATCGAAATTTGGACCCGAACACTTTTAGGGTACGGGTCCAAATATAATAGTATCCAGACCCGACCCGACCCGATAGCACCTCTAGGAATAATGTCATATTTTACATAAGAAACCTTCTAAGTTTGAAATGTTTGCAAATAGGTCCTTATATCACAATTGGGTGTCCCAATATCATGCTTACAAGTTAAAACAGTAATGACATGTATCAGACAAATTGCAGAACTTGTAGACTTTAATGACTTAATTTCAATAGTACCCAATTTTGGCCTCAAATCTAAATGTACCTTCTCTGGAATTATTTGGCAGGTACCATACAAAATTACTTGTTCACATATTCACAATTCACAATAAAATGAAAATCTCCCTTTCTATAAGCCATATCATTGCCTCTTCCATTGTAAGCTAGCCTCTTACTTTTAATCATTAGAGACTTAAGAGCGTATCCACAAAGGGCTATTTTATTTGTAAGCTAGCCTCTCACTGAATCAGCAAACATTAGTTGACTCTATAATTAAACTTCTATGTATTAACGCCATATGTTTGAGTTAAGAGTTGTGGTTCGGGTATATATATATATATCTCTTTTATTAGAACAACATCTCATTTATTCTTTTAAGTATGATAAAACTCTAATCGTGCAGTGAAACAAACAACATGCAGTTGAGGAGAGCAAATCAGCCTATCTAACGATATTTATTGCTTCGAACCATAGTAAATTTTGTGTCTACAAATATTCTTTCAACCACATATATTAGCACATTTACAAGGATTGTAAATCTCAAATTTAGTTTCAAAATATTTGGCCTAGCTATTAAATTAATGCTTCTGAACTTTTTTTGAAGGTCAGGTGGCAAGTTGCCTTCTGACATTGTATTAATAGTAAGAAAAGTTTTACAATCTACTCCCTGTAAATTAGTGAAATTTCTAATAACTATTTACTGAACTAAAAAGTTACCAGAATACCAGAATGACATTGAATTTCAAATTGAAAACAGTGAGCCTATCCACGCGGTGTAGCTCCTTGCATGGTCACCTTCTCCCGGTGAATACGCAGAATACATTCTGTCCTCAGCAGTGTTCGCTCCACTGTCGTATTTCTGCTTCTGTATCATTTATAATGTAATCCACCGGTCGCGTCCTTTGATCAAAGATCCACTTATTTCTTTCGTACCATAACGCCCATGCCCCCATGGCCCACGCCGTATCCCATCTCATCCTGGACCCGTGTTGCATCCTGTTTCCGTGTTCAAACCAGATATCGTACCAGTCCGTTAGTTGAGGCAGTGGCGATACCATACCAGTAGCCGTGAACAGGCCCCTCCAAAAAAGTTTGGAAAATTTTTTATTTGATCAATTCATCAAACATTGAGAACATTTAACTATCATCAACAAGTGTATGTCAAAAATTTGCTTTTTCACGTGCCATTTGCACTATAAATTCTCCAATTAGATGAGATATTTAGCATTTGACCATTTGGTCAAGAATTTGAAATAGCTAAGCATGAAACCTTTTTGCTTGAAAATGGAAGCTTGAGTGTTAAGATCTTGAGCCACTGTTGGTGCTTGTGCAGCAAAGGGTATTTAGAAGGCACATAATTTCTCTTAATCCCAAAAAATTTCTCCATTTAATTTTTTATTTTCGTTCAATTACATTTTAACCATAGAAGAGGAGGAAAAATTGCATAATAACCGGGTTCTTTTTGCCTCTACGGTTTATATTGGGTTTCATTAAAAAACTCGGCTGAAAAAACCGAATTTTCCGGTTTACTCACACATATGGTCTCTTTAACGAACCGAACCGAAAAAGCATCCAGGTCCAGTTTTGTAGATCGAGCCAGCCGGTCCAATCCGGTTCCAATGACACTGCTTGTGGGACCATTTGACAGCAAGATTTATGCAGAAACTTCGTTTAATTTATATAACAATTTATTTTCAAGCAAAGGAATATGATAGGAGACTTTTATCAAAACTAAATATTTAAATGGGCGAATTTCACATATACATCCCTCAAAAACTTTAAAATTTTATATTTCTCTCTCTAAACTTCAAAATTACATATTTCCCAATCTAAACTTTTTGAACTCACAAATTTACTCATTTTATTGTCTTTAATATTAAATCTCGTTTTAAATTTATAAATATACATTTACCGTTTATTAAAAGCATAAAACAAATGTTTAAGAAAACTTTGGATCTTATATTCTTGTTTAAGAAAACATTGGATCTTATATTCTTGTATTTTATTAAAAACTATTTTTTTGAAAGTTAAACGGCTTGTTGCAGCTAACAAATGGATTAATTAAGAAAAAGTATTTACAAAGTTTAAATGCTAGACTCCTCTAGCCTCATCCTATACGATAGTTTATTGGAGTTTATTGTATTTTAAACTTATTTTGTATTTTATTGTATTTGTAGTTTATTGGAATTTATTCTAGCCTCGTCATAGGGGTGAAAACGGAGCAAATACAGAGCGAATAGTGATAAAACTATATCCATATTCTTTTTTAATTTTCCGAATACAGATACGGATCGGATATTAGCCAGATACAAATACGAATACGGATCAGATCGGATATTTATTAAAATAATATTAAAAAATACCAAAGTTCATAATTTTTATCTAATTTTAATGGTGAATAACAATATTTTTTCATAATATATATTAAAATATATGATATATATCTACATGAATATTTAGATATCGGATATCCTCATCTAATTTTTCGAATATAGATCGAATACGAATGGGATATTATCCATACCATTTTCACCCCTAATCGTCATACCTTTTTATTCTTTATTCTATTTTTCTTTATGCAATTCTCTTCCTTTCATGTATTGCAGCATTGCAGGAATTAACGGTGTTATCGTGCCACCAATTTTCTGTAATTTGATAATAGTGATAACAATTAGTAAGAAATTAAGCTAAGGTCGAACGAGGATCAATAATTATGTGATGTAGATCTCTACCGTCTAAAATGGGAACAAAACAAATGTAATTGAAACTAAAATCATCATCGTTTGTCCCATATGGCCATATCCTACCTACTCGAATTGAGATGGGAGTAGGTCTGATGGGCATCGGACCTACTTTTAGGTTAAATTGACTCTAGCACCGTACGATTAGTATTAACTCTGTGCGTACAGAAATTGATACAGAGTGCACGAATCTTGATGCTGATCGGATGGTCATCTAACTCATCGAACCAAAGTAGGTCTGATGGCATCGGACCTACTCTGAATTCCTCGAATTAGAGTTACAAATTGTCAATATGCGCGCAAGACTACGACATGTCGACATGATGGCACCATCATAGTAACCAACTATGAATTCATATCCTCTGGACCGTCCGATTGAGATCTGCACTAATATTAAAGAGCCCTGTGCGTTATAGATGTGAGCCGGATTGGCTCCGATCATCCGAAGTTCATCCTATATATTTTGACAGCTAATGTAATAAGGATCGCGTCTATCATTCAATTCTACAACAAACTATATGGCACCATCTAACGGGTCAGTCAGGCCTAGCCGCCTAGGGTGCAAACGGATCGGATAATATCCGACCGTATCTGGATCCGTATCCAAAAATTAAATACGGATATCCGATATCTGAATATTCCTGCAAATACGGATACGAATCCATATCCAAATAGTAGATATATACCATATAATTTAATATATATTATGAAAATATTTATGTATATATCTACGGATATCCGATCCGTATCCGTATCTGAAAAATAAAAGCGGATACGGATATGATTTTACCACTATCGGATCCGTATCCGATCCTTTTGCACCCTTAGTCAAGCTGCCCGGTACGTGTCTTTTCATATCTACCAATGTAGAAATTAGAATATTAGTTAATATGCCAGAAAATTACTTTTACTATTTATTCATTCAAAATTAGTCTTATTCAATACAAATAGTAAAAAATATTTATAATTAAAAAATGTGTATAAGACTAATTTTAAAATTGAAATGGCAATTCAAAGTCCAAATAGCAGATTTAAACTTCTCAACATGATCTTCATATTAAAGTGTGCTAAGATATCAAAATTTATATTTTTTGGAAATTTCTTAAAATATTTTTAGATAGATATAATATGAGCTGGGCTAATGTAATATGCATATTAAAACTCCTCTTTTAATACGCGCTCATATTTTTATTTTTCAAAGTTCAAACAGTCAATTCAAACCATTCAACATGATCTCCATATTAAAATATTCTTAAAGACCAAATTTTACTTTTTTTTTAGAATATTTTTTATTATTTATTTAGATGAGTACAAAATTATTGTTTTCAGAAAATTCTAAACTATTGAAAAACAATGATTTAAAAAAATTCTAACAAAATAGTAAACAAATTCCAAAAATATAAAATTTGGTCTCCAAGCACATTTTAATACGGAGATCATGTTGAACAGTTTGGATCAATTGTTTGGCTTTGAAAATGAAGATGTAAGCGCGTATTAAAATTTTGAACCATCTTAAAACAATAATTATGTACTTATCTAAAAAAATATAAAATTTGGTCCCCGTACATATTTAATATGGAGATCATGTTTGGTTGTTTGAATCAAGATTATAAATAGCGTTTATAGCATCATAGCGGGAAGGCAACAAAAAAAAACTATAGCGAATAGTGTCACTATAGCGGAAGTTATTCCAAATAGTATTTTTTTTTACATTCCGTATATTCAATATTTGTACTAAATATCAACCGAATTTTTTATTTATATCCAAAAAATAAATCAAATTACAAAACATAACCAAGTTGGAGGCGAAATTCGAAATATACCCAAACCGGAAAAAAAATTTCCGGATTCAACGTCTAACTCCGGAAAAAAATTTTCCGGAAATTGAAATCTAATTCCGGAAAATTTTTTTCCGGACTTAACAATTTTTTTTTCTTTTTTTAGATTCCGGATAAAATTTTTCCGAAATTAACAATATTGTTTTTTTTTTTTTTTAGAGATTCCGGAAATTTTTTTCCGAACTTAACAAATTTTTTTTTTTAAGAGAAAAATAGCTAAAATACTGAAATCTAACGCTAAAAAATCGAATTTTTTTTTAAATATTTGTTAAATTAATTTAAAAAATTTCAAAATGGTGTAGAATAATTTAGAAATTATCAAAATAGCTAAAATACTGAAATCTAACACTAAAAAATCGAATTGTTTTTTTAAATATTTGTTAAATTAATTATAAAATTATAAAATGGTGTAGAATAATTTAGAATTATCAAAATAGCTAAAATACTGAAATCTAATACTAAAAAATCGAATTGTTTTTTTAAATATTTGCTAGATTACATTTTTTTATATATAATTAGCATATTTATACTAAAACAAGCTAAATTACTTGATTTATGCTGAATTACACTAAATTACAATAATTATGTAGAATTATGCTAGAATACGGTAAAGTACGCTAAATTACGTACGAATAGGGATGATATCTTCACTGAGAAGGCGAAAAACGACGATGAAACTTCAAACGGCCATAAAACGGCGCTCGAGTGTCCGATTTCAGTAAATGACCACTTTTCGGAAAGCTTGCGAAAATGCGCATCGTCCGTGCCCACGATGTTATATTGCCAAATTCAGAATCACCAAAAAACAAAGGGAAGAGCCTCAAAACTTCAGTTGAAGTTTCCGATTAAGATTTTCATTTATATTATTCAATCTACGTAGCTCAGTAAATTAGTTATGTAATGAACTTTTAGAATACCAATTTTTATTATTTTTGGAATTTTTTTTACTATTTTTTATGATTTATGAAAGATGCCACAAAATAAGCCCCATTCATACGTAATTTAGCGTAATTTATCGTATTTTAGCATAATTCTACATAATTATTATAATTTCAGCATTTTAGTAAATTTACCGTATTTTAGCACAAAATCGGCCCTATTCGTAGTAAAAAAAACAATTCGATTTTTTAGTGTTAGATTTCAGTATTTTAGCTATTTTTCTCTTAAAAAAAAAATTTGTTAAGTTCGGAAAAAAATTTCCAGAATCTCTAAAAAAAATATATATATTGTTAATTTCGGAAAAATTTTATCCGGAATCTCTAAAAAAAAAAAATTGTTAAGTCCGGAAATTTTTTTTCCGGAATTAGATTTCAATTTCCGGAAAAAAATTTCCGGAGTTAGACGTTGAATTCAGAAAAAAAATTTCCGGTTTGGGTATATTTCGAATTTCGCCTCCAACTTGGTTATGTTTTGTAATTTGATTTATTTTTTGGATATAAATAAAAAATTCAGAAATATCAACATTATCTAAAGTCTCATAGAACAATAAATAACACCAAAGTAATTAAGAAATTATAATATTCATATTGAACCCGTACAAAGTCCAAATTGCGGTTCAAAATATCCATAGTAATATCATAAACTATCAATTTTTCCTATTAAAAATATCTTAAGCATCATGATTCATGACATAATTTTTTTTTTTCTATTCAAATTTTAATTTCGGTTTGGACTTTTTTTCTATTCAAATTTCAATTTCTATTCCCAATTTCAAATTGATTTATCTGTAGCAAGTAGCAACAAATTCAATTTCGGTTTGAGCTTTTTTGGGTCTTTATTTAAAACACATATAAATTGCTTAAAAAAAAAACTCATATTGTATAGCGCAAATAGCGCAAATAGTGGACCGCTATAGCGGTTGTAGCGCAAATAGCGCATTTTGATGTCATAGCGTAGCGTTTTGGGTCCAAAAACGCTACAGCGCGCTATTTAGAACACTGGTTTGAATCGATTGTTTGAACTTTGAAAATAAAGATAAGGATGTGAGGCATAAAGCGTTTTACTTCTACTTTATTATATTAAAGTACAATATCGTAGGAGAAGTGATGTGGCTAACCATGCATTAGAAAATATTTTGATTAATTTTCTTTGTACAATTCTACGATGTGAATGTTTATCTTATATTACCATTTAGCCTAAAAGTTATCTTAATCATATGAATTATCAAAATAAAAATGTTCTCTCTTATTCCAGTTAGAATGCCCACTTCATAAGGTGTTTTTTTTTATCTAACAATAAAAAATCTCTACTTGGACCCCAAATAATTTTATAATAAAAAATATGACTTTTATTAGTGCGGAGGTACACACTCCCTAAATTTATGCGTAGATTTGATCCTGACATTAGGCTTGGAGTGGATATTACGTATGATTGAGAAGGATCAATGAAATATGTTATTAATTGAGAAGATGATCAACTAACATAATGTTTGACTTCTTTTGTGAAAATTAGTTAAATGAAAATTGTAGATACCGTTCGGATCGTGTCGCAAGTCACACGCCAATCCATAGATCGTGTTAAAATTTATGGGGAGAGAACCAATGCCAGTTCAAGTGTCAATTTAATTCAAGTTAGCATTGGTTCTCTCCTCATATCAATACTTGTTAGTGTTGTTCTATGTAATTTTCTAATTATCGTGTATGAGTGTAGGTTCAAGAACATTATAATTGCAAGATTAAAGTTGAAAAACTAATGGAATTAACAATACTTTACGAAAATCAAGAAAATAGATTGTAATATCAAATAGATAAGTAAAGTAAATTTCAGATTGTTGATTTCAGCAACTATCCGTTCGGTACGGAATCAAACCGTTCACTACGGAATGTATTGATACGATATCGGATGGATACGTATGTGAAGTGTAGAAGTATGGAAGAATTATTCTGTCTGACTATTGTTCAGAACGAAACGTTCCGTTTCAAGTCAGAGGACTCCCCTTGGTGTTCCGTTCTGAACGGATACAGTCCGTACTGTACGCTACTTGAGAAACACAGAATTGGAGAAAATACACTATCCGTTCTGTACGGACCTAAACGTATTGAACGAAAAGTGTAATGTTCAAAGGCGAAATTCAAACTGCAATACATTTGAACTATCTGTTTCATACGGAAGATTTATCATTCGAACGGAATAGTTCAAATACCTAATTCTGGAGCTCCCTTTATAATTAGAGTAAATACTCTCACTTCAGAATTAAGCAAGCCGTCCTTAATTTCAAAAAGTATAAATTATGTGTTCTTGAGACCTTCCTTCTTTGAGAGAGCTTAAACTTCAAAATTCCATTGATAATCTCAAATCCACTTGACAAATCTTCTCTAGATTTAGTTAGAGTGTTGGTTCTTATTTGATAACGTGGAGATCTACTTTAGTGCTCTCTTGTCATAGTCGAGTGACTTCCTCGCTTGTAGGGCATTATGAGGCTCACCGGCTCGAGCGTTTCCGCTCACATATAAACATAGTTATGTGACGATTATCTGCATAGGACTCTCCAGCTTGAGCTTCTAGGCTCAACTTTGTACACGAGTTAGGCCGTGACTTTCCACTGTTGTTGGGCTCACGTGTCACGAGTTGTATCCTTTCTTTTTAGGTAATAGGAAAGGGTGCCGGCGAGGTTGCTCTACCCGGAGACGTAGGCATTTTACGTCGAATTTTGTTATTAGCCCGCGTGTCAAATTTCTCTAACTCTACTCTATTTACTTTATTTACACACGTTTGCTTGTTGAATTGATTGACTTGTTGATTTAGAGGGTTAAACCGAAAAACGACTAAAAGTCTTTAAAACTACCTATTCACCCCCTCTAGATGTCGTTAGAGATAATAGTTAATATTTTGATTATAATTTTATCTTACATAAGCAATTCTATGTGTAAAAAGCAAATTTTAGTAAGATACACAAATTTCAAAGCCACTATTATAAGGGTCCTTAAAGAAATGTCTGATATCAGGGGTGCATTTACACTTAGCCGAGAGGTGCTAAGTCGTCCTATAATTTTGAAATTTTTAATCACTTGGGTTGAAATTTAATTGAATTTTTATTTCCTTAAATTTTTTATATATTGTAGCTCCTCTTATAAAATGCTAGATATGTGCTTGTAGTCTATTGGTTAAGACTGATCAGATAGGTTGGGATTACATGGGATATTCATACCTAATGTTAGGTTTTAAAGTCACAAGGCTGGTAATATATGGATCCAGGGGCGAACCCATGTGTGGTGAATGGAGGTCAATTGACCTCATTAATTTTCAATTTTTTTTCTATATAATTTTCTATATAGTTTATAGTATAATACTACAGGTCCTGTAAAATTAACTCCCATTTAGTATGAATTTTCTTATTAATTACTCCAATATGTGTTTGATCCCATAACTTAGAATGTATAGTTCCTCTCTTGGGTGGATCAGATATATTATGATTAACTTAAAAGTTAATAGTGCTCATTATTATCATAAATTAGTTTCTCGTTCATGCCCTCGAACTTCAAAAATATAAATAAATAAGCACTTTAGCAGCGCACCACGTGATTTACTTTCAAGATTCAACAGCCACGAGGCAGCACCATACGAATTCGGATCCCCTAAAATAACTCAATTTTTGTGTTTGGATCTGGACCGTCTAATCTGCTTCACAAGAATAGAGCTAGGTCGGATTGGCCTGAATTCTGATCGGACGGTGTAGATCTAAACTCAAAATTTGTGTTATTTTAGGGAATCTGGACACGAGATTTTGGGAATTTGACGCAGATGAGACGCCATGCCATTGCCATGTACTAATTAAATTGCGCACCGATTTTTGTTTGCGGGCCCCTTCTAACCGAATTAACGCTCTCGCTCTCATTTTTATTTTCTTTTTAGGTGAGCTACTTTTTCCTCTGCAATTATCCTTTTAATCCTAGTTGTTGCTATTGTTAATTGCTGAGTGTAAAGAAGCCAAGTCAAGTCAGGTAAAATCTTACAAGAGTGAGGCTATGGTACTTCGGCTAGTGTACTACGGCTCAATATGATATTTTTTAAAATCCTAACAGTCGATCCGAACCGTTCAATGTGATATCCATATGAATATGTACTTGCAAACTAAATTTTATATTTTTTCGAATTTTTTTACTATTTTTTTAGATAGGTAAAATTTTGATGGTCCAGAATTTGTATAAAACACTGAAAATTCTACCTATCTAAAAAAATAGTAAAAAAATTCGAAAAAATATAAAATTTAGTTTGCAAGTACATATTCATATGGATATTACATTGAACGGTTCGGATCGACCGTTAGGATTTTAAAAAGTACCATATTGAGCCGTAGCACTAGCCGTAGTACACTAGCCATAGTACACTAGCCGAAGTACCATAGCCTCACTCATCTTACAATTAACTTTTAATTACTAGTTGTTGCTTTTGAACATTGTAGGTTTTAAAATTTGTAACTTTTAATTCTTAAAAGCAAAATGAAATTTTCATATATTTTTATACAAATTAAAAGAAAATTATATAGATCTCATCTAATGATTTTGTTTGATATATAAATTCAAATTGAATCATTAAAATTTAAAAATAAAAACATGATAAATATACCAAAAATCATAACTACTTTCGTAATAGCTGTTGGAATAATATTAACCCCAATTTATTTTTTATCTATATTACGTCAGATGTTCTATGGCTACAAGTTATTTCATGTTTCAAACTCGAATTTTTTACCAATAATAGGAATTAGTATTTATCCTGATTTTATTTTATCATTATCCATTGAAAGATTGCAAACTATCTTATCTAATTATTATGATTTTATTTTATCATTATCCATTGAGAGATTGCAAATTATCTTATCTAATTATTATCATAGATAGTATTTTATTCATTTGAAATAAAATTGAAGCTTCTATCAATAATAAAAATAAAATAGAAGTTTTCTATTGAAATTATATAAGCTACTGGAATTAAGTGTAGCTAGGGTCTGAACCATGTGCACCGACCTCAATTAATACACTTCTCTAGTTCTCTCCATTTCGACCGAAACCCCAGAATCCTTTTTTTTTATTAATTTTTTTAAAAATAATATAGGATAATAAATGGATTGTCTTGAAATTTTGATTTCATATATACAAGGGATCAAATTTTGTTTTCTCAATTTTTCTAGACAATTCTAAATGAATGAAAAATCCATTATCCTCTATTATTTTTATATTATTTCTATAAATAATAATTCTGTTCAAACCATGAAACTTGCCAAGGATATGAGAAAAATTAAGCCAATGAAGAGTCTTATTAGCTTCTTTATGGCCCAGTTATATTAAAAAGGAGCGATTACTTAAAAAATAATTATTTCCAAAACAAATTAAATAAATTTAAAATTTAAAATTTAAAAGTGAAAGGTAAAAAGTTTATTTTTTTAACATATGGGCAGTCTAATAATTAAATTTCATGCAATTTATGTATATATTGTTTTATGATCCATCAAGGATCATTAATTTTGAAACATTAAAATATGTCACTTGATGTATATATATATGATGAAGCATACAACAAATTGTATCATATTTTCTATATATGTGAATAATATAGATAATGTCTACAATGTTGAAATGCAAATTTAAACAGTATTTTTATTTTTCAAAATTGTCAAAAAATTTATTTTTATTTTTATTTTTGAAAATTAAAACGCATAAAAAACAAAAAATATATAATAAGAAAATAAAATTGTAGAATTGACTGCAGTCAATTCCTGCTTCATTTAATATCCATCTCTTACATGTTCCTTTTCTTCTGGTAGCTTCCTTTTTTATGGATATTAAAGCATCTTATTTTTATATATATATATTAATTCTTTATTAAAAAAAAAAACAAGTAACTGACATTCCATTCCAGTTGGTACCAGTCCGGTATGGTAGTCCTGTTTCATCCTCCTCTGGCCTATAAATAACCCTCCATAGTCCATAGTTCATACCCAAGTCTTGAACCATGCATCTGAAGCTCCACTAATTTATATTTCTGAAGAGATGAAGATGATGGCATCTATTTTCTCTCTTCGTTTCTCCTTTGCTGACCTTATTTTCCTTCTCATGCTACTAGTTACTACCTCACTCATGCATCCTGATCCTGCTGCTGCTGCATCTCTCAATCGCAAGCTCATGAACATCACCATACTTTCTTACTCCTCTGACTGGGATACTGCCGGAGCGACTTGGTATGGCAGTGCAAACGGCGCCGGAACTGACGGTATATATATATATTATATAACAAAACTCTCATTCTTTTTTTTGTTTTCCTTGGAATTCTTAAATATATTCATCATGAAATTAATTATTAAGGTGGTGCATGCGGCTACCAAAATGCGGTGGATCAGCCGCCCTTTTCATCAATGATCGCAGCTGGGAGCCCTTCGATCTTCAATTCTGGCAAGGGATGCGGGGCATGTTACCAGGTACCGTAAATTAAACCATTGAATAGAATTAGTTACAAGTACTCGTGCGTACGTACTAATGTTATTCTAAATTTCTAATGTTATATTAGATTAAGTGTACTGGTAATTCTGCATGCTCCGGTGACCCGGTGACTGTTGCAATCACTGACTTTTGCCCCGGTGGAGCATGCCTTGCCGAACCTATCCATTTTGACTTGAGTGGGACTGCTTTCGGGGCACTGGCTAAACCCGGACAAGCAGATCAACTCCGTGGTGCCGGAATTCTCCAAGTCGAATATGCTCGGTAAGGCATTTCGAGAATTTATGTTATTCTATTTCTGTTTTCTTTTTTATTTACATACAGAATTAATTTTTTTTGCTTGTTTGTAGAGGTAATATATATTATGGATCTAATCTTGTCAGGTACCAGTTTTTGGTACCAGATTAAAATCTTCACATTTTTTTTCAAAAAAAAAAAAAAAACTTTAAAGTGCGCTAATTGCCACGGGGCATGCATGATGAATGCATGCACGAATGCATTAAAATTCAGTTAAGCACTACAAAGTACTTAATGCTTCCGTTTCTAATTTGACCAAAAGTGGCATTTTATTTTTAAACAAACTTACTTTACCAGCACACAGATCTCTTACAACCAAATTAATGACCTAAACCATATTTAATTACAAGCAATAATTTAAGACACTAATCATCTGGTTTTCATTTAATTTGCCGCAGCGTCCCGTGCAACTACCATGGTATCGACATTGCATTTCACGTCGACTCGGGCTCGAACCCAAATTACTTGGCTGTTGTGATCGAGTACGAATCAGGGGATGGAGATCTCTCAGCTGTAAGCCTAATGCAGAGAGGCTCTGGCGTGTGGACCCCGATGCAACAGTCATGGGGCGCAGTATGGAAACTTGACTGCGGCTCCACATTGCAAGCTCCATTTTCTATCAAGCTCGCATCCGACTCTGGCAAAACCATCATTGCAAACAACGTCATACCAGCAGGGTGGCAACCCGGTGCAACGTACCGTTCCGTGGTGAACTATTAGAATTAATGTATAGTGCAACAGATCAGGGTCTGTTTGTTTTATGAGTACAACAAATAATAGTGACATGGCCATGCCAAGAGGAGGAGGAAGTTTAGTTGGTTCTCCCCTCTAGGCTCTAGCTGCACTTCATTTAATGCAATTCGGTGTGTTTTCTTTACTTCTTTTGTTTCTTAATCTGCAAACAAACTCTGCGTACTTTAAGGAGAGCACTAGACACGCTTAAAGAAAATACAATAAAAAATAGGAAAAACACTAAAATAAAAAGATATATAGCTAAAGCAGAGTATAAATTAATGAGTGAGGCTATGGTACTTCGGCTAGTGTACTATGGCTAGTGTACTACGGCTCAATATGGTACTTTTTAAAATCCTAACGGTCGATCCGAACCGTTCAATGTGATATCCATATGAATATGTACTTGCAAACTAAATTTTATATTTTTTCGAATTTTTTTACTATTTTTTTAGATAGATAGAATTTGCAGTGTTTTATACAAATTCTGGACCATCAAAATTCTACCTATCTAAAAAAATAGTAAAAAAATTCAAAAAAATATAAAATTTAGTTTGCAAGTACATATTCATATGGATATCACATTGAACGGTTCGGATCGACCGTTAGGATTTTAAAAAGTACCATATTGATCCGTAGTACACTAGCCGAAGTACCATAGCCTCACTCTAAATTAATAGTTTAATAATTATACGTGTTGGCTAAATATCTTAATTACTACAGAGTGTAGAATTAATTAATACTAAGTAAGAATTACAAGCTGGTGGATACATAATGTTAGTTTTATTTAATTATGTGGCTTATGTTATTATTGTGCACCAATTTTATTTACATAAATAATGAAAAAACATGAGTAATTTTTTATGAAAAAATTCAGATTACTATTTATAAAATATATTTGTCCCAAACGTTGCCTCAGAGTTATTAATTTTTTTTTTTATTTTGGACGCATCCCATCCTGAAAATTTCGCCCTTAAGAAAATAAATAGAGAAGTAAAATAAAAACACCTAAGGTCTCCATCATCACGTCTAAGAAAAACCATTAATGATCAGTATATACGTTTTTGCTTAATAATGTCGTCATTCCAAAACTGTAAGATTTAAATTACATTTGCTATTTTATTTTAGATTTACGTATTCTGAATTGTTTATGTTCTAATTGCAAAACGCGTTACGATTTTATTCTTTCTATCATTTGAAAGTTGAAACCCAGATATTACTACAGTTCCAGAGTGTACAAGTAGTAGTACGTTCCAGTAAAGGCTTGTTTACCTTTGAAATAAGTTCAAATCTTTTTTTATCATTAAAATTAAAACATCACGCATATTTAATTTTTTAGGTAATGATAAAATTCCATTCAGTGTGCTAACAAAAATCCAATTTTCTGGCTCAAGAAAGCCCAAAAGCAAGGCCCACATATGCCCCTTTTCCTCTTCCTTAATAGAGCCCCAAGTTCAATGGAATAATAAAAGAATGTTTCCTTTAATTAATTTAGTCGAACAATAAGAAATAAGAAGAGGGTTCAAATGCTCATTATTTCTTGCCTCATTCATATTCTACATTTTTTTTTTCTGATTTTAAAGACAAAACAGATGATCTGAACCGCTCAATATTATATTCACATTAAATATGTTTGGAGTCTAAATTTTATATTTTTTAGAAATTTATTACTATATTTTAAGATAAGTACAAAATCACAGTTTTTCAGAAAATTTTGGACCATCTAAAAATAATAATTTTGTACCTATTTCAAAAAATAATAATTTTTTTCCAAAAGGTATAAAATTTGATCTCCAAACACATTTAATGTGGATATAATGCTGAGCGGTCTGAATTGTCATTTGAATTTTAGAATCAGAGATAAAAATATAAAATATGATTGGAACATAAAATAATTGGAAATTTGAACCCTCCACAAGAAATAATTAATATAGTTGACTGCCTTTGAAAAAATGCATTTGTACTTTCAATTTTTAAAATTTCGAGGGCACATCAAGTTATCAGTCGGCTAATATAGTAATATAATATCCATTTGATAGGAGCAATATATATATATATATATGAGAAGGGATCCAATTACACCTTTTTTGGTGACACACTTTGACACCTACCATTTTTAAAGTCCAAATAGTCGATTTAAACCGTTCAACATGATGGATATATTAAAATGTGCTTGGAGATCAAATTTTATATTTTTTTGAATTTTTTTGCTATTTATTAAGATGGTTACAAAAATCGTTGTTTTCGGACCATTGAAAAACAGCGATTTTGTAAACATCTTAATAAATAGTAAATAAATTCAAAAAAATGTAAAATTTGATCTCCAAGCACATTTTAATACTGTGATCATGTTGAACGGTTCGGATCGACTGTTTGGATTTTGAAATCGCAAAATTGACTTATATAAAAAACGGTGTCATGATGTGTCACCAAAAAAGGTGTAATTGGATCCCTCCTCATATATATATATAAATGTTTATTTGGAGCGTGGGGTAATCAATTGGTTTTCCGATTTTCAAAGTCCAAACAGTCGATTCAAACCATTAGATATGATCTATATATTAAAATGTGTTTGAAAACCAAATTTTACTATTTATTAAGTTAATTTTAAAATCACTGATTTTAATAAATAGTGAATTTTTTTTTAATCATTGAGAACAACAATTTTAAAATTGACTTAATAAATAGTAAAAAATTCCAAAAAAATGTAAAACTGACTTAATAAATAAAAAATTTGGCCGGCACTTGACAAAACAAGTATAATTAGTGACACGTACATGTCAACTGTTTAATTAATTATCATATTATTTAGCTTAAAGTATTTTTTTTGTTAAGGTAGAATAATATCTCTCACTTCTTTCAAAATATCCTCCTCTCACGTTTGCCATTTTTAAATGAACAATTGTTTCTTAAAACTAATTAGTCGGACGCATGCTTTTTTCTTGCAAAAACAATAAAAAAAACTTTAATTCGGAGTTGGAGGCACTTTAAACATTAGTTCGTAATACGGATCAATATTTTTGTTTTCAAAATTCTAACGGTCGATCCGAACACAAAATGATATCCATATGAATATGTACTTGCAGACCGAAGTTTATATTTTTTAGAATTTTTTACTATTTTTTAAGATAGAAAGAAAATCACTGTTTTTAGATATATATTCCAAAATTTTCAGATCAAGTGATTTTCTACCTATCATAAAAAATAGTAAAAATATTCTAAAAAATATAAATTCGGTCTGCAAGTACAGATTCATATGGGGATCATGTTGAATGGTTCGGATCGACCATCAGGATTTTGAAAACGGAAATATTGATCCATATTACAGACCAACCCGTGATATGCATATAGTACCATAGACTCAATCTTAAGTACTATTTTTGGATACTATGGGTTGGATCAAATTCAAAACTGATACTTTAGTTTATAAAGATTGTTCTAGTTGGTAACCTATTTTATTACTAGATTCTTTCTTCATATAAACGGAATTAAAATTGAGCCTAATTAAAAAGTTTACGGTAGTGTTTGGCTGAGGCTTAAAGTTTTAAAGACTGAGTTGGTTATTCTAATTTAAGCGGGTCTAAGCTATTAATGTTTGATTGAGGTCTAAAGTTATGTTATTGACTAATGAAGAGAGAGGAGATGAATTTCCTTAGTAGCCCCTCCCAAGTATTAATTTTAAGAAAAAAATAGAGAGGAAAAATATTGATTTGTCGCTGACAGTGAGGCTTTAGGAGATGGGGAATTAACTCTCAAGTCATTTGGAGAGTTAGTTTAAATATAGAGTCATAATTTTTTAGTTATGCTTAGTTATGCCAACCTAATTAATCTGTATTTGGTAAAATAACTAAGGCCTAAATACTCTTATTCCATGATTTATGCCTCAGTGCAAAATTTGAACCGACGAATAATTAGCATTAATTCACGCTGCCGATAAAAGATTATGAATTTAGCTTGTTATATATCTCTATTCTTATATTAAGCACATAGATGTTCTGATCTGTCAATAATTGCGATTAAAAAATAAAATTTCAGATTGAATATCAACCCCCCAATCAAATAGTCTGCCTTATTTTGATTCTATGCATATTTTTGATATTCTTTTTAAGTGTAGAAGTCTAAATTTATTTAGATACGTACTCGCCACAGGTTAGGGCTGCTCACAAGCCGAGTTAGCTCGAGTTTGGAGTAACTCGAATTCAACTTGGAAAATAGCAAGTCGAGTTGAGAAGTCCGAACCGAGCTGGCTCATTGACTCGAACTCAACTCATGAGTAACTCGAGTTGACTCGTGACTCGTTAATTAACTCGTAATCAGTGATCCTAATTACCTACTAGCAGTCTAGCTCTTTGAATTTTAAGGTGTTGAATTGTTGTTATGTAATAACCTATTTCCAAAAAGGTTCATTTGTTCAAAAAACAGCAGTCCTAGCAGAAATTCTTGTAAATATTCACTCATGTCATAGTTATTTTTGTTTACTGGTAAGAAAGGGCATCCATTGAAACTAAGCTATTTGGGTCAAGTTGGTGTATGGGACGCGCATGTACTGAACTCAACCAAGTCCGAGTTGAAATGAGCGAGCTAAGTCCAACTCGAAATCAACTCGAGTCAGAATAACTCGAGTTTTTAACGAACGAGTTGTTAGCGAGTTCATTACTGAGTTGAGTTCAAGCAGCTCACGAGCCACGAGCTTTTTTTACAGCCCTACAACAGGTCCTAATTTCTTTCTGTTGTACCCTAAAAAGTTGGATTTAATTAATTTGGACAAAGATGCCATTTAATTAACAAATTGGCCAATCAACATGTCAATCATATGTTAATTTGGCACAATACCACAAAATAGGAGACAAATTCCATAAAGAAAAATTCATGATTAAATTCTACATAAAAAATCATGAATTTTGGTATAAAACACATCTCCTAACTCAAAATGGTCGAAAAGGTATGAACACTAGTGGAAAAACGCACATCAGCATCGGCCTATTAAGATCGGACTTTTCAATAATTCGATACTGATCTATATCTGGATCGGACTTTTTAAACAACTGATCTTGAAAGGGACAATCAGGATCGGTTAAATATAAACAACCGCTACTAAAAGTGCTGGCCATATCAGGATCGGTTCTTTACAAAGAACCGATCTTGATTATCCATTTATTAGCATCGGTTCTAATAATTAACCGATCCTGAATACTATTAGCATCGGGCATTTAATTAACCGATGTTGTTTCCTTTGTTTTAGAATCGGACCATATTTTAACCGACCCTGATGGACCATATTTTAATCGCGGGTCTCACTTTCATTTCGCGCCTAAGTATATTTTCTTCAGAACTTAGCGAATTTTCAAAATTCGGTCTGTGGCTCACTTCGCCACTCACTAGGGTGAGGCGCCACCTTGGACGGCTCACTCCGTGGCTCACTCTGACTACTAGGGTTCCCGCGAGGCGAGGTGGGGCGGCCTTGAGGCGAGGTGGGCCGACTCCGACTGGGCCATGAGGTGAGGCGAGGCAATGAGGTGAGGCGAGGTGAGGCGAGGCAGTGAGGCGAGGTAGTGAGACAGTGAGGCAACGAGGCAGTGAGGTGAGGCGAGGCAGTGATCGAGGTCCTTTCTCGGGTAAATATTCAAAGCACCCTATTTGTAGGAGTAATTTTGCGATTCGGTACTGATTCGGTCCTTTCTATTTTCTGATTTCGGTCCACTGTTTTCTGTTTTCTGATGATTTTTGCAAAAGTTCTGATAATTTCTTAGATGAGTAATAATTTCTGATAATCTGATACATATAGTTATGTACTGGTACATATAATTATATACTGTCAAACTAGATACTATCAAATCTTAAATGCGGTACAAGGTGTACCTCTAATTTTTTTAGGTACTCCATATATACTCAGAATAGGTGGTACTGGTACATATAATGTGATTCATGATCAGCTTAATTACTAGTACTACAAGAAGTGGATGCAAAGGAATTTAATGAATGAAAAGGTGATTTGAGGTACTTGGCTCCTAGATATTTTTACTAGTAGTCTAAACTAACAAGGAACAAGGTTAAGTGCAAAAAAGAAAAGAGATTATGCAACGACTTGAGTCTGATTTCACTGAATTGGGGGTAGATTTTGGGCGACAGTATTAGGCATAGCTTTTATTCAACTTTAAATGCTTTTATTTTCAACTTTAAATGCTTTTTTTTAGAGGGCTATACAAATTAGGGTCGGTTATTAGTAATAGCTGATGCTAAAAGTCCCAATCAAGATCGGTTATATCAAAGAACCGATCCTAATTTGTATCAATTAGGGTCAGTTATTTAAATAACCGATCTTGATTGGGACTTTTAGCATCGGCTCTTTAACCGACCCAGATTAAATTCGACATTTGCATCGCCCGGGTCAGCATCGCCTCTACGTCTGATCCTAATGTGCATAAATAACCGATCCTGATGTGTGTTTTTCCACTAGTGGAAATTTAGGATTCTTATTGGTGTCATGCGGTCTGGGTACCCTTAGCATTTTGTTTGAGCAGCTGGGTACATTCTGGGGTTTGCAAACTAATACTGGGTCCACTAGTCAGTCCCTCTGGGCATTTTTCGCTAAGACCCAGAGATGGCTAGAAATGTTCTAAATGGTCTAAACTCTATACACCGAGTGGTTAGTCATATGGACTACCAGAGACCCACATTATTCAGTTCCTTTGACTATAGGCACAAATTCTAGAATGAACGAGGTGTTCAATCAGACTCGAAAGGTCTATTGATGTAATTAACGGCGAGGCCTTGCCCCTGTCGGGAGTTAAACGTCCTCACAATCAATAAACTCTCTTGATAAACGATTGTAAACAATAGGCCATCGAGGGTGAACCCAAATAAAGCAAAAGAACGTTTCAAGATTTAATGCTCCATAAAGCCCTTCCTCCTCCAAATTCTAGAATCCACTAGAGAGACATGCATAACACCAAAGAGCAGTCAACCTTGGAATGTGAGGAAAGAGACCCCTTTGCAGCCGACACTTTCCATTTTAAATGTCATTTAAAGAACTTTTGGATTGATTGATCATGTTTTCATTTCTTTCCATCTTTTATATCATACAAGTAATGTTATTTGTCATTTAATTATCTCATTTAAGTAAATATAATTATATTGTCTATTTAAGGTACACAATTGTATATAAATTATAGGAAGAGGAATATAACCCTTATAACAATAACAAGAGCCATAATATGACAACAACAGATAATTTAACTTATTTTGATGGTTTTTTTTCTCTTATTTCCCCGTTAAGCAACATAAAAAAAACTGGTATGTATCAGTAAAAAAAAAAACCTTATAGGTATGTCATTAAAGAATTAATGGGCTTTACATTTGTATGAGAAAATGTTGGTTTATTTTTTTTGTTGAATAATTATTACTTTCATTGGTCAATTTTCTTATGAAAATATGTCATTTTGTATAAGAATTTTTTTTTTGTTCTCTTATAATATATCCCCATTGCAACTATAGTCACCAGATTCGCGTTTTATTCTCGAATAAAATGTTTTTTTGACGTTTCCGAATCGAACAACGAATAAAATGCAAAAAAAAACGTATTTTACGAATTATTCGCGAATAAAACGCAAAAAAAATGCGAAACTTTTTTTTTTGGATTTTTCTTGTGGGACCGAATCATTTCCTAATTATATCCGAATTATTTTCGAATCACGAATTTTTGACTCAGCCGAACCAAAAATCCAAATAATTCATTTGTCACTATGATTGCAACAAACGGGTTTGATACTAGTTTAAGCTAATTTGTGCTTGCACTCAGAAATTTTGGGTGATTGGTGAAATTTCTTTCGATATCAGTGATTTTTTCTTCCTATAATTGCGGAGTTCTATGCGTGTTATTTGAAGGATTTGTATATAGTACCAACATGTTCTTCAAATTTTATCCATTAATCATCAATATTAGCATAGAAAGCAGGTTCCATCTTAATTATATATCAAATTGTCATCCATTATATGACTCATTTTAGTTATGTAAAACTTTTGCTGGTGATGAAAACCGGGCCACTGTGGCCTTTCTTTCAAAAAAAAAAAATGATACGACTAAATTTAACTATTTGAAAAATATATAGTTAAAAAATAACATCTGACCATTTAATTATTTAAAAAATATTTGTATTAAATATATGGTTGAAAAGATACAAGTATTATATATATTGTATCCAATAGGACCTTAATTTTAAACAAAACAATATATCACCTAAGCTGCCTTCATGTTGGCGCCACTGCAAGGACATCGATCTCTGCACGTCCATGAGAAAACCCTAATCAGCCTGGCACAACTCTCATGACCGTTTCTTACATGCACTCTAAAGTTGTATAAATAACCACTCAATAAACTTTCAAATCAAGCCAAAGCAAATTAACAAATTAACAGTACCAGTATTAACTAACAATGGCTTCTGCTCTTCTTAAGGTCTTCACTTCTCCAAAGCATTTTGTTGTTTCTTTGTCGTTGCTGTTGCTGTCGCTTCTCACTCCATGTTTTTGCATTCGTGACAATGACCCTAGCACTGTTACTAGTTGGACACCTGCCACCGCAACGTGGTATGGAAATCCTTATGGTTATGGAACTGATGGTATTGTTTTCCTCTCTGTGCTCTCTCTCTCTCTCTTTCTAATTGATATTAATAGTATAATTAATGTCGAAAACTTTTCATGTAGGTGGTGGTTGCGGGTATCAAGATGCATTGGGTAAATTCCCGTTCAATTCCATGGTTTCTTCTGGCGGCCCATCTCTTTACAAGAACGGCCGGGGATGCGGTGCTTGCTACCAGGTAAAACCCTAGTTATATATGCCAAGCACATTAATTTGTGTTGGTTTATCGTTTATGTATGTTTTTTTAATTTATTTCGAATGTTATGTTTCCCGTGCCTCTAATTAGATATATGGTTCATAATATCACTTAGATTGATTGATCTAATGTTCCTCATAGGATGGACGTATCACAATATTTGAAAAATAAAGGGAGGTTTCCAATTTCATCGTTCATTTTCTTATTTCAATGATAATGCAGGTGAGATGCATCTCAAATGCTTTATGTTCTGGAAATCCTGTGACTGTTGTAATTACTGACGAGTGCGTTCAGTGCTGCGACGATACAGCCTTTTTTGATATGAGCGGGACAGCATTTGGTGCATTGTCAGGATTCTTCAGTACTGATCACTTCCGCAATCTCGGCAGAGTCAAGGTCGAATATAGAAGGTAAAAACAATTAATTTACTTCAAAATAAGATAATACCTATAAATGGATTGATGGATTGACTTTTTTTTATTGTTCATATACGATCGATATCGACATGACAGTTGATTAGGCCATTTGATAATTCTTAAAATCAATGTCTTAATTTCGATTCAGTAGGAGCTAGCCTTGATATAATATGTATATATATAAAAACTTGAAGAGGCAAAAAGTGATGGTATATATATGAAAATTACTTTTAGTTCCTTAATTTGCCCTCAATATCATATTAAATTCACCTATTTCCTTTGCATTCACAGGGTTCCATGCGATTACAAAGGTGTAAAAATAACCTTCCTTGTAGATTCTGGCTCGAACCCGTACTACTTAGCAGTATTAATTAAGTACGTAGGAGGTGATGGAGACATGACAAAAGTTGAAGTGATGCCATGCCCAGGTTCTGGTTGGGCTGCCATGGAGCCCTCCTGGGGTGCAGTCTATAAGTATCAAGGCGACTCATCCATGGCCGGCCCTTTTTCATTTAGGATCACTACGGGCTCCGGCAAAGTCCTAGTTGTGAAGAACGCAATCCCTGTTGGCTGGGGACCAGGCCAGACTTATGAATCTGCGGTTTGAAATTAAGCATGTTTTCAAATTTGAAGAGGTCCTTAGTCCTTACTACTAAAGGAGTCGTTTGCAGAGTGCAATTTTTCCTCTCTTTAAAAGGGTTCTGTTTATCATGTTCTTAATTTTATTTTTTTCCCTTTACCGTTGTGGCCGTATATATGCAATTTTTGGTGTGATTATGGTTTGAAAAATCGATCGAGAGATTAATTTGAATATATAGCAGTGTGGAAATTAACAAGAGAGGAGGCATGTGCATCTCCCCTCCGCACAAGTCTATTTTTCTTTATTCCATGTGTTTATCTTTTATCTATATAAGTTTCTCTTTAATTTTTCATTTAATTTTTCTTCAGCTTCAGCTTTAATTTCAACTGAATTGGCCTATGGTCATGAAAATTATAGAACAAATTAAATGAACAAAAATATGTAGAGATGACAATCAGATACACTCAGTTTATAATACAAACAACACGTACCTAATTAATTGCTTCTTGGCATAGAGCTGCACACCCACACTTTAAATTATGAAACAGCCAACAGACAGACAAATCAATTTAAATTTAAAAAAGGCAATCAAGTAGACGCCAGAAAATAAATCATCTTAATTAATTATCAGCTAGCTAATCCCTGTCCCTCTGACAATTGCTTTTGCAGCTTAATTTATAATTAATATTAGCTACCCCGCGCGCCTACCCAACAGACTAATCATGGGCTAATTAAGCTCATAACCAATTTATTAATTAGTTAGTCAATATGAATCAATACTTTATCTTTGAAATCCAACGGTTGGGATTCATACTAGAAGAATCTATAACCAATCTTGTGGCCCCCAACTTGATTTTGAGATTTACAGAGGTTAATTCCCGATAGAAATATAGAATCCGGTGGAAGTGGGATTGCGGGGAGGTTAACTTCTAAATCCATTTACAAAATCTTGTCCATGGGAGGGAAAATAATTAGTCCAAAATGTCGGGTGTGGACTGCAAAAGTTCCACCCTCTGTCAGAATTATACAGGTAGGGATGGCAAAAAAGCCCAATTGGCCCGGAAGCCCGGCCCGCCTTTTACCCCGTCGACCCGGCGCTGTGATGGGCCAGGTAAGGTCGGGCCTAAAGACGGGCCAGGCCTGGCCTGAGCTTAAACTGAAGCCTACAGGCAGCCCGTTGGGCCTATATATATGTTAATACAACAGAGAAGTTTTTGAGTTTAGGGCTTTAGAGCCGCTCACCTCATCTCTTTCGCTCTCTCTGTCGCTCTCTTCGTCTCTTTCATTTCTCTCTTTTGCTCTCTCTCTTTCCGCTCTAGTCACGCTCCACCAGCCCCCACAGATCTGATCTGCCTCAGCCACCAGTCCTCCGCCACGATGCGTCACTCTTCTATCAGGTTAGTTTTCTCCCTCTCTCTTCTACTTCGGTTCTGTCACTACTAGAATTCCCAGTATTAGCAACGGCTCTAAGTGTTATTAGCAAGCGTAGGAAGCCCCCTTGCAATAGAAATAGAGCTTTTGAATTTCGCTGATTAAATTAATATTGTTGCAACGGGAGGCGCTTGCAAATAATCACGCTTGCTAATGTCTCCCGTTGGCCCTTGCTAATGTCACATATTCCCCCTTGCAAATAATAAGACGCACTCCAACACGCCAGATATTATTTTTTATTAAAATCCGTTGCAATTACCAGTTCTGTTGCGCTTGCAAATGAGTCGTAGACGGGTCCCACACATTTGTTGCAAGGGCAACCGTTGCAAATAATGTTTAGGATTGTGTTTATATTATTTTATTGTGAAGGCCTAAACTATTTGCAAGCGTCGCCGTTGCAAATGTTTTTGGAGTTGGTTTTTATATTATTATATTCTGAAAGACCTTATTATTTGCAAGGGCCACCGTTGCATAAGTTCTTAGGATGAGTATTCGAAGGAAGAGATGGTGTGGGGTCCACTTGGAAGAGAGAAAAAAAAGGAGAGAAAAGGAGATAAAAGAGTGAGGCAAGGGCCATATATGTGACTATTTGTGTGGTTCGGTCTGACAGCAGACCACTTATTTCATAGATCCAATTTTATTAGAGATTCTGAACTCTTCTAAGGTTTGGTTATCAAAAGGTAAGCCCCTTTATCCAGTGTAATGTCATTCATCAAATCAATGTTTTAGTTAGTGTGCATTCATGCATGGTAAGCCCGAAATCAGTGTTAATGTTTTGCATTTTTCTGATTTTTCTACAATTTTAGTTGAGTTTCAAAGTTCATATTTTAGAAATCCAATCACTCGTACTGTACCAGTCAAGCACCAAAACTTCCCTACATAAACTTCTCAGTTTAGCCTAGCTACAAAACCCCAAAAATACTAAAATAAATCATGGATGAAGCTTTCATTGTCCTGGAAATTTAGAAAGCAATAACACTCAATTTGGAGCTGTAAATTGATATGTGCAAAAAGGAGAAGACAACATAAATGTCTAAATTGCCCTTTACATGTGCAGAACTGATGAAACACTAAACACATCTGACTAACAGGTTCGACTGTCACAAACAATAGAAAACCCAGCAACCTAAACAGAAACTTATAATAAAAAGTGTTAACATAAAAGAACAAAAAGCACTAAAGAGTATGTAAAAGATACCTTATCCATAGTAGGAGACTAAGAGTGCCATATTGGACTTCAGTTCAGAAAGAATCAACCAACATAAACTTACTACATTCAAAACAATTAACCACAACATAACTGAATATTATACATGTTCCATTTCCACTAACTATTGTCATCATATTGATTTTAAATACCCATGTTCACTTTTTATCCAAAAAAATCCATCTTCGCTCATCTTCTCAGGCATTGTTGTAACACCGTGAACTTTTAAAATTCAGATTTAATTAAAATGATAAGTAGTAAATCGAATAATATATATATACGTATATACGAATTTAGTGACGTGGATGGTGAACAATAATTATACGATAATTTGTGTTAAGAGAGAAGAGTAAAATGTGTAAGAATTCAATTATATCGAATATGGGACAAGTGTGAGGTTTTATTTACAAAATTTTAAATTTACAAGTGGGGCCCTTTGTCATTTCCTCCTTTCTCCTTCTCTTTTCTTTCTTTCTTTTCCTGCGTCCCCTCCTTCTCCTTTTCTTTTCCTGGTTCCGCCAAAGAGAGAAAGAACGAGAGAGTGAGAGAGAGTGAGAGAGAGACCCCCCGGTGACCATTTCGCCCAAAAATCGAGATTCCGAGAGAGAAGCTTGAATCTCGCACCCTCACCCGATTGGTTGGTAAATTCCCTCTCTATTTCTCTCTCATTTCGAGTTTTCGTATTTCTAGGGTTTCGGTGAAAACCCGTAGAATTGCACCAAATTGATTGTACTATGCCTTTGTTGTTTCTAAAGTGTTTATTTGTCGATTTCGTGTTCCAATTTGTAACCAAATTTCCGATTTATGGACTTCCCCGAAATCGATTTGAGTTTTGGTATCGTCCTCTTGAATTGAATCAAACCTGACCCGAATCGTGTTTGTGAGTGAGTCGGTGCCCTAATGACTAAGTTAATCGATAACCAAACCGAATTGTGACTATTTATGCCTTAAACCCTAGAATTAGTGAATACGTAAAGTTAAGGGTTTAATCCGCAAAAGTGTCTGAATTTGAGTGAATTGACCTGTGAATAGATCCGCACGAGCACGCGTAGTGAAATAGACGAGCTTATTGAGTCGCAAGATCGCGGACCCTCTAAGTGCCCTACATAACCAGGTGCGGGGGTTCACGGGATCTGTTTTGGGATTTATTTCGTAGAACTAAATAACGGTGCATATAACTTATATATTGATGGCTTGATTGAATATACGTTGCATATCATCATGTTGAATCTCTGATTGAAAGCATTAGTTGTCGCATTTGCATGAATTGCATATTAATATAATTGAATTGTTATATCTGTGATGATTCTCATGTTGGTATGGTTTATCGATTTCTGTTCTATCGTGTTGGATAAGTGAATGGAACCACAGTACTGAATTGAATTGAATGATTGAAGTGAACAGTGAATTGTAAAGTCTAATTAGCTACTAGACTTTACTCCAGGACCCTTATGCGCATCTGGTGAATGGCCCTAGTGAACCCAGTACCGGTTGGGTAAGGGATAAGTGTATTGTGATTGCAGGTAGTGAAACTGTGGTTCAGTGGTTCAGTGAAAAGTTTATTTGTTCTCGTTTAACAAAGTGATATTCTGTTGCATAGTCGCGAGATATGCTAGTGATTATTCGAATTGATTTTGTGATGTGAATGTATAACTTGAAACCAGGTAAGAGAATTGTTAAGCCAGATGGGATAGATTGTTGATATCTATCGTTGTTAACCGGACTGTGCAAAGTTACTAGTTAAGCCCCAAGAATTCTGGAAATCCTTTGATTACTTTTGAATGAAATAATAGTTGGAATTCGTTTGAATCGGTGTGTGAGCATATGCATGTTATCATGACTGATTGATTAACTGAATAGTTAGATGCGGTAATTGTTTAGTTCTAGTAATGGGTTTCTTACAAATCCAGTAGCCCTATAAATTCCGCACTGAGAAAACGGATGACAAGTTTTCTCACCCCCATCCCCTCGGGGAATTTTTCTTCTTCTTAAATAAATGTGTGCAGGTAAACGCGAGTGAAAAAGGGCACTCGGGCGAGACGAGTGAGGCCTAAGCTGCATAGATAGGGTATGCCCTGTGGATTTAACCATCCCGGTATTTTGTGGTGTAACCAAATTAAACAGGCCTTGTTATTTATAAATTTGATAAGACATGTTGTTTCTGCGAAATATTTATGAATACGTTGCTTGATCGTTTCCGTTTATTTCGATTTTAGATTTGCATGGTTTAAATGTCTTAAATACATGTGAGGTGGTGTTTAAATTGCTAGTGAAATGGGGTTAGATTGTTTACATAATAAGGGGATTGATCGGGTTTGAAAACGGGGTTGAAATGGCATGAAATGGGCAAAGGAATGAATTCAGTAGGCTTATTGCGGGCCGCAATAAAGGAGACAGAGCCGGAAAATGGCTCTGGATGAATCTGTGTATACCATTACGGGCCGCAATTAATTGATTGCGGGCCGCAATGAGAGGAGACAGAACTTAAAACTCAGCTGAGAAATTCGTATATGGATTGCGGGCCGCAACCATTTCCTTGCGGGCCGCAACGACAGTGGGGTTTTGAGTCAGAGGAATTGTTGCGGGCCGCAATGGGCCCTACTGCGGGCCGCAATGGGTGTTCTGAATTCACTGTTTTGAGTATAAATGGGCCGAATTGAATCGGATTTGAACCAAATTTGTTTTAAATCAAATCATATGATATGTGTATAAATTTTAAAGTGTTTGGTTGAGTAGATTATATCGTACATGCCTTGTGAATATACGGGCAACTGTATATTCACGGCGAGAACTGCGCGACCCCCTGTTCCGGGGTGTGACAGTTTTAAGTTGGTATCAGAGCTCAAGGTTTAAGCCCTAACCAGACCGAACCATAACCAGACTTGATTGGATTCGCGAGTGGGGTAAATATCTAGAATTGGACGGTAGTGTAAGTTATGGTCATGCGCACACTTCACAAAAAGGGGCGTAGCTTTTGATCCGTCCGTCGGATCGGGCTGAAATTTTAACAGGAGCTCCACAGCCCAAAACTGGATCCCAAAATAGATAGGAATCCATTTTTGGCCCATTTTACGGGCTCAGATTCGCGAGCCGAGCCTTCTTTCATGGCCTTTTGAACCTTTCTTTGTAATTTTAAGCATGCATCATAATGTGAATGTGTTGAGTTTCAGATAATGGAAGGAAATTTGGAAGAGATGTTGATCAGGGCCTATGAGAGAGGTCGTAGGGCCGAGGCTCAGGCCCAAGGACCACAAGGGCCAGCTGTACAAGTCCCTCCAGTGGTACCGGGGGAAGAGTTCAGACAACTCTACGAGGCATTCATGCGTCTCGCACCTCCTAGGTTTGATGGGTCGGGAGGATACCCAGAGGCAGAGGAATGGATGGTAAGTCTCAAGGCCAAGTTCACCCTATGCCGGGTGCCAGAGGTAAATAAGGTTGAATTGGCAGTGCAATTACTGGAGAAGTCGGGTAGGCATTGGTGGGAAGGTGTAAAGATGGAGTTTGAGGGAGTGGAACAAGAGATCCCTTGGACCTGGTTCGAGCAAAGGTTCGGGGAGCAATATCTGAGTGATCTGCATCAGGAGGCTTTGAGAAGCCAGTTTCTGAATCTGCGCCAACGTGAGAGATCAGTAGAGGAGTACAACAGGAGATTCTTTGACTTGGCCCGGTATGCGCCGGATGTAAAAGGGGATCCGGTAAGGTACCGAAGACAGTACCTAGACGGGTTGGACCCGGCTATTGCCCTAGCGATTCATCACTCGTTAGCTGCAGGGGTTCCGGCCCTAATGAAACAAGCAGAGCAGACGGAAGTGTATCTGAAGAGGAGTGCACAACAGACCAACACCCGCAACGTGAGACCCAAATTTGATAATAAGAAACAAGCTAGCGGGTCAGGAGCTCGACCCCAATCTGCGGGTCAACCAACAGGGCAGATGGTGGTATCCGGGTTTACCCCGGGAGCCGCTAAACCGTGGTGTAATGTGTGTAGGATGCCACACTCACAATCAGAATGTCGTCGCCTCAAAGGAGCGTGTTTAATGTGTGGTAGTATGGAGCATTGGGCGAAAGATTGCCCAAAATCGCAATCGGGTGCTTGTCATTTATGTGGTGGTCTGGGTCATTGGGCTAGAGAGTGCCCAAGAGCTCAATCGGGTGCATCCGGGAGTGGTGGTAGCGGTGGCTATAGAGGTCCACAGGGGCGTGGACAGGGAGGCGTACCTCCTCCGCGAGGCCGAGGCACTCCGCCACTGTTGAGGGGAGGCCGTACAGGCGGCCGAGTTGGTGCTCACGCGGTGCATGCAATCGAGCTGCCGGACAAAGAAGAAGAGCGGGCAGCTGGTTCCGCTCAGACTGATTTACTAGCAGGTATTATCTCTATCTCCGGGGTTTTAGCGTATGTGTTGATTGATACGGGGTGTAGTCACTCGATTATATCGAGTGCTTTGGTTGAGAAATGTGGGTGGTTAACCGAGTCAAGTGGGAAAAATCTGGAGATCCGTACCCCTCTCGGCTCTACTACCAAAATGTCAATGACCTGCCGAAACCTGAAAATACGAGTCGATGGAAGGGATTTTCCAGCGGACATGTTAGTTATGAATATATCGGAGTATGATGCTTTATTGGGTATAGATTGGTTGACCAGACATGTAGCTACCATCGATTGTGTCCGACATACGGTCCAGTTTACCCTGTTGAACGGTTCAACCTGTACCTTGAGATGTAGAGGAGTAAAAGAGGTGGTGCCATTTATCTCGGCAATTGAAACCAAACACCTGGTAGAGTCCGGGTGTACCGCTTATCTGGTAATGGTAATGAGTGCTACTGCTGAAGTTCCGGAAATAGCTACCATTCCGGTTGTCTCGGAATTCACGGATGTGTTTCCAGAAGAGATTCCCGGGTTACCCCCGGCACGAGAAATAGAGTTCAACATAAACCTGATACCAGATACAACCCCAATCTCAAAGGCTCCATACCGTATGGCTCCCGCGGAACTAAAGGAATTGAAAGTGCAGCTTGAGGAGATGTTGGAGAAAGGTTTGATAAGACCGAGCACGTCCCCGTGGGGCGCACCAGTGTTGTTCGTGAGAAAGAAAGACGGAACTCTACGATTGTGCATCGATTACCGAGAGTTGAATAAAGTGACCGTGAAGAACAAGTATCCGTTGCCTCGGATAGATGACCTGTTTGACCAGTTAGAAGGGTCGTCGTTCTATTCCAAGATCGATCTGCGGACTGGTTACCATCAGTTGCGAATTAGCTCGAGTGATGTGGAAAAGACTGCCTTCCGTACTCGGTACGGGCATTATGAGTACAGGGTCATGCCATTTGGGCTGACGAATGCCCCTGCGGCATTTATGGATCTGATGCAGCGAGTGTTCCGAGATTTATTGGACACTACGGTGGTGGTATTTATTGATGACATCCTGGTTTATTCCCGGACGTATGAGGAGCACGCGGCTCACCTCCGGGTTGTATTGCAGCGGCTACGAGATCATCAGCTGTACGCGAAATTTTCAAAGTGTGAGTTCTGGATGAACCAAGTGGCATTTTTGGGTCATATAGTGTCGGGTGAAGGTTTAGCAGTGGATCCCGAAAAGATTCGAGCGGTGACAGAATGGAAGAGACCAACCACGGTTACCGAGATCCGTAGCTTTCTCGGTTTAGCCGGGTATTATAGGAGGTTTGTATTGGGATTCTCCGGATTGGTCCGTCCTCTTACGGAACTACTTCACAAGGGGGTAAAGTTTGAATGGGGTGAACCGCAAGAAAAGAGTTTCGAAGAGTTGAAGAGTCGGTTGGTGTCCGCACCGATTCTTGCAATGCCAGTAACGGGAAGAGATTACACGGTGTATACCGATGCATCCCGGTCGGGTCTGAGGTGCGTATTGATGCAAGATGGGCATGTGATTGCCTATGCTTCCCGACAGCTGCGACCACACGAACAGAATTATCCGACCCATGACATGGAGCTAGCAGCGGTGATTTTTGCGCTTAAAATCTGGCGACATTATCTGTACGGTGCGAAGTGCCAGATTTTCACCGATCACAAGAGCCTGAAGTATATTTTCACTCAGAATGAGTTGAATTTGAGACAGCGGCGATGGTTGGAGTTGATGAAGGATTATGACCTAGATATCCAGTATCACGAGGGCAAAGCCAATGTAGTAGCGGATGCGTTGAGCAGGAAGAATCAAGTGAATCTTGCCTCGATGATTTCAAGTGAGCCGAAATTGATAGAAGAAATGAGGATGATGAGTCTGCACGTTGGAGTGTCCCAAGAATTAGCCATGGCAACCGCAACTCGCCTGCTTGGAGCAGAGGCGGGTACGAGTACATCAGCAGGTATGTCTATTATCTCTGCGACTATTGAGGTGAGACCTGAATTACATGACCGTATTCGGGTAGAGCAACACGAGGATCCGAAGTGCCAAAAGTTCCGAGACCACGCAAAATCAGATCGAGAGACCCCTTTCCGGATAGATGATGAGGGTACCCTGCGGTTTGGCAACCGCATATGCATTCCTGAAAATTCAGACCTGAAAACCCTAATCCTGTCAGAGGCACATGATTCGGGGTATACGATACACCCGGGTGAAGTGAAGATGTATCAGAATCTGAGACGGTACTTCTGGTGGCCGGGTATGAAAAATGACGTGAGAAGATACGTCGAGAAGTGTCAGGTCTGTCAGCAGGTGAAAGCTGATAGACGAAGGTCGGCCGGATTACTCCAGCCGTTGGATAAGAAGAGAGGTAAGTTCGAGATAGTCACGATGGATTTTGTGAGTGGTTTTCCGAGAACCACGGGTCGTTGTGATACGATATGGGTGATTGTGGACACACTGACCAAGGTGGCGCACTTTATTCCGCTCGGGCCTGACACCTCGGGTTGGACTCTCGCAGGTATATTTATAAAGTTTTTCTTCAGGTATCACGGGTGTCCGCGCGAGATTATCTCCGATCGAGATACGAGATTCACATCTCACTTCTGGAAAAGATTCCAAGAATCTATGGGTACGAAACTGCGGTTCAGTACCGCGCACCATCCGCAGACTGACGGACAGTCGGAAAGGACAATTCAGACGTTAGAGGACATGTTGCGATCATGTGCCTTGAGTTTCCAAGGATCGTGGATTGATCATCTACCACTGGTGGAATTTGCGTACAACAACAGTTATCACGCGAGCATTGGAATGCCACCGCTAGAGGCACTCACGGGAGAGACATGCCGTACACCATTGTGGTGGGGTCCGGCGGGTACTTATCCGCCTACTGGACCGGAAATGATACAAGAGGCGGCAGAGAAGACGCGAGTGATATTGAGCCGACTAAAGTCAGCTCGAGATCGGCAAAAGAGGTATGCGGATGTGCACCGACGGCATTTGGAATTCCAAGAGGGTGATCACGTGTGGCTCCGAGTATCTCCAGTGCGGGGAGTACACCGGTTCGGTGTATCGGGCAAGCTGAGTCCGAGATATATCGGTCCGTTTCAGATACAAAATCGGGTTGGATTAGTGGCGTATGAGCTTGGGTTACCGCCGGCTTTGAGCCGAGTCCATCCGGTGTTCCACGTGTCACAGCTTCGGAAATATGTGCGAGACCCATCTCACTGCATCGACCATTCCGACCTGTACCTTGACGAGAATTTGAATTATAACGAAGGACCGATGCGAATACTAGACCGGAAGGAGCAAAAGTTGAGAAATCGAACGATTTCAATTGTGTTAGTGCAGTGGGGACGACACTCCGAAAAAGAGGCAACGTGGGAGCTAGAAGCGAAAATTCGCGAACAATATCCTGAGTTATTCACCGACCAGGTACGTGTTTAAGTTCAAAGGATTGAACTTCATTTTAAGTGGGGGAGAAATGTAACACCGTGAACTTTTAAAATTCAGATTTAATTAAAATGATAAGTAGTAAATCGAATAATATATATATACGTATATACGAATTTAGTGACGTGGATGGTGAACAATAATTATACGATAATTTGTGTTAAGAGAGAAGAGTAAAATGTGTAAGAATTCAATTATATCGAATATGGGACAAGTGTGAGGTTTTATTTACAAAATTTTAAATTTACAAGTGGGGCCCTTTGTCATTTCCTCCTTTCTCCTTCTCTTTTCTTTCTTTCTTTTCCTGCGTCCCCTCCTTCTCCTTTTCTTTTCCTGGTTCCGCCAAAGAGAGAAAGAACGAGAGAGTGAGAGAGAGTGAGAGAGAGACCCCCCGGTGACCATTTCGCCCAAAAATTGAGATTCCGAGAGAGAAGCTTGAATCTCGCACCCTCACCCGATTGGTTGGTAAATTCCCTCTCTATTTCTCTCTCATTTCGAGTTTTCGTATTTCTAGGGTTTCGGTGAAAACCCGTAGAATTGCACCAAATTGATTGTACTATGCCTTTGTTGTTTCTAAAGTGTTTATTTGTCGATTTCGTGTTCCAATTTGTAACCAAATTTCCGATTTATGGACTTCCCCGAAATCGATTTGAGTTTTGGTATCGTCCTCTTGAATTGAATCAAACCTGACCCGAATCGTGTTTGTGAGTGAGTCGGTGCCCTAATGACTAAGTTAATCGATAACCAAACCGAATTGTGACTATTTATGCCTTAAACCCTAGAATTAGTGAATACGTAAAGTTAAGGGTTTAATCCGCAAAAGTGTCTGAATTTGAGTGAATTGACCTGTGAATAGATCCGCACGAGCACGCGTAGTGGAATAGACGAGCTTATTGAGTCGCAAGATCGCGGACCCTCTAAGTGCCCTACATAATCAGGTGCGGGGGTTCACGGGATCTGTTTTGGGATTTATTTCGTAGAACTAAATAACGGTGCATATAACTTATATATTGATGGCTTGATTGAATATACGTTGCATATCATCATGTTGAATCTCTGATTGAAAGCATTAGTTGTCGCATTTGCATGAATTGCATATTAATATAATTAAATTGTTATATCTGTGATGATTCTCATGTTGGTATGGTTTATCGATTTCTGTTCTATCGTGTTGGATAAGTGAATGGAACCACAGTACTGAATTGAATTGAATGATTGAAGTGAACAGTGAATTGTAAAGTCTAATTAGCTACTAGACTTTACTCCAGGACCCTTATGCGCATCTGGTGAATGGCCCTAGTGAACCCAGTACCGGTTGGGTAAGGGATAAGTGTATTGTGATTGCAGGTAGTGAAACTGTGGTTCAGTGGTTCAGTGAAAAGTTTATTTGTTCTCGTTTAACAAAGTGATATTCTGTTGCATAGTCGCGAGATATGCTAGTGATTATTCGAATTGATTTTGTGATGTGAATGTATAACTTGAAACCAGGTAAGAGAATTGTTAAGCCAGATGGGATAGATTGTTGATATCTATCGTTGTTAACCGGACTGTGCAAAGTTACTAGTTAAGCCCCAAGAATTCTGGAAATCCTTTGATTACTTTTGAATGAAATAATAGTTGGAATTCGTTTGAATCGGTGTGTGAGCATATGCATGTTATCATGACTGATTGATTAACTGAATAGTTAGATGCGGTAATTGTTTAGTTCTAGTAATGGGTTTCTTACAAATCCAGTAGCCCTATAAATTCCGCACTGAGAAAACGGATGACAAGTTTTCTCACCCCCATCCCCTCGGGGAATTTTTCTTCTTCTTAAATAAATGTGTGCAGGTAAACGCGAGTGAAAAAGGGCACTCGGGCGAGACGAGTGAGGCCTAAGCCGCATAGATAGGGTATGCCCTGTGGATTTAACCATCCCGGTATTTTGTGGTGTAACCAAATTAAACAGGCCTTGTTATTTATAAATTTGATAAGACATGTTGTTTCTGCGAAATATTTATGAATACGTTGCTTGATCGTTTCCGTTTATTTCGATTTTAGATTTGCATGGTTTAAATGTCTTAAATACATGTGAGGTGGTGTTTAAATTGCTAGTGAAATGGGGTTAGATTGTTTACATAATAAGGGGATTGATCGGGTTTGAAAACGGGGTTGAAATGGCATGAAATGGGCAAAGGAATGAATTCAGTAGGCTTACTGCGGGCCGCAATAAAGGAGACAGAGCCGGAAAATGGCTCTGGATGAATCTGTGTATACCATTACGGGCCGCAATGAGAGGAGACAGAACTTAAAACTCAGCTGAGAAATTCGTATATGGATTGCGGGCCGCAACCATTTCCTTGCGGGCCGCAACGACAGTGGGGTTTTGAGTCAGAGGAATTGTTGCGGGCCGCAATGGGTGTTCTGAATTCACTGTTTTGAGTATAAATGGGCCGAATTGAATCGGATTTGAACCAAATTTGTTTTAAATCAAATCATATGATATGTGTATAAATTTTAAAGTGTTTGGCTAAATAGATTATATCGTAAATGCCTTGTGAATATACGGACAACTGTATATTCACGACGAGAACTGCGCGACCCCCTGTTCCGGGGTGTGACAATTGTTGACTTATCCACATACTACTCATCATCAAGTTCTTCGACAATTTTAAAGACATGAGATGCATTCATTAAAATTTCCAAGTGATACTATAAAGCAAGTCCTTGCCATCAACCCTCCCTTCCCCTCCACTGTAATCAACAAAGTCTCTCTTCCTCGTCTATTCTCCCTTAATTTAGAAGTGAACTTCAATTGGTAAACCATTAATTGACTCTCAAGAATCCTTCACATTGTAACAAAATAATTACCCATAAACTAAATTGTTGTCTTCTACTTTTTTTTGAACATTGTGGTACTATAACAAACCTATACATGTATGCACACATTTATGTTTTTAGACTTCTGTTTCATCAACTCAGGGGATGTGGCTTAGCTAGTATGGACTAGTTTGCCCTTTTTTGGCATGCTGATTTGTCCTATTTATTACAATTAATTAGCTACACTATATTGGGTGTTCTTTATATGGAAATAACCATTGATGTACATGCTTTTCAGTGGACAAGTATCAAATTTTTATTATAACTAGAACTGCGATGAAACAGTGCAGTTTTGCATAAAACAGTGCAGTTTTGACAGTCCATCTTTATAAAATTATTGTGAGCAAATGGCTACACCAAATTCTTATTTCTTTATATGGAAATGATGGTTAACTTGTGTAGTTTATACTCAAAAAGTTTCAAAAATTATGAAGGCTTGGAACTTAGTGAATTTCACTGTTTTGTGAAGGTCGGCTGGTGTGCCAGTACACTGTTTTTAACAGTATTTTCGGTTTTCAGGATATGAGATTCAAATGGCCACCAAAAATTGTAGAAAAATCCTTTTTAGGATATTCCTTTTTCAGTGTGCTTGTATATGTGTCTAGTGTGTGTGTGTGCAAGGATTTGATCAATTTCAGTTCAGAGTTCTCTGTACAGATGTTATACTGACAGAAGGTCAAATTGGGGCTGTTTAGGCAACTCATTGTACCAGCATGTGTTTGGCTTAGTTTCACTTATGTATGGGGCTGGTACAAGCATGGTTATTACTTGATATGCATGTAGGTGAGTCATACATGATGTCAATCTGAACTATTATGTCGAGCCTCTGCACCATCTTGTCCCTCCACAGGGACAACCTCGTCACGTCCTCTCTCGAAATAACTTCTCCACCTGAAATAATTGAGAATTTGAAAATTGTGACACTCGAATTGAACTTTAAATTAGTAAAAATGTTACAATTTGAAAAAAGCACCTTTATAAGCATAGTTACCCTTTCCTAGGACCTTGGAAGCGTATAATTGCAACACTAGGAGAGGCGAAGCGGAGGGCAGTGATGTGGAGAGAAGTGCGAGGAGTTAAAGAAAATGGAGCAAGGAAGAGAGAAGGGGGCGGGGAGGGCTTGGTACGATCGGACTTGGAGGGTGAGAGAGAGCGAGAGAGAGTGAGAAGGGTTGGAAAATGTTTAAGCTTGAGCGAGAAAGAAAGTGGGTGGGTTTGAGCCCAGAGAGAGAGGAGCAATTAAAAATGCGCAATCCAGATTGAAATAGCGCTCAAATGAAAAGTTTGGAGAGTGGGACATGATTGTCAGAGATGGTAGAAATGGAGAATGGGCGCTGAAATAAAAAGTTGGAGGGAGAAATGAAAATAAGTGCAAGTACCGTAGTGAATAAATCTGGAGTCCTCTTAAGCTGAAAATCATGACCCATCTGTCATTGAATAGATATGTATAAAAAAATATAACTAGTATTGTTAAATGGAGATGTCCATTGATAATCAGGATAGCACATTTTTAATCTAACGGTTCAGATTTACAAATGTTCATAACCCTTCGATGTTTCGATATTCCGTCATCTCGATGGATAGGTAAATAAAAATAAAATTTCATCAAAATTTGCTACAGGAATATATATGCAGTGCTCTTTAATTTGAACGGTTCCGATCGACCGACAGATGCCGTATTTACATGCGCCTTCATTAACTCACAAAGCAAGAGTTTATGTTTCATAAGACATGAACTCTTGCTTTGTGAGTTAATGAAGGCGCACGTAAATACGGCGTCTGTCGGTCGAACGGAACCGTTCAAATTAAAGAGCACTGCATATATATTCCTGTAGCAAATTTTGATGAAATTTTATTTTTATTTACCTATCCATCGAGATGACGGAATATCGAAACATCGAAGGGCTATAAATAATTCATGTTGGATCGAAGCTTGGACATAATAAAACTTCATAATTTTTAGTGTGATTACGTTCAATGTTGTCCCTTGATCATTTCAAAACAAATTTGGAATCATTTCATTGCAGATCGACCGTCGATCGCTCACGTGAAAATGAACGGTTCGCAAATATTTCATAAATTTGAAGGGACAAATAATCATCAAAATCAATAAAATTTACAATTATAAGTATAATTTGGTTATAAAAACTGTAACAAATTTAAAAATATATTTTTTGAAATTTTTTCATATTATTTTCTGTAAATGCATTAACTAATTTGTCTGAACCGTTCGATTGAAAATGTCACACCCCAAACTGGGATTTCCGGATTAAGGTGTGATCAGTCCCCGCCTCGTGATTTAATTATCTTTAATCACGCAAGGCTAATCAAATACAAATAAATAACAACAGCGGAAGCATGAATAAAATCCAGAGAAGCACAAGTCATACATCCATAAATAAACATAAACATAAATATATCAATCCATACAAACCACCGTATCACAACACATAATCTAAAGAAAAGGGGTACATGAACTACGATCTCGAGATACAAACAAAAGTCTCGAGACTCAAAAACCCTAACAAAAGTCCTATAATACTACATCAAGTGGCGTGGCCATCGGGAACAGCTCCTGGCATCTCCTGCTGCGGAACGCCAGACTCTGTACCTAAAATCCCACATCAAAAGGTGGGTGAGCAAACAATTGCCCAGTATGTGACCCAGAATTACCCCTTCAGGGATCCTCTTTCGGTCAAAGCACTTTTAATATTAAATCTACGTAAGTTTAATGTCGCAACTTTTAAATGCACATGATTTAATATAGTAATCCTAATTTAATAACTATAAAAAGGAAAATACATATAATAGATGATATGATGCGATTATCCTGTCATGCCAACATGCAAAAATTCCCGAAATAAAATATCAAAGAGAGTATTATTATAAACATCAAAGCGGAGTCCAGTACAAGAGTACTGTGTGTAGAATTTAATATGTAATAGTACGGATAGAATGTAAACACCCCGTGCTGTGCCAATCGGACCAACGGTCCTATAAGATATTAGTTCAAGGACTGTGGGCAGGGAGCTAATGATACACGATGCCTAGTGACATCGAGCATTAACTCTCAAGTATATATAGCCCACTCGCCGATGAATATATCTAAATTCTGAGTATCATCTCGCCTACAACGATTCATCAACCAAACATATAAAATAGGAGAAAACATACATGCAAGTCGTAAGAATGTGTTAATCCGTCTCCTCATGAGCAGAGCGGAACTCTACCGCCCGGCCGGACCAATAGGAAAATAAAGAGCTCGAGATCGGCTCATGTACAGAAAAGTAAATATAAGCGCCACCGCAACCGCGGAAGCCGTTCTAGGCATGTAGCTCCTAATGTAGGGAAAGGGATCACATCCCGAATCGTATCGTGCCTCAGGGCTCGAGATCGGCCCGCACGTAATGGTAAAATGAATCGAAAAGAATATATAATCAAAGTTTATGCATATAATATATATATCCTAAAAGACCACCCGAGAGATCAAGTGATCAGACGGCTCAGTGGCTAACGGGCCGTCTCGTACCCCATCCTACGAGACGGAACGCAGTCACTCGGTCTCTGCTCAGCCCTCACCAATGCATATGATCGTTTATAAAATAATAATAGTCCTCTACGAGAAGAGGACAAGTAATATCCTAAATAACTATATATAATCTAACCTGTGATTAAATTACCCTACTCCTAATAAAAACGGTAAATTTTTGATTTAGAAAGGGATTTATGCAATTCTAATTACAGTTCGGAAAATTAAACATGCTCTAATGCATCTAATAATTTAAAGTGCGAATGTCAGGTCAAGTGGTCGACTGGTGAGAGTACGCCACGAAAGAAAATAATTCAGATATCCCACACCTGTAAGGCTAGCTGAAGGCGCGTGCTCTAATCGCCTTCGAAATCTGCGTATGCTCCGGTATCACCGTCAGCAGGATCGGTCCACTGATCAGGATCAGAATAAGTCTGATAACCTGTAATTCGTATCGTAATCTAATTAGAATCAAAACTAATTATCGTAACCCCTGCTACCCTTATTTTATTATTTTTAATCACGCGTTCTAATTAATTTTGTCAATTAGGTGTAAAATACTTAATAGATTCGATTGGCTCGGTCGATCTGATTCATTTCCGATTGAGCGTAAGTATTTAAGGCCAACTCCATTTAATCTAATTAAGCGTAAATAAATTATTTATCAACTTTTAATTTGGAGATAAACTGTTTTTAATTAAATTTCCCGAGTATTTTTAAAAGGTTCTATTCGCTATATACGAGTAAAATACGTATTTAAATTGCTAAGTTAATATTGTGCAAATTAATCGCGTAAAGGTGTTCAAAATTGTAAAAATACTTATTTTACTTAAATTCTCTAATGGTTCAACTTAATTTATTTCCAAGTGCATGTATATATAAAATACAACACTAACCAATTTTTAATTAAATCGAAATGATACGAAATTCATTAATACCACAATATTTATCTCTTGTAAATTCCTAAAATATTTATAAGACTATTGTTAACTTTTATTACTAAAATAAAATAATTAAAGCAATCACTTAACTAATTTAAATCTAGTTTAAATGTGTTATTTCTAATTAATTAATGTTGGGACTTTTAATTTTGATAACAAATTGTTTTAACTACCCTAAATATTTAAAAAGAAGTCATATTTATTTATGAGATTAAAAACGTGTAGATAATTTACTAAGTTAACTATTGCGATAATTAATAGCGTTTAAATGTTTGAAATGAAAAATAAATATTTTATTTTAATTACTCTAATAGGTCAATTTAATTTATATCTAAGTACTTGTATAAAATCAAAGACGGCATTACTAAAATTTTATAGAAATCAGAATGACGCGAAAACCATTAATATGTTGTTAATTAATTAACAACATATTTGTATTTATTTAAATTTTGTAATAAATATAATAATAACTAAAATACTTGACTATTATTTATACTAATTACCGTGTAATTAAATTAATTAATTTTAACTTTGTTAATTTATTTAAAATCTAAGTCCAAGCCCGATTACAATCAATTCATAGGACCATTGATAATATATTTAAATAACTAATTGAAATTCGGATTAGGCCTAAAAGCCCATAAAAAGGTCCATTTGGATTTAATATAATTTATTTTCGGAAATGGCTAAAGCCCATAAATTCACATCCTAATAGATAGCCGAATTCATTTCTTTAAAAGTATTAATTCGGTTCCAGCCGATCCTATTCAACTAAATTTTCCAAATTAACACCTAAGTCCATCTAATAAGAGAAATTTCCACAAGTCACATAATTTACCAAATCAGCCCCTTAAAATCAGACACTTTATAATTTCATCCCTATCATTACAAAACCGTACCAGTAACAAGGGGGTCATTTAGTAGTTCAAGTACCTACTTACGAGTCAATAATCAACGAGGACCAATTAATCAAGATTACAAGGGATAGGAAAACACATTAACGAGGGAACTCAACAAGGCAGCAAGCAAGAAACAAGAAAGCAGCACAGCGTACCAGTATAACAAAAAGGGTACCAGCACACAAACGAAGCAAGGCGCACAGCCAGCACAGACGGCAAAAAGGGCTGGTACCGTACCCACAGTCACTTAACAGCCCAACAGGGCCAGAAAAGAATATCACAGCAAATACCAGAACCGGTACTGGCATAGTACCAGCCAAGCAAAACAGAAACAGAATACAAGGCAGCAAGAAAACGGGGAGAACAAATCCGCACTCAATCGTTCAATAAAATTCCAAACTGAAATCCCCCAATTCATCCCCTTGATTAAGTCAGGAAAATCAACAACCCGTCCTTAATAGATCAACATTTCCCATTCGCTACAAAATTTCGTCGTCACGCCGAGAAAATCAACAACTCGCGCGAGACAACCGATTAGTCAAAATATACGACAAATCCTCACCAAGCACCACATCAACAATATAAAATGGGCTTGAAAATTTACCCAAGAGAAGCAAATCGCAGAGAGGGTTAAGGTTAGGCCGGTACCCGGCAAAGGCTCGCCTCGCTTCTCGACCTTCCTCAAATCAGCAAGCAACACCCAACAGAGACACCTCCAAGCACCCAAATCATCACAGGAAGGGTATCAGAGCGCACAAATCGCAACCCAAGTAAAGATCCCAACCTTCGGATTTTGATAACCGAATTTAATCCGAGGAAAACGAAAAAAGAGAGAGGGAGAGGTCAGTTTCTCAGCACATGAGCAGAAAGAGAGTTGAACCCAAATCAGAGAGAGAGTCAGAGATATATAACCCAATAAGCATCGCAACAGAGAGGAAATGGTCAAGGCGTGTCAGAGAGTAGGTGTCCGCGCAATAAAGACCAACGGCTAATTTTGTTCTCGTTCGTACGACTCCCTGACGAGGGAAGTGACAGCGGCGAAAATAGCGCTCGCAGCGCGTGGGAGAGAGACGAGTCTCCTCTTTTCTTCTCCTGTAAGCAAGGCATCAGAGAGGCGGGTGGGGCTCGGGTGTCAGCGACGAAGAGAGAGAGGCTTTATCGGATCCTGTTTAGAGTTAGCGATGGAGGGGTGGGGTACGCGGAGTCAGAGAGGGAGAGGAAGAAGAGAAGGGGGTGAGGGGGGAACTCGTATCCTCCCGGGTACCCTAACATATAGAATGGGTAGATATCTGAACCGTCCATCTAAATCCAGCGGCTATGATTTGCTATATTATTAAAAAACGCTGCCCGAGGCTATTATACAAGCTGACCGACCGCTGACCAACTCTCTCCGTCTCTCTTTTTCAATCAAGAGAATTTCTCACCGTAAGAAGCTCGTCGCTCTCTCCTCTCAATACTTTCTCCTCCGGCAGCTCAACTCGGCCTCCCACCGATTTCTTTACTTCTCTTCCTCTCCCCTCCTCTCAACTCGGCCTCCCTCGCTCTCGCTCTCGCTTTCCTTGTGTGATTACATTTTCTCCAGTCAGTCGCCATGGCTTGCTCTGTGCCTTCCATCGCCTCCAGTATCTCGTACAAGCTATCCTCTCCAGTCACATCTCTCCATCAATCATCAGCAGGTCACTTCTCCACAAATCTATCTTTTCCTAAGAGCTTCACTTCTCGCTCTTCTAGGCTCGTCTCCAGATCCAGACCCGTTAACAAGAGAAGTGTTGTTGTGAAGGCTTCTTCCGAGGTTAGCTTTGCTCAAATGTACCATTTCTATTAGATCGGTTGCGGTTGTTGATTTAATTGATTTTAATTTGTGAAGGATCTTCCATTAGTTGGTAACAAGGCACCCGATTTTGAAGCTGAAGCAGTGTTTGATCAGCAGTTCAAGGTACATGAAATCAAAAGTAGCTAACTTTCTTGACTTTTATTAATGTATCAGAGCTTCACTTGTGACTTATGAGTTGTGGCCTTAAGTTAACCACTTTTAAAACTCGGTTTAAAAATTTGTTACAATTTAATTCAACTGACCACTCAAAGATGTAAATATATAATGCTTAAGAGTCGTCAGACAGGTATGTGTTAATTTTAGCTGCCAGCTATACATTGTCCGTACTGGTACAGGTTCACTGAAGTGCTTCTGAAATCAGTGTCCATGAATTCATTATGTACATTGCAAATGATTAAGACTTGAGTTATATCCTAAGAATTTTCTTATACTGGATTTTGGTTCCATACTGTTGGCTTTGGTGCTGGTATGAACCAGTCCTTGTCGCAGTGTAGTAGGTTATCCTTTTTAGATTTTATCTTTTCCCTTTTTCGTTGTTCATTGTATAAGTGATGAAAAAAAAAAATTGAACAAAAGCGTCAAATTGGAGATTAATTTCTTTAGTTGTTCAATCTGTCTGAACAAGCAAAAAAAGGATTTAGTACCTTCTTATAGAGGAATGGAGTGGTCACTTTCGTGTACCCATCGGACGGCAGCCCTTTCGGGGGTTCCTTAGGAAGCAGCAACCAATGAACCTTAGCCGACTCGAGCACTTTGAAGGCGCTGACCCCACTCTAGATGGTCTAGGAAAGTGTGGGATAATTACTAGAGCTAGAATTGCACTTGCCACTGCACGTGGAGTGTTACTCTATCTTCTGTTTTGTTACAAGCGTTCGGGGAGTAATTACTTTTTGAGGATATGAGATGGTAATGTATGAGACTAAATAATGAGACTAAATAATGAAACTAAATAATTAATGTGTATGTGCAAATTTTAGAAAGAAATTCAAAAGGGATATTCAGATATGATTTTTTGAAGGAAATGGACAATAATG